>CAJQZJ010012348.1:878331-923141 GCA_907164525.1 Lophiomys imhausi | reverse complement strand
TTTTTTTTGTATTTGGTTAGAAGCATATTTTCCTTGACCTAGGAGTTTATCAAGTGTCCATTTGTTGGAGGGCGAGCATGTGCTCGAGAGATTGGCTTGTGCCTGAGACCTGCAGCGGTCGGCCCAGTCAGCCTGCCAAGAAAGGAACTGTCCCTGAGTCAGGACTGACTGTGCGACAGTGAGCCATTCATTGGGAGTTAAGTATCCGCCTCCACCGAGACTCTCAAGGAGGGAGAGAGTGAAGGGAGCATTGAGGCCATAATTTCTAACGGCCGAATTTGACCTTTCAAGATGTTTAAAACGGAGTTTTTTAAAGACTGTGGGGTTACTTGTATCTTCGTTATCGCTTTCATTGTCAATTTCTGAATTGGGCTCGTCCTCAGAGGAATCAGCCTCAGTCTCAGGCCGGGGACGGGATGTTCGAGGGCTTCTGAGAGAGAAGAGGAAGCAGGCACAAGGCGGGAAGGGGGGGTGTGACAGGCATGGAGGAGGGGGGACGCCGAGCACCGGACCAAGCAGCTGGGGGAGGTGGTGGAGTCTGTCGGGACTCAGAATCAGAGGCTGCGGGTGCCTGCGAGGGAGGGACCTGTGACCAGGTGACTGGAATGGCTAGGTGGAGGGAATCTGGAGGAGGGGCAGAGGAAGAACAAAGGACCGAGAGACGCGAAACTTGTTTTTGGAGGCGGAGGATGTCTGTCAGTTCACAAACCTGAGAAGCAAGGCAGTCTCGCATATCGGAAAGAGAGTTAGGCAAGGTGATAGGGAAGGTTGGAAAGGCAGAAGGTGCCGTGAGAGTAGGCCAGTCAAGATTGTGATAGCGGGCGGCTTCATCCTCAAGGGAGGCGGCATCATCGGGGCCCAAATTCTCTGGGTCGAGGAGAGTGGCCAGAGCTGTCGACTGAGAGGGTGGCAGAGGAGAAGAAGAATGATGTTTAATAGGAAGGCAGGGAGGGCAGAGGGAAGCAGATTTTTGAAGGACAGGGTTGCAAAGGTGAGTGGAGGGAGTCCGTGGGTCGGAGACAGCTGGAGAATCAAAAGGAGGATGCTTGAGAGAATGCAAATCTGGATAAAGGCGAGGCGGATCAGAAGGAGGGGAGTCCTGTTCAGGGGGGATGTCTATAAGAGTGAAAGGAACGAGTCCTGAGACAGAGACCGAGAGGGTTGACGAGATGGGCAGGTAGAACTAGGCCGAGACTGTGACAAACAGTACTCAGCAACAGACAAAAGCTGTCGTTTGCCTATATCTTTGTCTGCATCTTCAATAATGTCCCTAATAATACCCCAGAAAGAGAAAATTTTTGCAGGAAGAGGAGTATTGTCTTCATTTTTAATTATTTCATTTAATTCATGACCTACCTTTTGCCACTTTTTGGGATGAATGGTAGGACCATCTATTATAAACCACGGACAGTTTTTATCAATAAACACAAAGAAATTTATAAGATCCTTCTTTTTAACACTTATTCCTCTCTCTCTGAGTGTATGTTTGAGGTCCTTAACGAAGGAAGCCTCCTTTGACAGAGAATGTCCCATTCCTATGGGATGGAAATGAAAAATAGACTCACTAAAGGACGATAGGTCGCAGGTGATGATCGCTGTCTCGCTCAATCTTAATGTCGTGTGCAGGCTTCGTCGAGAGTCCGTCCAGAGGGGTCCGTGCCTCGAGCCCCACGTTGGGCGCCACGTGACCCAACCCGTGGGTCCTAGTAATTCGTGGGGGCGAGGAGGACTGCAACCTGAAAAAAGAACGGGCGAGAGAGGGAAAGGACTCAAGGAAGCAATTGCTTGTCAAGAGCCGTGTATTTGAGCGCAAAGCGCCTTTTTATAATATGCTTTACAAGGGGAGGAGGTGAGAGGGGCCAGGTGGTGGGAAAATACAGAATCTTCTTGGCCTGTGCCCTGGACATTGTATGATCTACCTATTTTTCTGAGAAGACACGGTACACTGCTTTGAATCCATCTGTAACTGCCAACCCATTTTACTTCAGAAGACACGGTACACTGCTTTGAATCAATCTGTAACTGCCAACCCGGAACTTTGTGGTTGCCAGGCAGTATGAAGCTGCAGAGGACATTGTGCAGGTGGGGAAAGGTAGGGGATGAGGGTGAGAGGCGAGGGTCTTGGCTTCTGACACTGTCAGTCCAAAAATATAAATGGAATTAATGACAAAGACCACATGATCGTCTCAATAGGTATAGAAAAAGCTTCTGACAAAATTAAAAATGCTTCATGATATACTTGTACCGAAAGTAAGACTGGTTGAAACATAATACAACAGCATAGCATAGCAAGCACAGCAAACGACAGCATAGCACAGCACAACAATATAACATAACATAATAACATGAAGTATCACATCACAACATAATATCATAACATAACATCATGACATAACATACATAACATAGCATAACATAACATAATATAACATGACAAACACAAGACTATATATGACAAGTCCATAGTCAACATCATCCTAAAAGAAAAGAAATGTGAAGCAATTTCATTAACAACAAGCTTAGAACAAAGCTGCTCACATCCCCCACTCATTTTCAGTATAGTTATAGAAGAACTATCTGGAACAATAAGACAATAGAAGAAAGTTAAAGGGGCAAAAAAAAGAAGTCAAATTACCCCCTTTCCAGATTATATGATATTCTATATAACAGATTTTGAAAACTACATCGGAAAATGTCTAGAAACAATTGACAGTTTTGGCAAAGTGGCTGGTTACAAAATCAAAATTACAAAAATCAGTAGACCTTTTACACAGAAACAACAAACAAACAAGCAGAATATGTGATATTTTTAAATTAAGAATGTGTGCATTTCCAGCTAGCTGTGCCTGAGAAATCAGCTGTGATTAAAAAGAGATCAGTGTTAATGAGACAACATCATCTGGGAAGCATTTCCTCAGGGTCAGCTTCATAAACTGTGATTCACTGGGGGCCAAAGCTGCATCTCAAGCTGTCAGTCAAGCTTGCCATTATGTGAGACTCTCTCATGTAGTACTTATTTTGAAGGCACTAAGGGTCCACTTTGCTAAAGTTGTTCATCAGTCTAAGAATTTGTTGGTATTGCATTCTGTATTTCTTATGTATAAGAACATATCATCCACACAAATGAATGCTTCTAGTCAATTTATTTCTTAAATCATTTTTCCCATGTGACTGTGATATTATTCTACATTTGGAGATACCAGAAATGATAAAATAGTGTATGGAATTTAAAAATTAATTTCATGTTATTTTCAGTGATTTTCTTGTATGATTTGTTTCTTTTTTTATTTCTTCTCTTGTCTTAATGCTGTGGCTAAGATTCCAGAGCTATATTGAAAAGTATTGAGAAGAGTAGGCATCCTTGTGTTTTTTCTAGTGTGCTTGGAATTTTCTCCATTTAGCATGATGCTCACCATATGCTTACTGTATAATGGCTTTATTATTTTTGAGTTATTTTCCCTCTATTCCTATCCACTCCATGACTTTTATCACGAAGGAATGGCAGTTTCTGTCAAGGCCATTTCTATGTCTATTTAATACAAACATATAGTTTCTTTGAGTTCATTTATGTGATAAATTATGTTTAATGGCCTACATATATTAAACCATTCTTGTATATCTTAAAGAAATAAAATTTCTTGTGATCAATCACCCTTTTGATGTGGTCTTCAATTCACTTTGCAAATATCTTGTAGAGCATTTTTTCTTTTTTCTCTTATTTTTGCTTTCAAAAGAGAAAATGAATTTTAATGTTATTAATTTGATTCTTTTCTTTTTTTAGTTTTTTTATTTTTTTTATTTTTTTTTTTAGTTTAAGGTAGATCTTTTTCCCCCAACAGCTTCCCCTTTCAGTCCAACAAATGGTTCTTTCTCTTACAACAATAAATACAATACAAAACAACAGAAATAAATAGGCCATAATTATGAGAGTTATATGGCTTAGCATACATTCCCAATGTCCAGTCGGTATGTATTTGGTCCCTGACTTTAAGATTCTACTATCTAACCATCTCCATGAGTTTATAGTTCTATATCTAACTCAGCTTTCATACTAACTTGCATCACAATTTTAAAAACATCTTCTTAGATCCACAACACCCTCTTGATTCCTAAACAACTCAAAATTTAACTATGAGACTCTAGCTATCTATTCTTCAACCACCTCAGAGACCTGAGAGGGATAAGTATATCTGATTTTACAGGAAGTGCAGGGCCTGCAGCTTCCAAAACTAAGAAATGACATACCAATGGCTGCTTGGACAGTTTCCATTTTCTCTCCATACATTACAGCATCAATCTTCAGCCATTTGGCCCCATTTCTCTGACAGACATTGATTGTAGAGCAGGAATTATGAAGGACTTGCCTACCCTGTCTTGGCAGAGCTAGGCTGTCGACTTACCTGCTTCCAGGTTTTGTCCTTTTTGGACAGCATTCTGTCTACAGTTGAAGCAAGGGGGTTTTCTTGCCAAGAGATAGGCTTGCCACTAATTCAACCATCTCACACTGGAGATTGTTCAATGCTCATCTTCTACTTGGAGTTGAATAGGGGATGCTGTCAGGAGAATGAATTGTCTCTGGCATTATGACTGATATATATCAGGGAGGTAGCTTCTAATTTAGTTCTTACTGGATTCCTCTGTGTCTTGTATAGAAATTGTATGGTATATTCAGAAACAGGGTCCTTTTTAAAATTTTTTATTTCTTCAAGTTACATCTCAATCACAATTCCCTCCCTACTCCCTTCTCCAGTTCCACACTCTCCCCCCTCAATCCCCATTCCCTTCCTTTTTTAAAAAAGTTTAAAGTATATCTTCCCCCCCCAACAGTCCCCCTTTCAGTCCAACAAATGGCTCTTTCTCTTATAACAATAAATATAATACAAAACAACAGAAACATTAGGTCACAGACTGTTATAAAAATTATGCATATAGTCTCAGTCCACTCCAAACTTAAAAATGCTTGGAAATCTACTAATATTATATAAACCTCATATTAAGAATAAATTATAAACAAAGCCTCTATAAGACCTTTCTAGCACTGAGAACCTATGTTTTCTGCCTTAGAAGAAGACATGGCATCCTGCATTTAAGAGAAAGCTTGGCTTCATGCTTAAGTAATGAATCTTGAATATGTGTGATTTTTATTGGATGTACTGACCCAGTCTTAATGATAGCCTAGCAAATTGAGATGCTACAATTAAGTTGTGATCGATCTCCTCTAGAAGAAAAAGGGAGAAAGAACGTGAACAAGGAGTTACTGTTCAATTAACTGCTCTGTCATTTGCAACAGTGATTCTTAATTGTGTCTCATTACGGCAAGATGATCATTACTCTACATGTCTGTCAGATTTAGAGACCACTAAAAGTGTCTTTTAATGTATAGCCATCTCTCTTACCACAGCCCTTCAGCTCTCACCCTCATGATTCAGAATCTGTCCAATTATTTGCTATTAAAATAATAAAAAAAGACTGCAGCAGAAAATGTGAGAGGTAGCACTTGGAGATCTGCCTGGGAAGGAACGAAATGCAAGCCCTTTTCAAGGCACTGGGAAGGTGACATGATTAATTAAGTGTTAGGGATATGCAAGTCAGTATCCTTCTCAAGAGACTGTAATAAAATAGAAAACATTATTACCACTGCAAGTAAAAGAGGGCCTTGCTACACCTTCTGAAAGACTATTGTGTTCTAGAGATAAAAGCCAAAAGGAAGGGAGTTAGTAAACAGATGAAGAAGAAGGAGACATGCCAGGCCATGGAAAGTACTCAGGGTTGCTCGAATCTCGATGTTGACATGAAGCACCACTAGATTGCAACTTTTTAAAAAATAAAATTTTATTGATTCTTTGGGAATTTCACATCATGCGCCACAATCCCACTCATTTCCCAGTCCTTTTCTATCAGCCCCAATGCCCTTGCAGCCTCCCCCACCCTCCAAAATAAAATAAAACAATACAGCATTTTTAAAAATCCTGTCATGGGGGCTGTAGTATTTCAGAGTAACACACAGTATACCCTTTTGTCTACACATCTGTAACTGCAAATGTGCATTCCAATGAGTTATTGCTTTGAGTCCTCTGGCTTCTGCTACACTATCTATACTAGATCCTCATGGCTACTCCTCTCAGATATCCTGTTGTTGACCTGTATCATGGAGATCTTTTGGCTTTGGGTCTGTAGGACTGGCTCTACATGATATGCACATGCTCCTTACATAGATCATAAATGTGATAGATGTTGGAGTGGCCCAATTCAGAGCCCTGGATCTGGGCCTGTGAGGTGGCTGAGTTGATCAGCCCACCAGGTTACCTACGTTCTTATCACCAAGGTGAGCTCTTCAGCACTGCCCTAGCTAGCTCACCCAATGCTATCGCCAACAAAGGGTAGCTTCAGCTCCCTCTTCATGTCCTCAGAGATGGCTCACCCGCAAACCACCCACCAGGGTCAGTACTACTGTGCTGTTAAGGTAAGATGCAGTCCTGTTCTCCTGAGTGCTTCAGCCAGTGAGGGGCAGGGCCATGTCTCTTGCTATGATGACCTGATGGCCAATTCTCTTTTCTGCCACAGGCAGTAAGGAGTGATGTGATGGCTGGGGTGAGAGGCCACGGTAAATGGCATCTCTCCCTTGTCCCTGCCACCTCACAGTAGTTGAGGGATAGGTCCAGTTCTCTCACACTCACACCCTCAGCATCTGCTCATCCATACTCCAGCATCAGCTCTCCCAGGCTCATGACCTCAAGACCAGCTTCTTCCAACTACATCAGGTGGAAGAGGGCATCTCTCCCTTCCTTATGCCATTCTACAGCAGATGAGGGGTGGGGCAGCTCACCCACGCCCCCTCCATCAATATCAGTTCTACTGTGGTGCCCAGGCAAGAGATGGGGCTAGCTCTTGCAGTGTGGCAGCCAATGAGAAGCTGAACCAGCTCAGTACAGTTCCTCAGGAAGCAGTCGAGAACTTTAGTGGTAACATGGGCCTGGGACTTCAACACAGACTGTGGCTGCCCTAGGATCGTGAACCCATAGCCTCCAGCAGCAGCATGGGCCCAGATGTCCCCATGTCCTGAGGTGGCAGAGAAGGCCACTCAGATCACCATGTACCCCCTTGGCTGTACGGCCTTCAGATATCTGCATGGTCTCCAGTGGCAGCCCAGACCATGGACATCTGTTTGGCCTTTGGTTGTAACTCAGGCCACAGACATTGACACAGACCCCAGCTGCAGCAGAAAAGACATGGCCCTTGGCAGCAGCCTAGGAAGGACCTCACATGGCCTCCTCATATGTCTGTTCCTCATGCCATCGAGTCTCCAGTTCAACCTTTCTCCACAGTTTACAAACCTTTCGACTTTACTTTCTTGTCCATCTCTCCACCACAGTACTCCATATTTCCCACCTTTCCAACAATAGTCATTTATTTTAGTGGCACCTGTGGCTGAAGCTGGGCTGTCTTTCTTCTGGACACAACAAAACACTAGCCCAAGGCAGACCCTTGAGTCAGATTACAACTTCTAATTAAAAATGTGTATCTAATCTCAAGATTTGCACACCAAATTCCCTCTGCAAAATGACTTCCAACTGAAAATTGGGCAGTGTTTTCATAGGTTTGAAGGGAACAGAAACTGAACAGGAAGCTGGCAGCCAGCTTCTTGATTTTAAAAAGAAACCCTAAGGGAGAATTGACAGTTTCAGAGCCCAGGTGCAGCTAGCTAGGCTTCTGCTCAAGCTGTACCCAGATTGTAAGCACTCTGAAGTTTTCTTCAATCAATTCATCTGACCAACTCATTTCTTATAAAAATTTCATGCAAAGCTTTGGCTCCTCAGAAAAACTTTCCCTGCTTACATTTCCATTACAAATAGAAAAATAAATAAAAACAATAACAAACAAAATGGCAAATACAAGCTTTCTTGTGTTCCTCTTCCATCTAGCTTGCAAATATTTAGTATATAACTAAATAAACGTATTGGAGCTATATATGACCATAAAGTTTTTTTTTATATTTTCATGAGAAAATTATAATCTTCCTTACTATCTTCCTAATGTATCTTCAAATTACTACTTAACAAATATTTGAAAGTTAATCCCTAAGATGACAACCAATAATTATTATTCCAGCAGGACTGGCCTGGGCTGGACAATTGGATTCTCCTTCCTGGGATTCTAATTCTCCGTATACTTGCATAATTTTGGTTACATAACAATAGCATTTCACAGCTTTGTGAATCTGCTAAAGCCTCATCATGATTAAAAAAGAAAAAACACTGAGAAATTTCTAAATCATAAAGTGCTGGTTCATTTTGCCTAATAATGAATTCCTTGATTTGTTTCTCCAACGAAGTCATTACTTTAGCACTTTTCTTAGAACATTCTCAACCCAATACCAAAAATCAGTTTTTTGATCTATACAACTACAAGAGAAATATAAGCTATGTTTTCTGCTACTATTTAACAGTGATTTTTTTCCCCTCCAATTTACAGGAGCATGTTTCTAGTTTCCTTTAATGCCCTAGCCACGGTTGTTGTTAACATTTACATTCTTGCCAAATCCAGTACATTTTAATTTAGGCTTTTTGCATTATATGTATCAAAGTTGTTCAAGTTTTACCCCATTTCTGAACTCCAAGTGCTTTGTACATGTTTAAGTAAATAGTACCTGTGGAAGTACATACAAATCCTGCACAGGTTCAAGGCAGACAGGGTATCAACACTGAGAAGAGAAATGGACACAGGTTTCTATCCTTAACCAAGATATTATCTGTCATTAATATAATCTCAAAAGAAAAATAAGTTTCCTTCAATGGAGTCTCATTGAGTGTACTAACCATACTTCAGCATAAGCCTCAGGCCAAAGAGGAGTTAATAGATACAAAATTAACTAAAAATATAGGCTTTTTGCTTCATTTTGTGTTGTTTGGGTTTTTTGTTTATTTGCCTATTTTATTGATCTATGCTTATTTATTTTAATTTTAATTTTTGTGGTTTGTATAATAATTTGTATGATTCTTGTTTGTTGGAGTTATTGTTTTGGTTTGGGGGTGTTTGTTTTAGAGAGAGAGAGAACATAAATTTGGTTGGGAAAGTAGGTAAAAAGAATCTGGGAGAAATTGGAGAAATAAAATCATAAACAAAACAGATTGTTTGATATTGATTGGTTATCCACACAGGCTTTATGCCACCATTTACTAGCTTATTTTGCAGGCAGGATGCCATTGTAGATAAAAGGGTTTGTAGCTGGGTTGCTGTTTACATTTCTGTTTTGGTAGCACACAGAGTACTTTCTGATACCAAGAATACTTGTCTGTACAGGTTAAAGCAATAGGTGGATACTAGCTTGACTTCTTTGAGTTCAATAAGGTGTGTAGGTGTTATCATCTGCAAGAGGGCTTTGCTGTCACCTTGTGGAGAGCAACTTATGGTCTTGGCAACAGTCTGGGTTGCTTAGGGCTTCACATTGGAACTCTTTGGCCAACAACTCAATTAGATGTAACCAATTCCTAATGTTAAATCTTCACTTGATGACAGGAGATGTCCAGCTAGGGCTCTGGGTCCCCCATCATTTAACAATCACCTTCCTATATGTATATATTTTAGGAAACTTGTAACCGTGTTAGGTTTTCCATACTACCACTCAAATGCCCGTTAATTTTAGCTTTCTATCATAACATCATTCCCCTCTTTCCTCTCCCTCTCTGTATGATACAACATTTCCAGCCACCCCACCCCCATCCATCCATAGTGATCTCTTCTATTTCCCCTTTCTAGGAACATCTATCCATTTTCCTAGTCCATTATGTAATACCTAAATTCTGTGGTTCCACAGATTGGGAGGGGAAAACATAATCAAGATACAGTGTAAAAAAACTATTTTCAATACTTTAGAGGAAAAATTATTTTAAATTTAAAAAATTTAAAGTTTCCATAATTATTTGGTAGAAGATGCTGCATGTTCCTCAATCCTAGCTCCTTTTTTTGTTGAAACATGAGCTGCTAAGAATTTTTATACTCTTATTGAACTAAAACTTGCCCAGTGGAATTTGGTTTCCTACATCTGTTGTTACCATCTCTGACTCCCAATACTTTCCCTGAAATTTCTCAAAGAGGAGCAAAAGTAGAAATACTTCAAAATATAGCTTATATCATTGACTATCCCCAAAAGGTTTCCCCTGAAATTATAGACTCAAAAAGATACAATGGCAAGTCATTCAGTTTAACAATAATTTTAGAAAGCAGGAAACATAGCAAAGACAAATAAATAAGTAACAAGTTTTTGTGGGCCTACCTACCTAGCTGTGTCTGCTTGATACACTCAAATATTTAGAGGCATGGATCTAACGGAGTAGTAGATGCATTTGTGAGCTGGAATGATTATGCAAGTAGAAGGTATATTTACTGATGTTATCTTGGAATTTAAGGACTGTACTTTCAATTATGCTTTTCACTGACCTATTCTTATGAATTTATGAAGGAGAGAAAAGGAATATATCTTTTAAACAAAATTAATTTTTATGAAGTTTTGATTATTCATCTTTCTTTGTTGCCCTATAACATTACCTTCAGTCTTGTATTCTAACTACTCATCAGGTGTGTGAGAATTATTTTTTCAGCTTAAATACACCACAGTTAATAAGCAATTCATCTATCAAAATGATCTTAGAAATCAATGTTACATCATTTGCCAGGCTCTTGCCTGGTTTTTATGATCCTCCATTCTACTCATACGTTGTAAGCCTTTAGATCTAGTCCAGGACTCCTATCCAGTGCCTGACTAGTATTCAGGCACCTCCTGTACCAGCACTGTTCTGGGGTTTTATTCCTGTGTAAAGACACCATGACTGTGGCAACTCTTATAAAGGAAACCATTTAATTGGGGCTGGCTTAGAGTTTGAGAAGTTTACCATTATTTTTATGGCAGGAAACATGGCAGCATGCACAAAGACTTGGTGTTAGTCAAGGACCTGAGAGTACTATGTCTGGATCTACAGGAAGCAGGCAAAGAACTGGCCTGAGCTTATACGACATCAGAGCACACCCACTAGTGACACAGTTTCTCCAACAAAGCCACACCTACCCCAACAAGGTCACATTTTCTAATATAGCCACTCCCTCTGGAACAAGTATTCAAACACATGAGTGTATTTCCACATTCCTCTCCTGGGCCCCTATAGACTTGTAGTGATATCATAATGTAGAAATGCATTCAATTCAATTTGAAAAGCCCCATAGTCTATAACAGTCTCAAACTTGTTTACAAGTCCAAAGTTCAAAGTCTCTTTCTGAGTTTCATGCAGTCTCTTAGCTGCAATCCCCCTGTAAAATCAAATGAAAAAGCAGATCACATACTTGCAACAAATAATGTCACAGGATTTGCATTACTGTTCCAAAATGGAGGAAAGTGAGCCTAGTAAAGAAACGCTGAACCAATGAAGCCTGAAAACCAGTTTGGCAAACTCCAGTCTCTGCATCTCCATGTCTGAAGTCAAAGTGCTCTTCAGATCTCCAGCTCCTTTCAGCTTCATTGACTGCAACAGGGATCTTTCTCTTGCGCTGGTTCTACCCCTATTTCTGGCTCTCCTCAGCAGGTATCCCATGGCTCTACCATCTCCAACATTTCAGGCTCTACAAGGCTATCAAGGCTTCACCTTCACAGCTTCACACAATGGCCTCTCCTGGACTTGATGCAGGGACACCCCTGACATATGTCTGGTCTCAGAAGCTTTCCTCGGTCTCAGAGAGAGATTCTGTTATGCTTTTGTTCTACCCTTAACTGTAAAGCCAGAACCTTGTGGCTTAAGCTGCAAAGTTCTGCTGCTTGAGAGTGGGACATATCCCCCCCATTCAGTTACATTTTTTTGATCGTTTTCTTCACCACTTAAGTTTTACTGCCTTGGAAATTCCTCTGTATACTAGGTTGGCCTTTAATTCAGAGATCTGTTTGCTTCTGTTTCTTGAGTGTTGAGATTAAAGATCTGTACCACTACATTTGGACCTAAGATATTCTTTAATTCCTTTTCGCAAATTGGAAGCTTGGCTGGATGGAGTTTTCCCCTGAGTCCACCACTCTCTTTATTCCGTTTAGCATCTGGTTTTTCTTTAATCTGTTTATCTCCTCGAACAGAAGATTTAGCTCCATTCTATTTCTTAGTGTCCTTTTCTTCTTGAACTGTACATGTTGCATTTTTCCTTGCTAGATTGTTCCTTTTCACTAAATTTTTAATAAGAATTTTATTATTTTAAAACACTAATAACCACACAACAAAGTTGGTACTAGGTTGTTTTGCTATTTCCTCTACCAATGGAATGAATCCAAAATCTGTAATTTAGACTCAGGCAGACTTTCCAGATAGGGGCAAAAAGCAACTAAATTCTTTTCCAAAATATCACAAGAACAGTCTCTAGTGCACACACTAAAATTTTTCTTCTCTGAAACATCTTGAGCCAGATTTCCAGTGTTCAAATTACTGTCAGTACGACTCTCTTCCTCATTCCTACTTATATGGTCCATTAAGCCCCACATAAATCTTCCAACTTCTTTTCTAATCCAAATTCCCAAAAGTTCACATTCCACAAAACAAAAGCATGGTCAGGCCTATCACAATAATACCCAACTCCTGGTATCAACTTCTGTTTTAGAGTTTTATTGCTGTGAAGAGACACCATGACTATGGCAACTCTTACAAAAGGACATTTTTAATTGGGGTTGCTTTATAGTTTCAGAAGTTTAGTCCATTATCATTATGGCAGGAGGTAGAAAAATTGTCCTGAGCTTAAGAGACCAACAAAGCCACACCTATTCCAAGAATGTCACAACTACTAATAGTACAATTCCCTATGGACCAAGTATAGTCCCAATGCAGCTGCAATCAAAGTGGCTGCAGCAGCAATTCATCAAAATGGTCCACCACACCCCTTCCCCAAGTGTAAGTAAAGTCCCTGAGCAGCATGCCCCAAAGCATACTACTAGTGCTGTCAGTGCCACTTCCCTGCCCCATCCTGTGCAGCTGGAGCAATCAAAATGGCTGGCTGCTGACAAGGGAGTTGTCCTGCCTCAGCCCACTGCAGACGACTAGGCGAGCAGTCCAGGGAGACAACATCTTTCTTGCCTCAGTTTACAGTCTTCAAGGGAGCTATCTGCAGAGGCAGCACCTCCTCTCCAGTCTCCATCAGCCACTCATGCTGCAGGGAAAGACTTTCCTGCAACAGATTCTCTTTCTTAACTTTCTATACTTTAAAACAACTTTGTATACTCTACAGGAAGGTATCAGGATCTCCTTATGAGAAGCCCCAGCTGCCAGACACCACTGTTTCAAGTTTTGCCTCTGGGCTTCCCCTCCATCTTTCCCTAAGTGTCCCCTCTTCAGCCCTGTAACTCCCCTGGGTAACATCTCCTGTGATCCCTGAAAGGGGTGCTGGGACCTTCAAGCTACGATGATGGCTGATTCTATACCCCTAGACAGTTACACCTGGGGACTCCAGGGGTGCTGAGGAAAACACTGGGAAGTTGGAGCCAGCAGCACAAGAGTCTGCATTAGGGCCTCCTCAGCTGACTGGAACTCAGAGGGAGGGAGGCTTGTTCCTGAGCTCTGCGGCCATCTCTGTGGCAACAATGTATAAATTAGCCATTCCCCTGAAGCAGGAAGCTTTACATGGTCTGGCACTGCCAGCCAGGAACCAGGAATGGGAATCTGACCCTTTAGTATGAATTCACAGTCTAATTAAGGAAAGTTGTTTTCTTGGAGTTCAAGTTTGTATTAATCCCCTAAGGCTTGAGTTAATAGACCCTTCCCTCACGTCTCTCTGTCATTATGGCAGTTTCAGCCGCTATCTCTAGCCCTGCAATGGGACCCCTCCCAGACTTACACTAGTTTTAGGTGAATAAAACCCCACCAATCTCTAACCTCCCCCAAGCTCGACTTGAAGGCCCACCAACCCTCACTCTGGAAATCCCTCCCCTAGAAAGCCATACCCTCAAAACCCTATATAAGCCCCTAGACTCCTCCATCCCCTGCTGCCCTCTCCTGGGAACAGGGGCAGCCACACCCTGGATTCTTTCCCTCCTAACCCTCCAATAAAATCTCTTTTATGAGATTTGCTACCTGCTGAGACTGTATCATTCATCCTGAGAAGAAGAAGCCAAGAAGCAAAGAGGAGAAGACACTGAAGAAGGAGTAGAGCTTAGACTTGGACTTCTTAGCTCAGCTGGGGGTGAGGAAACTCTCCCTTGTGAGCAGCAATGTCTCTGTTGAGGAAGCCTCCTCTCAGAGGGGTGGGGTTCCTTAGCTTCCGAGTCTCAGGATACCCTTCCACTGGGACATTGTCCCACCTAAAAGAGCTGTGTGGTTTATGGGCTCCCAAGTCCCAGGATACCTTCCTCAGAGTTGTAACACTTTCACTGGGGGTACCCTCCCACCTCAGAGATGTATGATTCCTGAGATCACAAGTCTTAGGATACCTTCCCATCCCTCTGTAGGCCATAGTGCTAACACCAAGTATTGAAACACATGAGTCTAGGGGGGCCATGCCTATTCAAACCACCACAACCACTAATTTCTACACTTAGACCAGGACTCTCCCAGTCCATCAGAAATCTACAGGTCCTACCACAGTACATTTAACCTCTATATTTAGTAAGCTCCTACACATTCTTTTCCAGAATATGTTGTGTTAAGTCCACCTAATTATACACTCCATGCACCCTCCAAAACACCAGATCTATCACCAGTCTCAAGGGTTTAGACAAGGTTGAAGAATATATACACCATTCAGTCTTCCTGTGTGCACTTGACTTTACCTAAGGCATGTGCAACTTTTAGGAAAAAACACAGCATATCCTATTTTCTGTGAAAATGCAAGATTTCAAAACAGAATTCAATAAAAAGATTGAAACATTGAAGGAAACTCAAGAACAATCCCGGAGGGATTACTATACCAGGCTGCAAAATATATTACAAAACATTAGTAATAAAAAACTCAATAGGTTTTATCATGAAAACAGATATGTAGACCAATGGGACAAAAACCAAATACTCAAAAATGTTTTTGCATAGGTATGGCCATGTAATATTCCACAGTGATATCAACAGCATACAATAGAAAAGAGACAACATCTTCAATAACTTATGCTTGAGAAAACTGGACATACTATGCAGAAGATCTAATTAGAACTAGACCGATATCTACTATCTTGCACAAAAATTAACTTCTGATATATGAGAGACTTGTGAAACCAAAACATTGAAGCTGCTTAAAAAAAAAAAAAAACAGGCAATATTCTACATGATATAGGTGTAGGAAAGAACTTTTTGAATAGGTCTTCATTTGTCCTGGAATTGTGGGCAACAATTGAGGCATGGAATCTTACAAAAATTAAACAATTTTCTGTAAAGCTACGGAAACAATCAGATGAATAAGAAGTCCATTTAACAGAAAAGAATCTTTGCCAGGTATTCATCTGATAGAGGAATATTAACCAAATGTACAAAGAATTCAGAAGCCAAAGAATCTAGGCAATAAATGACCCAATTAAAATGTATTAGAGATGTAACTGGATCTAAATACAATAGAAATAAGACTTAAATAAAATATAAATAAGATATAAATAGATGAAATTAAAATATAGAAGAAATAACTCAAAATTATTCACCATCTTTAGGAGTTATAGAAGTGCAAACTAAAACAACTTTGAGATTTTATATTACTCCACTCAGAATGACTAAGATTGACAAACAGACTGATAACAAATTTTCCAAAGTGTTCTGGGCAAAGAAACCATCATTCGTTGTTTGTGGTAATATATACATACATATATATATACTAGCTACAGAAATCACTACGAAAAATCTTCAAAATAAAGAAAATAAATATGCTGTATGGCCTAGCTATATCACTCTGTGGCGTATTCCTCACCATCCTACTCCACAGATACTTCCCTAGAAATGTTCATTACTGCTTTATTCCTAATAACTAAGAAATGGAAACATCTTAATGTCTTTCAATGGAAGAAAAGTTAATAAAAATGAAGTTCATACACACAATGGAATAGCAGCCTTATTTGTAATAGCTAGAAACTGGAAATAACCCAGATGTCCCTCAACTGACAAATGGATAAAAAAAATTGTGGTACATCTACATAATGGAATACTACTCAGCTATCAGAAACAAGGAAATCATGCAATTCATGGCCAAATTGATGAAACTAGAAAAGCTTATCCTGAGTGAGCTAATCCAGACTCAGAAAGATGCATACACATGGCATCTATTCACTTATAATTGGATTTTAGCCATATAGTACAGGATAACTATCCTACCATCAACACACCAAAAAGATCAGGAGCATAGAATTTGTTACCTGTCAATGGGACAATTTGCCCTAGGTGTGCTACCATATAGGCTCCCGGTGCAAGAGGAAGCTCTTACCCCTCATATGACTGTTGAACTTAGAGGGGCTGATTTGTAGGGACACTCCACATTAGAGGAATGATATGGGTGGGAGAGGGGGAAGAGGGGAGGTGGGAGGGATGGAAAGGAGGCACTATGATAGAGATGTAACTTGATGTAATAAATAAACATTATAATAAAAAATAAAATAAATTAAAAAATAAAATTATATTTGGTTCACAGGTTAAAAAAAAAAAGAAAAAGTCCGTTCACTCCTACATAGGAGAGAAGGAAGGATACAGAAAAGAAAAAGAGAGAAGTCCCTGGGTCTAACCTCCAAAACCCATTTAATAAGACCATTTAACAGCTTTTAGTCTTTTCCCCTAAATAACAAAATTTTCTATTATCTATCAAATAACCAAAGGGGGGGGGAACACCCTCCCCACCTTCTGGGGATGGGACGTTGTTCTCTTAAAATGACTTCTTGCTGATTTGGGACGTAGTAAACCTGTTTGAGGCCCAAATAAGAATGGAAAATGGTTAAAAATGTTAATAGAATCATTTGATGTTCAATCCTTTTGTGCTCAGCTATTTAGATGTCCTAAGAAGTTCATAGACAGAAGCTGATCTTCAGAGCTTTACTGAAGTTCTGGCTGGAGCAGTCTGTGGAGCTGAACGATCTTAGCGATTTTGAGTTGTTGTGGTTGTAGACTTTTGAGGAAACTGCTATTGAGGAAATATTCAAGGCTGGATTATCTGGGCCACTCTTCTTCTTTGGTGTCTGATCTGTTTTCTGCTGAGGTTTCCGTTGTCCAGATGTCCCTGGATTTCTTGAATGGATGCTTTAAATCTCCTGGAAAGATAAGAACAGAGCCCTGCCCTCATCCTAACTCTGGGACAATTACCTTTTTTTTTTGGGGGGGGTCAGGTAATATTTTTTCCTGGAGCAAATTTTGTTTTTGACAATATATAAATATTAGCTTTCAATCCGGATTAAAGAAGAAATTATTTTGATATTTTGGAGCTAAACAAACCTTTAGTGTATATATTTTGAGATCTCAAAGGACAATTTGTTTGAATTGCAGCCTGCCTTTTGTAAGTAGCTTTTAAACTTAAATCCTTCCAAATCCTATGTGCCTATCTCTGTATTCTAAATTTTGGAATCAAAGACATGTGGTTCCCAACTGATGGGATTAAAGATGTGCTCCTCCACCCCTGGATCAAAGTTTTTCTCTGTTTAGAACTTGTTTTATACATAGTATAGGAAAGAGCAAGAAAAAAAGGACAGATTATTGAATATGGCCTTATACCTTTGTATACTGATACAAAATTAATATTATATTTAGCTAAATTGGCATTGATCATTGTATATTAATGCAAAATTAAGATTGTATAGGGCTACATAGGTATTGATCTTTGTATATTGATACAAAATTAAGATTATATTTGGCCACAGTGGTATTGACCCTTGTATTTTGATGTAAAATTAAGATTGTATTGGGACACATCAGTATTGATCTTTGTATATTGATACAAAATTAAGATTATATTTGGCCACATTGGTATTGATCTTTGTATATTGATACAAAATTAAGGGTAACACTTCTTAAAGGTATTGTTCATAGTAATGCTTAAAAATGAAATGTCAAGTTTTGACCTCTTGCTACCAACTGTCATAAACTGTTTAGGATAATTAAGAAACAGAAACTAATAGTCATGAAAACGTGTCATTTTGTTAGTTACTATGACAGTCTATCACAGTTATTTTCTAAGCTACTCAGAAATCAAGTTGCTAAGAGACAAGCAATATTTGCTTATGTAAATATAAGAGATAGATAGGGCATCTTCAAAAACCTCAAGAGATCTGAAGAATATGGCATTCAAAGATGTTTTCTTAACTTAAGATTTTTTGATATCAAGACATGTCAGCTCCTGACAGCACCCCATATTCTACTCCAAGTAGAAGGTGAGCATCGAAGAATCTCCAGTGGGAGATGATTGAATTGGTGGTAAGCCTTTCTCTTGGCAAGAAAAACCCCTTGCTTCAACTGTAGACAGAATGCTGTCCAAAAAGGACAAAACTTGGTAGCAGGTAAGTCGATAGCCTAGCTCTGCCGAGACAGGGTAGGTAAGTCCTTCATAATTCCTGCTCTACAATAAATGTCTGTCAGAGAAACGGGGCCAAATGGCTGAAGATTGATGCTGTAATGTATGGAGAGAAAATGGGAACTGTCCAGGCAGCCACTGGTATGTCATTTTTTAGTTTTTGAAGCTGCAGGCCCTGCACTTCCTATATAATCAGATATATTTATCCCTCTCAGGTCTCTGAGGTGGTTGAAGAATAGATAGCTAGAGTCTCATAGTTAAATTTTGAGTTGTTTAGGAATCAAGAGGGTGTTCTGGATCTAAGAAGATATTTTTAAATTTTTGAGGCAAGTTAGTATGAAAGCTGAGTTAGATATAGAATTTTAAACTCATGTTGATGGTTAGATAGTAGAATGTTAAAGTCAGGTGCCAAATACATACCGACTGGACATTGGGAATGTATACTAAGCCATATAACTCTTATAATTGTAGCCTATTTATTTCTGTTGTTTTGTATTGTATTCATAGTTATAAGAAAAATAATCATTTGTTGGACTGAAAGGGAGAGCTGTTGGGGAGAAAAGAAATACCTTAAACTAAAAAAAAAAAGAAGGGAAGAAGATGAGGGGTTGAGGGGGAGGAGGGTGGAAGGGTGGGACTGGAGGGGGGAGTAGGGAGGGGATTGTGATTGAGATGTAACTTGAAGAAATAAAAAATAAATTATTTTAAAAAAAGAAAAAAGAAAAGAAAAAGAAGAAATAAAGTTTCCAAGTAAATGGGTAGAACTAAAAAGGACCATGTTGACTGAGGTAGCCCAGACCCAGAAAGACAAAAGTCACATGTTTTCCCTCCTCTGAGATTCTTAGGTACAAATCTTCATATGTGAGATATAACCTAGAGTAACTTAAGAAACCAAGAAAGTAAAAAGGTTTTCAGGCCTGGTGGCTCATGTCTTTAATCCCAGTTCTCAGCAGAAAAAGAGTAGGCAGATCTCTGAGTTTGAGGCCATCCTTATGTACAGAGTGAGTTTCAGGACAGCCAGGGATTAAGGATCCATTGCAGAGTGGGAAATTGGAGGTACACATGATCTAATGGGGGGAAATGGAAAAACAGGGGGAGCTTCAATTAGGAATAAGACAGATAAATACAGAAGAAAGACAGAGTAAGAATATCTGAAAATGTCAATTATTATCAATCTAACTAAAAATATCTGTAGCACATGTAAGTCTAGGTAGACATACACATATTTAATTTAAGTGAAATTTTCCCATCTGGGTTGACAATATTTTCCTCAAAATCCCTAGTCCATCTAATAATATCTCTAAAACTAACCTGACAAACCCTCATTGGAGTTGTTGGTCAAGGGTTTTTAAGAGGCTTTCCAAAACAGTTAAGGCTATTATTTGCCTCCTGGATATATAAGTCCTTATAGCTTAAGGCATCACACCCTTTGGACACAGAACCCTGAGAACCTGAGCTGGATGTGACCTAAAATTTCTTCCCTGAGGACTAGCCTACACAATGCAAGAGGTCACCCTGAAAGCTTCCAAAGAAGTGAAAAAAAAACATAATTTTCATAATTGTGGCCTAATCATTTTTGCTGTTTTGTGTTGTATTTGATGTTATAAGAGAAAGAGACATTTGTTGGAATGAAAGGGGGAGCTGTTGGGGTGGAAAAGTTATACCTTAAACTTAAAAAAAATAATAAAAGAAAGTGGATGAGGGGATGTGAGGAGGAAGAGGGTGGGAGGGTGGGACCTGAGGGGAGAGTAGGCAGAGGATTGTGATTGAGATGTAACTTGAAGAAATAAAAATAAATTAAAAATGAATAAATAAATAATAAATAGAAAAATCATTCTAAGCAAATGCTAAGACATTGATGCTAATAAATAAATATATAAATACAGAAAGATATTACCAGAGAGATTAATTCAGTTTGGAAGCATAATTCTGAGTTCCTAGAGGCTTGAGGCATGCATTTGGGGGTATCTGTATAAAGGCTGATAGACTGCAACTTCTGTTTACTTTTTTCAATATTTTTTTTATTTTAATTAAAACATAATTGCATTATCTCCCCTTCCTTTCTTCCTGCAAATTCTTCTCATGTCCAATTTTTCCAATATATTCTGTGCACCTCCCACCTAATTCCCTCTCAAACTGATATTCTCTTTTTATTATTACTCTATGACATTTACATATATAAGCATAAATATATAAATATAATCTGCTGATTTCATTTATACTTGTTTATGTATATATATTTTCAGGGGTACCATGTGGTATCAGATAACTAATTAGGGAGTTCATCCCTAGGGAAAAGTAATTCTCTTGCTTTCAACAGTCATTAGTTGCTTGTAACTTTGTCTAGAAGGGGGCCCAGTTTTCATGGTAGCATTAGTGCCATTTGTTATGGTATTTTGGGTGTAGTTTTCCTGTCATTTCAAGGAGGCACAATCATACAACACTTTCTGTTTTCTCTGGGTCCTACAGTTTTATTCCTCTTTTTCTGTGGTGTTTCCTGAACCTTTCATGAATGAACTGGGCTATAGATGCATCCCATGGGGATGGGCACAGCATGATTACTTGATATCTGCATCTTGACAAATTATGATTTTCTGTAATGGTCTCCATATAGCTCACCTTGCAGGCTTCCAAAGGAAGGAATTGAATTAAATAATTGAAGAAACCAATTATTTAATAAACATTTTATATGAATACTAAGACATTAATGTTAAAGAAAGAAAGAAAGAAATGAGGGAAGGAAGGAAGAAAGAAATTGCCAGAGTGACTTATTCAGGTTGGAAACATAATTCTTGAGAGGTCTGATGCATGCTGGAGTTTTCTGTATCCCAAAATGCTGAATATTCTGTTCCATGGGTATTGCTCAATGATGTTCATTGATGCTCTATTCACAATAGCTGCAGAATAGTAACAATCTGAATGTCATTCAAGTGATGAATGGATAATGAAAATATGGTACATATGTAGTATGGAATACTGTTCATCTATAAAGAAAAGTGAAATAATGAAGTTTGTTAGTAAATAGATAGAACTAGAAAATATTATACTGGGTGGGGTAACTGATACCCAGAAAGACAGACACAACTTGTTCTCTCTCGTTTGTAGCTCCTTGCTCCAGATCTTTAGATGGGAGCATATAATCAGGAGTAACTAACTACAGAGAACAGGAAGGTAAAAAAGTACCAAGGAGAAAGGAAAGTCTAGAGAGGGAAATAGCAGAATATAGGTGACATGAAGTGTAAATGGATAAATCATGGAGTGAAGATTTAAGGTGGTCAATACAGAAGTAAAGAGGGAGAGGAGGAAAAATACCAGGAAGGATGTTTGAATAGGCCTTAATCAATAATATTATTTTATATTTTGTAGAGAGCTGTGACGTGCCGCGCCCTAGAGATGGCGCCAGTTTCCGCCTTCCACCAGCCCGATAGTGAGCGCTCTCGGTGGTGAACAGGTCCATGTTTGGTTGGGACCGCTGATCTGGCTTGCTTCCGCATATATGGGCCTCTAAGATAGCACAACGTGGCTTTACTTGATTGGCTGTTCATATAGTATTTAGCCTGTGGGTTGGGTCTGCCCAATTATTCGGAAGACTATTTTCAAGGGACCTGAATAAACTGCTTGAGAAGAGCTTTTGCGAGTTGCGTCGTTCTTGCTGGTCGAGGGGGACGCGACAAGTGGTAGCCCGTACAGGGAACCAGAAAAGACTCAGAACTCCTGCAGTCAGGGGCAGTGCTCTGGTAAGTTCCCGGGGTAAACTGGGACAATAAAGTTTCGCGGAAATAGTGAACAAAAGGTAAAGTTTTGCGGAAATAGCGAACAAAAGGTAAAGTTTTGCGGGAAGTTGCGAACTAAAGGTAAAGTCTCGCGGGAAATTGCGAACCGAAAGTAAATTTTTAATCATGGGATCGTCTCAGTCACATCCAATTTTTCTGGCTCTTCAGGAGCTACTTTTAGCTACCCTAGAGAGATTTTTGAATGAATGTGACTCCGTGGCTCCGTGGTTTGCGGTGTCCTGGAATCTTACGGTATCCTGCTGGGACAAATTAGGCAGGGACTTGGATTTTGCCTGGGAGCAAGGTACATTGCAGGGAGGAGCGTGGCCTATTTGGAGACTTGTTCAGAGTTGTTTAGGAGATCAGAGATATTGCAAGGCCATGGAAAAGGGACAAGAGGCATTAGAGCAGTTAAAAGAGGAGCACTCGGTCAAATCTGGAAAAGATATTTCGGAAGAGGATAGCTCAGAGTCTGAAGAGGAACTTGAAATGTTAGCAAAGGAAATGGAGAAGTCATCTTTGAGAAAGAGTTCTGACTGCACCCGGATAGAGCCCTCAGGTCCGGGGCCGCCTGTGTTGGCCCCGCCTTCATATAATGAGACTTCCCCTCCGAGTGGTCCTAGTGGGTGGTCATTCTGTCCAAATGTCTGGAGGGAAGTGAGACATGAGCTGTACTACCCTGTCTTTCAGGATGGAGGGGGAAATCGTTATCATGAACCCCTTGATTTTAAGGTAATTAAAGCACTTGCTGAGTCTGTCCGCACTTATGGGATTAATGCTGCTTTCACTGTAGCTCAGGTGAAAGCTCTTAGTCGTTATTGCATGACTCCTAGTGACTGGATGAGCTTGGCACGTGCCTTCCTGTCCTCTGGGCAGTATTTAGATTGAAAGGCTTTCTTGATTGAGTTTGCTAATGAACAAGCTGCTGTTAATCGTGCAGCAGGAAACCCAGCCTGGGATGTGGACATGCTTCTTGGGCAAGGTCGATTTGCTCAACAACAAACTGGGTATCCGGCTCAGGTGTTTGAACAAATCAATTTAATTACAACCAGAGCTTGAAAATCATTGCCTAAAAAAGGGGCAGTGAATAACAATCTAACTAAGATTATTCAGGATCCCCTGGAGCCTTTCTCAGACTTCGTGGCTAGAATGGTTAAAGCAGCTGAAAGGGTATTTGGAGACCCTGATTTGGCAATGCCCTTAATTAAACAACTTGTGTATGAGCAATGTACAAAGGAGTGTAAAGCAGCTATCACCCCTTATAAGAACAAGGGGTTGGAAGCCTGGATGCCTCAGTGCAGACTGCCGATACCTTGAATAATTTGTCAGCCAATGTAGCCACGGCCTTGGATGTATTGTGACAGGTGGCCCAGATTGGCTGTGAGTGGAAAATGACTGGTTTGTGTGTGACCTCTGTGCCATATCAAAAATATACTGTAGTTACAAATTTGTCTAAGCAACTCTCTCAGTATCTTACAGGAAACTAGTCTGGCGAGTTTGATAAGCTGATGCAGAATCTGAGAACTGCCATCATGCATATGAATTCCACCCGGGGTTGATGTCTCTGTTGCTGAAGGACTGTCGACATGGATCCTCCGAGCCATGAATCATCTGAGGGAATGGGTGCCTTAGGAGGCATGTTCTTCCTAGTCAGTTTCATTGCCCTATGGTGTATCTGTAAGATGAGGATTTCACAGAGGAGAAGTAATGCCATGCTGGTGCAAGCCTTTGCTGCCTTGGAGGCTAGACAGCCACAAGCTTGGTTGACTGTCCTAAAGGACTAAGCTATCATCACGCTCAGGATGCGAGGCTAAGCACTGCACTTGAGGTCAGCTTCTAGCGGCTTCAAAAAGGGCATGTATGATTGCATATGGGTTGGTATCCTAGTTTCCCATCTCTAAGAAAAAGATACCGGACGGGTATGGCACCAGCCTGGTTGGCTACTGGGCATGGGGTCTTTAAAATGTCCTTTACATACATATCAAAGATAAGATGCTTGATATATCTACTAGGGATCCTCAACAGACTGCCACCAATCCTTTTGATTTATGGCTTTTGTGTGGAGCAAATGGTAGCTGTATGGATTTGGGACCTATACTTATGCTTGGGGGAGGAATTTATCAAAGAGGTAGTTTTTCCCTAGGGTCCGCTACCAATATGGATTTTTCTAGTGGTAGTGGCTCTGGTACTTGGAATTCTTCGTTTCATTCTTACCGCAATAAGACCTTTTCAGCCTCGCCAGTGTGTCTCTGGCCTCCTTTTCTGTGGATTGTAAGTAATGGGAGTGCATCCTTAGGTGAAGAAAAGTTAGTATGCACTCCATGCACATGTTTTTATGCCCTATGCTGGAATGCCACAGCCTTTCCTGTGGCTGTGGTGACTAGAATGCCTCGATATGTACCAGTTCCTGTAGAGGCTCCTAATACCATGATGCTATTCAGATTTAAAAGAGATTTTGGTATCACTGCAGCTATTGTTACTGCTATCACTGTTGCTGCTGTGGGAGCTACTGCCTCAGCTATTGCCTTGTCTAGTTCTATACAGACTGCCAATGCCCTGAATAACATCTCAGCCACTGTGGCACAGGCATTGGATACTCAGACCTCTATGAATTCTCATCTCAAAGGAGGTCTTATGATAGTTAATCAACATATAGATTTAATACAAGAACAGATTGATTCTCTTTGGCAACTAGCACAGTTGGGGTGTGAGTGGAAATTGCAAGGTTTGTGTGTTACTTCCGTGCAATATCAAAATTATACAAAAGCTGCTAATTTGTCCAGACAATTGTCAAAGTTCCTCTTACAGGATTGGTTGGCTGAATTTGAAAATTTGATGAGAGAGCTGAGAGCGACAATCATCCACATCAACTCCACTCGGGTGGATCTGAGTCTGGCTACTGGTTTGACTTCCTGGATACAGGCGGCTATGGATCATCTTAAGGAGTGGGCAGGCATAGGCTCTTTGGCAATACTGATGATACTAGCTGCTCTGGTTTGCCTATGGTGCATCTACAAGATGAGAGCCACACAGAAGTGTAATGCAGCCATGATTATACAGGCCCTTGTCGCCATTGAGGCGGGCCAGTCCCCTCAGGCATGGCTCGCTGCCATGAAGCCTTAAATCCTCACTGAGCATAGTCCCTGCCCACTGAGGTATTTGTTCCATGGATATTACGGTCTGGCAAGTCTATTACGGAGTAGACGGGTAAATCTCGGCCACCTAAGACAGGGCAGTCCCGAGTGGGGAGGCTGACACAGAGACTGGTAAGAGTTTGAGCACCGCCCTCCTACAGGCTCAGGCCTGCCGTGAGATCCCCAGATATGGGGATTACGAAGCCTTTCCAGGGACTTCTACCAACATTTTTAAAAACAAAAAAGGAGGAACTGTAGAGAGCTGCGACGTGCTGCGTCCTAGAGATGGCACCGGTTTCCACCTTCCACCAGCCCAATGGTGAGCGCTCTCGGTGGTGAACAGGTCCATGTTTGGTTGGGACCGCTGATCTGGCTTGCTTCCGCATACATGGGCCTCTAAAATAGCACCATGTGACTTTACTTGATTGGCTGTTCATATAGTATTTAGCCTGTGGGTTGGGTCTGCCTGATTATTCGGAAGACTGTTTTCAAGGGACCTGAATAAACTGCTTGAGAAGAGCTTTTGCGAGTTGCGTCGTTCTTGCTGGTTGAGGGGGACGCGACAATATTTAACTAAAATTATATATAACAGATACATATGTATATAGATATATAATTTTAATGAAGTGTTGCCACCTGGGCTGGCAAGGATCCCTTAAAGAGTCCTAGACTATCTAACCAGTAGTTGGTATAAGAAATATTCTTTTGAGTTGTGATTAATGGTAGTTCAAGAGAGACTTCCAAACTATATATGTCCTGGCTGCTTTTATTGGTTTCTTTTCAGAGATTGGAGATCAGCCTCTATTTCTGGAGACAAGGAACACTTAGGACACAGAACTCAGAGAATTTGTACTGGATCTGTCATGAAACCCTTCTCCCTGAGGATGAGCTTTCGTAGTGCCAGAAACTGTTATGCAAGCTGCAAGGGATAGAAACAACCAATAGTTCTACCCCGTTATGATTCCCATGAACCTCTAAAATGATCAGCATTGCAAGATAGCCCTAAAGATACAATGGTGGCACTTATATTTTGTTGGTAACCAACAGTTGTTTACTTAGCTAAACAGGAGGGAAATCATGCATGGTATTAGAAACATAGTCAGTTACATTTTACTGGTAAATTCATGGATCTTATAATACTGACTACTGTTCCTTTATGAGACCAGCATAATTTCTAAATGAATTCTAAATACTTATCTTTATACTTCAGATAAGAATATCTCTCATACTTTATAAAGGAAGCTTCTCTTGCATTAAACATCTAGTTATTTATACTCATCTCCCAGTGACCAATAGACTGTGTTCAGGCCTGATATCATTCAATCCATTCTAAAAACGACAAGTAATAGGTTTAGTTCCTTGCATACCTCACCAAGAGATACCACGACTATAGGGTGATAAATAAAATGATGAAAACTTGAGCTGAAGGCAAGGAATTACTAATGGGGACCATTCACAGCCTTCACATTTGGAAATTGGAAAACAGGTCCAGAGGACGTAGATTAAGGTGACAAGTGGGTTTCTGAAAAGCAAAGTGGGCAGAGTACTCTAGCATGCACACTCACCTAACTTACACACACTTATCTTACACAGACAGGATGATGATATCAGTAAAAAATAAATTTTTATCAAGCTTGTTTCTAACTTTGAAGGCTTTTATATTATTTTGTTTTGTTAAAGAGTCTCAGTTACACTGATTAATATGAACAGGAGAATGGACAACCTAGAATCTGTGAAGTTTTTCTTTACAATGAACAATATTTATGTTTGTTAGTTGGATGTTCACTATTCAGGAACTTAGAGAAAAGCCACATGACTCACCCATTTAAAAAGGGTTAGCTCTTGTGAAATGTTCTTAAATAAATCTAGGAGACAAATATATATATATATATATATACATATTTATATATATGTATATATATACATTTTTATGACACTATATATAGTATCATATATGATATTTTCAAATTTCTATACATATTAAATATCAAAGTAGGATAGTGACACTATATATGTACCATGTCATATATGATATGTGACATTTCTATCTACATATTAAATTTCTATCTATAAATCAAATATCAAAATACCATGTGAAACTATATATCTACAGTGTCACATTTGACATTTTGTATATAATACCTATTTTGTATATATGTACATAATTTATAGTTGGAGAGATTATTTTAAAATGTTAACATGCTATTAAACATCATATATACATATACATACAATATATATGCAGAATATATATTGCAACAGGACAAAGACTAATTTTAATTTTTCTGTTTTGTTTTCCTTATTAGTTTATTATATTTTCTCATATAATCCCCTCTGGCTTCAAATTTTCTGTTACCAAAAGTGATCCTAGGTTTCTTATTCTCCTACCTTTACCATTTATATAATTCCAGAAATACATTACTACATTTTTGTTCATTTTTAATATTTTTCCATACTTTTTGAATTTTCATACAAGCATTTATTTCTCTTACTTAAAAAATATTTAAGTGATTTTAATCCCATGTCCCAAATACGTAAAGGTGAGACTATCTTGTATTTTACCCAGTATTAGTGGAAAAATTGCTCTGAGACACTTGGAGAGAGTCTTTGTTAGGAAACTCTGCAAGTGGTAAACAAAGTTGTTTAGGGTCTACTTCGGGTAGCATTAAATTAGAGTACTTAAATAGGCGTGTAGTCATGTCTCTCTCTGTTTAAATTTTCATGGTTCCCCCACTATGTTAGAACAAAGTTCTAACCCCATAGAGCGCATTGTAAAGTCTTTTTTATCCAGCCTAACTGTTTAGCCCATTTCTTGTCTTTTACCCAACTACCATGTATATGGAACAGTGATTTTTCTGGCCATCTAATAAGTACATCCAACTACTTCAGTGTTATTAAACCACTGCCAGTAGTGCTTAAGAGAAAAAGAAGTGTATGATCAGAGAAAAGGATAAAAAGTCAATGATATGGGGGTACCATAATCCACAGTGTCCCTGCTATGTTCCAAACCTCTCTGTCTCTATCCCTCTCACACTGTAGAGCCAACCCAGCATATCACATTAGACAATAACCAGTATTCTTTACTAGAAGATAAGAATGATACTCCTTTCCATCTATTGGTTAAAGGTCTTCCTAGGATGGCAATCCCCTATGTCTGAAGTCCATAGCCACTTGGGATGCCACCGCTTCTCCTGATTCATTTTGTTTTACTAATGCTTATCTTTTCTATTGGTCATATTTTTCTGTTTGTTTTTCACTATGACAAATACCTGAGGAAAATTGTTGAGTGGCAACAAATATTTATTGGTTCACAGTTTCAGAGATTTCTGTCTAAAGACAACTATTCTGTTTTCTATCAGTATGTTGTAAGGCATAACATCGTGTTCTCTGGTCAGACAAATATGGCATAAGAACCTCCTCATGGTACAACAACAGGGAAACAGGAAGCAACAGACAGGTTAGGTTCAAGATGCACTTTCAGGGTCATTTCCCACAATGACCCATGAGTTCAGCAACACCATTCCTGATCTTTTATACAACTTCTCAATAATGTCATTGAATTATGAACTAAGCACTCAACTATGCCAGAGCCCTCATATGATAGTGATTTCTCAATGCTGTCGTCAATCAGGAAACAAGCTTTTAATACACAAGTCTTTTTTGAGAGGAAATTTTATACTTAAACCACAACAGCATTCCTTTCACAGATTCAACTCCCTTGATTACCTTCCCTATCAAGTAATTCTTATACAATGTAATAAAGAAGACTACAGTTTAGTTTCCTTAAAGAAAGTAAAATTCAATCATGCCTCAGAAGAATTTTAGTATATAAAAAGAAGCTTTCCTTAATACAAACCGTCCAAGTACTGCTACCATAACCCTATCTAGTAATTAAAATGGTACTGATCAAGAATTTGTGGTCCATTTAGTATTATACTTGATTAAAAAGACAGTTTTTAATATGTAGTCCTGGGTGACCTGGAACTCACTGAGATCTACTTGCATCTTCGTCTTGAGTGCTGGGTTTAAAGGCATGTGCTTCCATTCCCTCTTACCTCCTCCTTCATATTTACATTCTGCATCTACAGAACACTTAGCAGTCACTATAATTTATTAAGTATTTATAAATGAAATGAGTGGACTAGGTGGTGACCCTCTTCTAAAACAACTATGAGCATTACTACGATGTCAGTTCAGGGTCTTAGGGTGGCAAATAGAGTCAGCTTCTTTAGGCATATACCTGCTTTCTCTCTCCTAGGTGGTATCAAATTCAAGTCTTACATAAGCCACAAAGTAGAAATGTACTAATTCCTTTACCATATTTAATTTCTAGGCCATGTTAGAGCAAATAATAATAACTTTAAGAAGTTATATGATGGAAATACAATTGTCTTGAATGTCTTCCATTAAGGCTTTACAATAGTTAGCATATCCTTCCAGTTACCCTTCCCTGGCTCTTTCATTCAAACCTGGTTTTAGGACTCATCAGTAATTATACCTTTAGATATCTGAATTCTCCATTCTGACTAATGAATGTTACCCACACTTCTTTTTTTTTCCTTCTCAAACTAGTGTTTTCCAGAGCTATGACGTTAAGCCTGGCAAAAATTCAATCCATCTTATTTAACATGTTGAACATATTTCATTTTATAAGATATTCAGAAGACTTTTTTTCACCAGTTGCCATTTTTTATTTGTAATATGCCAAACACAATGACAAAAATATACCTGATAATACTGGCACTAACCAAATCTAATTCAATCATGTTCTCAATAAAATTTGTAAAACGTCTCAAGGTTTTTAACAGACTTATCCTGCTCCCCCTACAACACAGTACCCAATCTCTTTTCTGGATACAAAAGAAAGTATAACTAAAGACTTAATTTAAAGAGACAACAAATTATAAGCTTCTTGGATCTCAGCATGACTTTCAATGTTTGTCACTCATCCATACTTTCTAATGCATAGACATCATAACTAGGACCATTATCTCTGCATCTTCTATGGATTATTGCTGAGCCCTTATGTTTTATAGGAGACAATTAGAATCATCAGATATCCCAAGATTGTTTGAGGAAACTGAACACTCATTTTTTTTCTTAGAATACTAAACATTTTTTTCATTAAAAAAATGATAGAAAAGATGACCTGTATTCCAGACAAGGAGTCAGTAAAGGGCCAGACAGTAAATATTCCAGGTATGGTATGCCACATGGTCTTTTGCAATTGTTCAACCCTTCTGCTGTAGAGGAAAACTTCCCCCAACAATGTTAATAAGAGGGACATGATCTAATAAAAGGTTACAAAAGGTGGTCCTGGATACCATTGTGCCAAAAGGGTACAATTTGCCTCTCTTGACACATAGAAATTCTCCAGAAGGAAATCTCAACAGTTTAAAGAAAGATAATCTCTTTTGACAATTAAACTTACATTCATCTGTTTGATGTCAGGATGAAATTTTCTTTTGTTAAAGGCACTGTATGCAATGAGCAAGGACCCTATTCTACACTGCAAGGTCACTGAAAGGCAGCATTTGTTACTTCAATATTGTTGTTCTATACTGATTGAACTTAAAAGTTCTCTTTTCTTTTTTTTTCTTTTTTCTCCCTTAATTAACAATACCTAAAAAGCCACATTAAAGCTTATGCTAAGTGGTAAAACTGAATTATATTCAAATATTCATAATCTATATATTTTCATGAAAAGTAACAGGAAAAAACTAATTGGATTTCTTAATGTAAAACACAAAGACGAACTTTCTAAGTCAAACTATCTGGTAATACTGATGATAGGATGCTTCTCCAAACTGATATCAACTTAAAGGAAAAGGAAATGATACTTATGGAAAATAGTGTGTGAGCTATGCATAGGCTCTCTGGCATAGCTCTTTTTCTCTTGTCTAAATTACTTTCTACTGAACCTGGACTTGTGCATTTGAGAGATTTATAGATTCATGAATTATACTTTCAGAGAAATTAAGCTAGCACTCACTATGCAACCTTATACAGAACAAAGCAAAATCTTTGATGTTTAGTTTAACTTCCTGAAAAGCAAATTAAATTATGCTTTCAATGAACTTGAATGAATGAAAAAATATAGCAAAACTAGGTGGACAAGTGCTCAGATAGTGCTTGAAGACAGTCAGCAGGACTAGAACTTGACATGCAGGCAGACCCAGCCATGCAGGTTGACTGCTCTCTTCCAACATTTCCACTTTCCAAATTCACTGGGGTCTGTCCAATGATCTCTTCCAGATGTTGGCTAAAAGAACCCTCACTGATAACTAGGTTTTAAAGATTAGACAGAAATAATGTCCCTGTATTAGGACAATTGAATTTCTTATTTGTAATGATAAGTGAGGCAGATTATCCACGTTTCTACAAGTTCTTTAGTAGTATGATGATGTCTATAGGTACTTTATCTGAACAATGTTTCTAAATTCATAAATTTAAAATCTTATAAAAATAAATGTCATTGTAAAGGGAATCACATGTACTAGAATTCATCTATCAAGAACTGTAATATCTTATTTTTATGTTGTGCACATTTCTTTTTCATCTCTGCTCTTGTACATTCTTGTTATTCTCCTTTTTCTTCTTGTATAAACAGAGATCAAGGAAAAAATTTAAGTGAACATACCCTGCCTTTCCAAGTAGCTTTGAAGAAATGTTGCTAGTAAGGAAAGGATGCTAGTAAATCCAGCAAATAGAAATGTAAATCCATGCCCATCTTATCCAGTTCCATGTGGACTTATTTCAGTCTCAGCATAGATAGGGTCTACCTGGGATAGACAGTAAATAAGCATTGTTGTATGTCTGTAGGATTAACCCACACACTGTATCTGCAAACTTCTACTCATTATTCCATCTCAACTGACATGCTGTCCTTTTTCATTCACAGGAATAATAGGGAAGAATTCTCATTCTGGGAAGAATCACAGTGCCCACTAAGCCATATAGTGATTTCCTGTTTACATGGTAGCATGCTTGTGCCTCATACTGATTGGATGGAGACATTCTGTTTAGAGCCAAGGTTTTTGAGATTCCTCACTCTTCATATTGTCTGCTGTGAGTCTCTGTATTTGTTCCTATTTGCTGTCAGAGGAAATTGCTCTCATGATGGCTGATCAAGATATAGATGAATGAGTATAACAGAATAACATTTGAAGTCATCTTGTTGCTATGCTTCTATAGTAGAACATTAGTATTTGGTTTTCTGTTAGGTCCTTGGGCTATCTAGTCTCAAGTTCTTTGTCACCTCAGCAGTGGCTGATATGGGTTCCAACCCATGGGATAGGCTTTCAGTTGAATCAGATATTGGTTGTTTACTCCCAAAAGCTTTGTTCCACCATTGGATTAGCATATTTTATGTAAGATACATTTAAATTGAAGGATTTTTGGATGGCTGGGTTTGTGTTTTGTTTCTCCTTCATGCAGCCTACCTTCTGGTACTAAGAACACTAGCCAATAGTGGGGAAGGCTTTAGTTATGCACCCACTCAACTTTTTTTGGTGGGGATTGTGGAACTACTTACAAAGAACTACTGTGAGATCTTCCTTTTAAGTTTTACAGAATTCAGCAATGGATGCTTCAAGTCCATAGTACTTTTTGGAAGTGATATTTCTTATTACAGGTTCTGTCTTTCTCCTAGTAGTAGACATATTTAAGTTATTTATATCCTCTGATTTAATTTTGGTAAATGTTATGAAGTTTAAAGTTCTTCTATTTCTTCTAGGTTTTCCTGCTATTTAGGTTTTGGAAACATTCTCTAACAGTGTTCTGTATATCATTGGAACCTGCTATAATAACATGTTTTTGTTTTCTAATTTATTGATATGTGTTTTTTTCCTTTTACTTTTTTGCTAGACTGGCTAAGAATTTGTCAATCTTTTAACTCTTTAAAGAACTTACTTGAAATACAACAATCAATAGCAACCAAGCCAGAATAGCAGAAAATTTGGAATGGAATACCATTTTGTGAAGGATGATGAAAATACTTTCCATCTACTAGACTGTCAGCTTAATAGTGTAAAAATGGCTATACTATGAAAATTATTCTACATATTTAGTACAATGTCTGTTAAAAATTTTATGTGACATTTCACACAACTAAAATATGTTCAAGAAGCCATATGAATCCATAGAAGGCCATGAGTAACTAAAGCAATTCTAAAAATCAAGAATGAAGCTGATGGTATCACAATAACCAAATTCAAATTATACTACCCACCGGAAAAAAAAAAACAGTCAGAGAGACCATTGCAAGAGACTCAAGGATGAGAAAATATATCTATAAGCTGTTTCCACATAATACTTTAAAAGAAGGCAAAAATATACACTACAAAATAATAACGTATTCAATGAACAGTGCCATCAAAATTGGATATCCATTTGCAGAATAATGAAATTTGATTTATATCTTTTATCATGTGCAAAGATTTATTTGAAATTGATGAGGTCCCTTAATTTAAAACCTGAAATGCTGAAATTTCTTGATGAAAAATTTGCTAATATTCTTCAATATATTACAGAAGATAAGAACCTTCTAAATAGAAATTCAATAGGATTGGAACCATAAAAATTTTAGCATCACAAAGGAAACTATTATACTGGAAGTCTACATAATTAGAGAAAATCTTACTCAGCTATACTTAAGACAAGGGGCTAATATCCAGAATTTATAAAGAACTGAAGAAACTAAATACCAAAGAAATGCAAATGGCATTCAATAGTGAGATAATAAACTTAATAGTCAGTCTTCTAGGAAAAAAACATATGGATAATAACTATTTTTAAAAATTTTCAACTTCCTGGGTTATCAGGAAAAAAAGTCATTAACAGTCTTGTAGGCCCCCAGTGTATGAGCAGGCTCTTGGCCCTCATATGACTTCTGAACTGGGGTGAGGGACTGTTATGTAGGGACACTCCATTCCAGAGGAGTGGGATGGAAGGGTTAGGGGGTAGAGGGTGGGAGGGCGGGGCTGGGAATGGGGGAAAGAGGACAACATGATGGAGATGTAACCTGAAGCAACAAATAAATAAATTTATTTATTTAAAACAAACTACTTTGATAATTAATTGTATGTGTGAGGAAAAGGGGATATATACCTAATTGTTTATATTTCTAACTCTGTCATGGATTTTTAATCTTGGGTGATGAGTAAATGGTATATATTCAATAAGGAGAGTGTGAAATCCAATGTGAATACCACAGCCTTCAAATGTTAATTCTAACTGTACAGAAATTCATGGAGATTTATAGACTTGGAGTGTGGTTAATTTTTGTATATTTTCTATTTATAAGTGTATTTTTACAAGTTTTTGTAATTAAATTCATAAAAAATTATTTAGAAGTATTGTGCTTTGAACTGCAATGGCTGCCATAGTTTATAGATTTGAATGTTGGTCACAAGAGAGTAGTTCTATTGGGAAGAATGACCTTGTTAAAGGAATTATGCCTCTTTGGCTGGGCTTTCAAATGCTTGAGTTAAACCCAGTGTCTCCTCTTTCCTGTTGCCTGCAAATAAAACATTAAACTCTCAGCTCTTTCTAAAGTACAATGTCTGATCCCTTGCTTCCCACCACAAATAATGTATGTACTAAACTTCTGAAACATAAGCCAGCCCCAATTAAATGTTTTCCTTTACAAGAGTTGCTGTGGTCCTGGTGTCTCTCACAGGAAGAGAACATCAACTAAGATAATAAATAGAGGGGATCCAAGATGGCGGCGGCCTGCGCGGACGAATTTTGATTTCAGGGGTAACAGTCACAAGGAGGCAAGTATTGCAGGACGCTTTACAAATGGCTTGACCCCTTCTAAATCTCACCCAGCTATCCAGGGACCACTGAGGGTCCCTGGGCAGGACGCTCCTTCCCACTCTCGGACACGCAAGGAAGCTGCTGGACCCGTGAATCAGGATCTATCATCCCCCACCAGGAGAGACTCCAGTAAGTTCCAATCTAATACCCAAAGGGCAGATTCAGATACCACGCAGAGATAATCCCCACCCTGCTGGGCACCACCAGGACTCACACAGATGATCCAACTATCTGGCAAAAGGTTGCGACCCTTGGAAGTAAGCCCAGCTGCACTGCAAAGTGCCTTCAGACTGCAGATCGCAACACCACTGCTGTGACGTCACTGGCCAGTTTCCAAGCCACAGGAGCAGCAAGGCTATTGCGGCTGAAGGGCAGATTTACCCACTACAGGAACCAACCCCGGGCAAACTGCGAGATATTTGAAAATGTCGTATATCGGTCTTTTGCACTAGTACTGGCCCTTCTAGTGGGGAACCAGAGCTTACTTGTACACAGCTCAACAACCTGGATTAGTTAGGTCTCCACCTAGGAGGCGGGGCTGAATTACTCACCTTATGGGGTGGACTAAGGCAACTTGAATCCTACACCAAAGCGCCCCCTTTGGACACAAGTCCAGAAGACAGCAAAAAAAAATCCACATGGCGAGAGGCCTCAGACAAAAAAAAAAAAAAAGAGAGAAATGTCTCCAACAAAAGAAAGCAACACTATTCCATCCAGCCCGAACCACCTCACCACAACTGAAACACATGAAAATGATGACATTTCTCCATTGTGGAAAGTGATAGAGTCCCTTCAAGAAGAACTTAAATCTGTGAAGGAATTCAAAGAAGCCACAAATTTATAAGTCAAAACAATGAATAACACCATTAAAGAGCTCCAAGCCAAGGTGACTCAGCTTGAACAGGAAAAGGACAGAGCAATGAAAGGTTTTCAGGCAAAAACAAACAAACTGAAGAAGGAAATGTACAAAATGAACAATACCATTCAAGACATGAAAATAGAAATGGAAACAATAAAGAAAACACAGTCAGAGTTAAAAGAGGAAATGGAGAATCAAGGGAAGAGAACAAAAACTACAGACGTGAGTATCAAAAATAGGATTCAAGAGATGGAAGACAGAATCCCAGATATGGAAGAAATCAATACAACATCCAAAGAAAACGAGAAAGCTAAAAAATCTCTCACCCCCAATATCCAAGAAATCAAGGACTCAATGAAAAGATGGAACCTAAGAATTATAGGCAAAGAGGAAAGAGAAGACTCCCGACTCCATGGTCCAGGAAATATCTTCAACAAATCATAGAAGAAAACTTCCCAAACCTAAAGAAAGAGATTCTAGTATAAATCCAAGAGGCTTACAGAACACTGAACAGATTAGATCAGAAAAGAAACTCCTCTCGCAACAAAATAATAGAAACTCCAAATGTAGAGAACAAAGAAAGGATATTAAAAGCTGTAAGAGAAAAAGGCCAAGTCACATAAAATGGCAGACCCATCAGAATCACACCTGACTTCTCCTCAGAAACTTTAAAAGCTGGAAGGGCCTGGACAGATGTCCTATAAGCCCTGAGAGAATATAGGTGCCCAGTGAGACTACTATACCCAGCAAAACTCTCTGTCAACATAGATGGAGAAAACAAGATATTCCATGACAAAATCAAATTCACACAATATCTCCTCACAAACCCAGCCCTACAGAAGATCCTAGAAGGAAAATTCCAACACAGAGAAGATAACTACACCCAAGAAAACATAGGAAATAGAAACCTCCACAGCAACTAAACAAAAAGAAACACAAGACGACCAGCTACACCAAAATAATGGGAAATAACAACCCCTGGTCACTAGTATCCATGAACATCAATGGACTAAACTCTCCAGTAAAAAGACACAGACTTACAGACTGGATCTATAAACAAGACCCATCTTTTTGCAGTATACAAGAAACACATCTCACTATTGAAGATAAACACTATCTAAGAGTAAAGGGCTGGGAAAAGGTTTTCCAAGCAAATGGATCCCGGAAACAAGCTGGAGTAGCCACCCTAATATCAAACAAAATAGACTTCCAATTGAAGTTAATAAGAAAAGACAGAGAAGGGCATCACATACTCGTTGAAGGAAATATCCACCAAGAGGACATCTCAATATTGAACATCTATGACCCAAATACAAAGGCACCTACATTTATAAAAGAAACTCTTCTAAAACTTAAGTCACACATTGATCCAAACACTGTAATAGTGGGAAACTTCAACACCCCACTCACATCTATGGACAGATCATCAAGACAGAAGCCAAATATAGAAATAATGAGTCTAACAGAGATCATGAACCAAAAGGACCTAACAGATATCTACAGAACGTTGCACCCAAACACAAAACACCTTCTTCTCAGCACCTCATGGAACCTTCTCCAAAATCGACCATATAGTTGGATACAAAGATAGCCTCAACAGATACAAGAAAATTGAAATAACCCCTTGTAACTTATCAGACCACCATGGAATAAAGCTGGACTACAATAGCAAAAGAATCAACAGAAAGTGTACACTCATATGGAAATTGAACAACTCTTTATTAGAGGACCACTGGATCAGAAAAGAAATAAAGAAGGAAATCAAAGACTTCTTAAAATCCAACGAAACTGAAGACACAACATACCCAAACCTATGGGACACAATGAGAACTGTGCTACGAGGAAAGTTCATAGCACTAAGTGCCCTCCAAATGAAAATTGTGACAACTCATATTAGCGAATTAACAGCTAAGCTGGGTGAATTGGAAAAAAAGAAGCAAACACTCCCAAGAGGAGCAGAAGGCAGGAGATCATCAAACTTAGGGCTGAAATCAACAACTTAGAAACAAAGAGAACTATACAAAGGATCAATGAAACCAAGAGTATGTTCTTTGAGAAAATCAACAAAATAGACAGACCTTTAGCCAAATTAACTAAAAGACAGAGGGAGAAAACACAAATCAACAAAATCAGAAATGAAAAGCGAGAAATAACAACAGACATTGTTGAAATCCAGAGAATATTTGGATCCTACTTTAAAAATCTATACTCCAACAAATTTCAAAACTTAAGTGAAATGGACAATTTTCTTGATAGATTCCACCTACTGAAGCTAAATCAAGATCAGATAAACAGATTTAAAAACCCTATAACCCCTAAGGAAATAGAAACACTCATTAAAAATCTCCCAACCAAAACAATCCCAGGGACAGATGGCTTTAGCACAGAATTCTACTGAACCTTCAAAGAGAAGCTAACACCAATATTTTTCAAACTCTTTCACAAAATAGAATCTGAAAGAACATTGTCAAACTCATTCTACGAGGCCATAGTCACCCTGATTCCTAAACCACACAAAGACCCAACAAAGAAAGAGAATTTAAGTCCAATCTCCCTCATGAACATAGATGCAAAAATACTTAATAAAATACTAGCAAACCGAATTCAAGAACACATCAAAAGTATCATACACCATGATCAAGTAGGCTTCATCCCAGGGATGCAGGGATGGTTCAACATACGAAAGTCTATCAACGTCATTCACCACATAAGCAAGATGAAAGAAAAAAACCACATGATAATCTCGCTAGATGCAGAAAAATCATTTGACAAAATCCAACACCCCTTCATGCTAAAAGTTCTGGAGAGAACGGGCATACAAGGGCCGTACCTAGAAATAATAAAGGTGATATAGAGCAGGCCAGTGGCCAATATCAAAATAAATGGAGTGAAACATGAAGCATTTCCTCTAAACTCAGGGACAAGACAAGGATGTCCACTTTCACCATATCTCTTCAATATAGTACTTGAAGTTCTTGCTAAAGCAATAAGACAACTAAAGGATATCAAGGGGATAAACATCAGAAATGAAGAAGTCAAATTATCCCTATTTGCAGATGATATGATAGTATACATAAGCGACCGCAAAAATTCCAGCAGAGAACTCTTACAGCTGATAAACACATTCAGCAAAGTGGCTGGATACAAAATTAATTCAAAAAAATCAGAATCCCTTCTTTATACCACAAACAAATGGGCTGAGGAAGAAATAAGAGAAAGAACCCCCTTCACAATAGCCGCAAACAACATAAAATACCTGGGGGTAACTCTAACCAAGCAAGTAAAGGACTTGTACAACAAGAACTTCAAGTCCTTGAAGAAAGAAATGGAAGAGGCCTTTAGAAGATGGAAAGATCTCCCATGCTCATGGATAGGTAGGATCAACATAATAAAAATGGCCATCCTACCAAAAGCAATATATAGATTCAATGCAATTCCTATCAAAATACCAACACAATTTTTTATAGACTTGGAAAGAGGTAGCCTCAATTTCATATGTAACAAAAAAAGCCCAGAATAGCTAAATCAAACCTGAACAATAAAAAAAAACATCTGGAGGTATTACCATCCCAGATTTCAAGCTGTACTACAGAGAAATAGTTGTAAAAACAGCATGGTATTGGTATAGAAACAGACCAGTAGATCAATGGAATCAAATTGAAGATCCGGAAATAGACCCACACACTTACGGCCACCTAATTTTTGACAAAGAAGCCAAAACGGCACAATGAAAGAAGGACAGCATCTTCAACAAATGGTGCTGATCCAACTGGATGTCCACTTGTAAAAGAATGAAATTAGACCCATACTTATCACCTTGTACAAAACGTAAGTCCAAGTGGATCAAAGTCCTTAACATAAGGCCAGCCACACTAAATCTACTAGAAGAAAAAGTGGGAGAAACCTTCAAATTAATTGGCACAAGCGACAGCTTCCTGAACAGAACACCAACAGCTCAGGACTTGAGAACAACAATCAATAAATGGGACCTCATGAAACTGAAAAGCTTCTGTAAGGCGAAGGACCCTGTCATTCGAACAAAACGGCAGCCTACAGACAAGGAGAAAATCTTCACCAACCCCACATCTGACAGAGGGATAATATCCAAAATCTACAAAGAACTCAAGAAATTAAATGCCAAGAAACCAAATAATCCAATCAAAAAATGGGGGACACAGCTAAATAGAGAATTCACAAAGGAGGAATCCCTAATGGCTAAGAGAAACTTGAAGAAATGCTCAACATCCTTAATCATCAGAGAAATGTACCTCAAGACGATTCCATCTCACACCTGTCAGAATGGCTAAGATCAAAAACTCAAATGACAGCACATGCTGGCGAGGGTTTGGAGAAAGGGGTACCCTACTCCATTGCTGGTGGGAATGCAGGCTTGTGCAACCACTATGGAGGTCAGTCTGGCGATATCTTAGAAAACTTGGAATAGTTTTGCCTCAGGAACCAGCCATACCACTTCTGGGTATACACCCAAATGCCTCTTCACGGAATCATAAGGAAGTTTCCTTATCTATGTTTATAGCAGCCTTATTTGTAATAGCTAGAAACCGGAAACAACCCAGATGTCCCTCAACCAAAGAATGGGTCAAAAAACTGTGGTACATCTATACAATGGAATATTATTCAGCTATCAGGAACAATGAAATTATGCAATTTTCAGCCAAATGGATGGAACTAGAAAAGCTCATCCTGAGTGAACTAACCCAGACTCTGAAGAACACATATGGCATCTATTCACTTATAGTAGGATTTTAGCTATATAGTAGAAGGTATCAATACTACAACTAACACAACAAAGGGAACTTGGACATAGACTTCTTATTTTTAATTTTTATTCTTCATTTATTTTTTATATATTAGTTATATTTTTTCTATTTTTTGGTCTTTTTTATCTATTTTATGCTTATTGGTTTGTTTGTTTAGTAGTTCTCTCTCCCTGGCAATGAGACAATTTTCACTGATGGTACTGCTTCGTAGATCCCCAATGAATGAGAGGCTCTTGGCCCTCATACGACCTCTCAACTGAGATGAGGGAATGTTATAAAGGGCACCCCCCCCAGAAAAATGGGATGGAAGGGTTAGGAGGTAAAGAAAAAAAAATGAAATGGGATGTTTCAGCCTTTTACTACTAATTGTCATAAACTGTTTAAGATAATTAAGAAATGCAAAGTAATGGTTATGCAAGCCAGTCATTCTGTTAGGTACTATGACAGCCTATTATAGTTACTTGCTAAGCTAATCAGAAATAAACCTGCTAAGAGACAAGCAACATCTGCTTACCTAAATATAAGAGATAGATAAGGCCTCTTCAAAAACCTCAAGAGATCTGCAGAATATGGCATTCAAAGATGTTTTTGTAACTTTAGATTTTTTTTATATCAAGACTTATCAACTCCTGACACCACCCCCTATTCTCCTCCAAGTAGAAGATGAGCATCGAAGAATCTTCAGTGGGAGATGATTGAATTAGTCGCAAGCCTATCTCTTGGTAGGAAAAGTCTCTTGCTCCAACTGTAGACAGAATGCTGTCCAAAAAGGACAAAACCTGGAAGCAGGTAAGTTGACAGCCTAGTTCTGCCAAGACAGGGTAGGTAAGTCCTTCATAACCCCTGCTCTACAATCAATCAGTCTGTCAGAGAAACGGGGCCAAATGACTGAAGATCAATGCTGTAATGTATGGAGATAAAATGGGAACTGTCCAGGCAGCCATATGTATGTCATTTCTTAGTTTGGGAAGCTGCAGGCCCTGTACTTCCTATAAAATCAGATATATTTATCCTTCTCAGGTCTCTGAGGTGGTTGAAGAACAGATAGCTAGAGTCTCATAATTAAATTTTGAGTTGTTTATGAGTCAAGAGAGTGTTATACATCTAAGAAGATACTTTTAAAATTGTGTTGCAAGTTAGTATGAATGTTGAGTTAGATATAGAACTTTAAACTCATGGAGATGGTTTGATAGTAGAATGTTAAAGTCAGGTACCAAATACATATGGACTGGACATTGGGAATGTACGCTAAGCCATATAACTCTCATAACTGTGGCCTAATTACCTCTGTTGTTTTCTATTTTATTTATTATTATAAGAGAAAGAGCCATTTGTTGGACTGAAAGGGGAAATGGTAGGGGGAAATAAGATATACCTTAAACTTAAAAAAGAGGGAAGAGATGGGGGGTTGAGGGTGGGAGGATGGGACTGGAGGGGGGAATAGGGAGGGGCTGCGATTGTGATGTAACTTGAAGAAGTAAAAAATAAAGGAAAAAAGATAATAATAAATAAATGAAATAAAAGTGAAACCCTCAAATTGGTAGAATATGAAATATTCTTAGCATTAAGTGAAGTGATCTGAAATAAAAAAGGAAAAAATCCATCATGTTATCCTTCCTCTGCAATTGTATGTAATATATATATATATATATATGTAAACAAATGTGCATGTGGGTTTAGTATAACTGTTAGGAAGAAGAATAAAACATGGCATTGATGACAAGGCATGGTGGAAGGCAGGGAAAGAACACCCAAGTTGTTGAAGCAGATATAAAGATAATTGCTTTTCTATTTTTAACAATGTCATTTGATTTTCTTTTGGGGGATGGTAGATAAGTGCATAAAAGTTTGATTTATAGTGAAACTGTAAGATTCTAGGCAAAACTCTGTACTTTCAGGATTATAATTTTAACTGTATAGATGTTCATTGAGATATATAGAATTTGTGGCTAGGCACCTGTTTCTTTGGATAGCTATGTTAACCTAGTTGTGTGATATTTGTAGTTATGAGTTTATTACAAAAATAGGTATTCTTGTATCTTAAAAATAAAATTGTTGGCCTGGAGAGATGGCTCAGCCGTTAAAGGCTAGGCTCACAACCAAAAATAAAATTGTTTAATTTTACATTCTGTATAATTATTTCAAAATAATATAAAGCTATTTTGAGATGCTTAAAACAAACCAAGAGTGCTATAAGTCAAGAAAATTATCATACTCTGGGTAAGGTTGTAGAGATGTAGGCTGTAATCTAGGAAGGCTTCTAGGGTGACAATTGGTTCTGTTTCTTAGTGTGAGACATTATTTCAAAGCTACATGCTCCAATTTTAAGAATTTATCCATTCTTTATCTATCAGTTTTGGTACTTGCAAGAGTGCATGTTTTAGTACATGTTAATTATATGTGTTTTGTCTGCATTTATGTCTCTGTGCCATGTGTATGCCATGTTCCTGCAGGGGTTAAAAAAACATGTCAGATCTCTTACAACTGGAACCACAAATGGCTGTGAGCTACCAGTAGGTACTTGGAATTGAACCTTGTTCCTGTGCAATAGCATCCACTGTTTTTAACTGCTGAAGCATTCCTTCAGCCCCAATATAAGATATTTTTATCAAAAAAAAAAAAAAAAAAACAGGTAATCAGGGTGTGAGATGAGTATATGATTCCTAAAAGCATCCTCATTCTAATTAGTGAAACTGTAAATATTCCTTTATATAACAAAGGGAAATTGAGTTGACTTAGTAGAATTCATGTTCTTAATGATACGATGTAAAATAAAATGTTACTACTGGATTGTTCATGGGGTTTCATGTGATCATAAAAGACAGAGAAGGTCTGCTTGGTGTGACTTTGTAGGATAAGCACATCATAGAATAGTTTTTTGAAAATGAAATCATGGACACAAGTGCAGGAACCTGGCAGACTTCAGAAGTGGGATCAAAATGCAACAACCTTCCCAGAGAGAGCTGAAAGGACCTATGTTAGATAGCTGAACTGTGCAGCTATCGGAGAATAAACTCATTATTATTGCAATTTGTGATTTGTTATGGTAGCCATAGGAATTTGACACTCAAAGTAAACCCCATCTCTGAATCTGTACTAAAGAGGACAGGGATTTGTGTACAAATAAAGAAAATGGCAGACATATGTCAATATGGAAGAATTACAGAGGAAAGATTATATCCATGAATGAGGCTGAGAGGCCCGTATAATGGACAAAGGGTCTGCACTGATAAGAACTATCAGGTATTCCAGCTTTAATCAGTCACATCAGACCCTTTACAGTATAAACACTGTGATGGAGATGTAAACCTGAAGTAATAAATAAATATTTTAAAAATAAGAAAAAAAAGAAAAGGAGGAAAAGCTCCATCCACCAAGAACTCAACTCTTCCTGTGATTTTAAAGTAAAAGAAACATTTTATCCAAAACTACAAATGAGCCTAAAATATGAGCAAAACAGAAAATGAATTCTATAAATGACTCTTTTCACAGTTTTAACATTATTTATATTATGTTTTCTAAAATTATAAGTCAGAAATTAGCTCCTATACATCTGTCTTTTCTCTTTGGTGGACCGTATGTAGGTAAGCCACTGTACAACTCTCCTCCTCATTCAAAACTCTCAAAGGGAGAACATGTGAATGCACAGTAGAGTCAAGCTTCTTCTTGATTTGACTATGTAAAATTCACTGGGAAGTTATATAATATCTGACACAATAAGATACTTATTCTTAAGATCAATCTTATTTCTCACTCATCTTCAAATAGGACCTTCCCTCCTTACATTATGAAAGTGTTTTTCTAGTTCCAGATATGATATCAACTATACAATGAGTACATAAAAATTGCAGGTACAGCAGTAAGCTTAACACTGTCACCCCAAAGCATGAAAAAGAACTGCCTCATTCTGCACTTGTCATCCAACACACACACACACACACACACACACACACACACACACACACACACA
>CAJQZJ010012348.1:823373-878321 GCA_907164525.1 Lophiomys imhausi | reverse complement strand
ACACACACACACACACACACACACACACACACACACACACACACACACATGAAACAATCAGAAATTTGTATCAGGGTCAAACTCCAAAACCAAAATGAGGCAGATGAACCTAAGTGTCCTTTAGAAAGCATGTCAGATAATTTTTGTTGCTGGTTGTGTACTTTCTAATTTCCTCTCTTCATTTTCAATTTGTAAAGGGAAGTGGAAAGGTTAACTGAGGAAGGTTAACCTTCAAACAATATGCACTACCCATTGCAATTTTCTGATTTCAAATTAAGTATATAATTAGATTTCTTTTTAAGGAAATCCATGCCTCTGGTGATGAAAAATTGGAAAGTCAATAGGTGGTTGCCACAATAGAGACACAGGGGATTTTTGAAAGGTCGTCAGCAGAGGCTGCCAGTTATAATGTACCACAGCAGCATCTGCAGGCCTCAAAGCACTGAGTGGATGGATGCCCCAGTTCTGAGATACTGCTGGAAAGTTTTGGAAAGGAAAATGAGAAGACATAACTATCTATTAAAATGTTGTTTACAATGAAAAGGCAATGAAACTGTCCTTAGTGTAACTACAAAACTTGAAAAAACAAACACCTCTTGATATTTAATAAAGTATTGAAGTTAGAAGAAATTATAATTTGTTTCTCTCTCAATTACTATAAATTATGCATTTATTCCATTGTTTACTACTTTGTACATCAGAAAGCATGTTATGATATTGTTCTGTGGTTGTTCTTTCTGTGTTGGAAAATACATAGCATGCTTTCCTGTTGTCTTAATTATTTTGGCCAACTTAAACAGCGTATCATCCTATTAGTGCTGTTGTGGAAAGAATACATTTGTCATATAAATAGATTAATTTTGTTTATAAGTTCCTACATTTGAGGACTTGGGTCAACCTCCTCTTGTGAATTTCTTTAACTACACTATTTTTGTAAGTGCTAGTAAAGATTCATGCTGAAAAGTGTAAGCTGGATTCATCTACTTATATATTTAGCCAGCTCATTGTGTGTGGTGTACAGAATAATGACAGATAAATAAACCATCCTTGTATGGTTTAACTTAGGTTTATAAAAAGTAGAAAGCTAGAAGTTTCTTTGTTCTGAATCTCAATAATTGCTTTTAGAGAGATACACTATTTAATTAGCACTACAGGGTTACCCACCCAATGATATAATGCTATGTGTTGCTAATAATTAATATTTTAGAATTCTATCATAACTTAGACTCTACAATGTTAACCTAGTTTGAGATCACAATGTTCTTTTATGATATTTTAAACCTAGTTTCGTTGAAGTTAAATATCCGTGATATTTCTTTCAAGAGTTTTCAAGAAAGTCTCCTCTTTAGAGCTGACTGAGACTTAAAAGCTGAGGCTTCACAGGGATCTAGACTTCAACTCTCTCTTGATTCATTCCTTTTTTCCCCAGCATTTATTTATTTCTTCAAGTTACATCTCAGTCACATCCACCTCTCTCCTCCCCCTCCCAAAGGACCACTATCCATTACTACATTCTAGTGCTGGTGTGAGAACTGAATGATTTACTAGACTGGTATGCACTATACCTCAAGACTCTTTGACCCTAAACTGTGAATGGTTCTCTATATGTGTGCTCTGACTGACTTAAAAACATTCTCTGTACTATTTAGACACAAAGAACTCTGTCTCCTGGGTTTCCTTTCCAGTCTCCTTCATGCACTGTTATACAGGTCTTTGCTGAGAGCAGAGCATATAGTTTCCATGTTCATGACCAAAATTCATATTTGTTCACTATTTAGAGCATATTTTAGAATATGCTATAATTTATGAGTGGAATATGTTTGTTCCTGTGACCACTGAACTCATGAACTGACAATACAAGCAATAAATATCACTTCCAAGGCAGAATCTTTACCTGCTAGTTTAATACACTACAAAGACTTTTTTCTTTTGTTGGCTGGAAATCCTTAGGTGGTGGTTGCTCAGGCAGCAAGGAGATATATAGTGATAACATAGAAGAATGAAAAAGAAATATGTTGACTATCACTACTGTAATTTTGAGAATCATTTATTGTTGCAGCCTATGTTGGTCCATTCTTACAGATACGTGTTTCCTTAGTCCTTGACAAGTGATTAGCCATGTCACAGTCTTAATAAACCACAAAGTCAATTGTTCCTCATCAAATAAAGCACTATTAAGCATGGTTAACCTCTTTAGTATAGTTTATCATATAACATTTTTTATTCTTTATACTCCTTGTTCTCTTGAAGTTAGGGAATTTCTAATAGGTGAATGAACAAAAGCTTTATTCTTCATTACCTAAGCATGGCAAAGCCTCCAATAAATATGATAGGTAGAAAAATATTTTATATGACCCACCTTCAATTTAAAAGCAATAAATCAAGTTAGGCAAAAAGCTGTCAGCTCTATGTTAAATCTCCACTCATCTTAGAAAATAAATATTACTTAAAATTTATGAAGAAAAACAGAAAGCCTTGTCGAAAGTTAAGATATAAATTTACTAGAGTCATCAATAAAAGCTAGATAATATATTTTATTGGAAAATCAATTTATAAAGGATAAAAAGTGCTTTTCTCCCTTGCTTTTTGACTGAAGGGCACCCAAGAGTTTTTTTTTTAATTAATGCACTTTATAATAATAATTTAATTTTGAGTCCCAGAGTTTCTTATTGATAACAGTAAGTCTTTTTCCTCCTGATTCCAAGGTTTTATATGCGAATAGACATATTCATAAATCTGCTCAAAATGTCTTTGGATAGTGATGCTGGTAGTTTTGTATACATACACAGGTAATGGCAAGAAAAAGAGAAGGGCTGAAGAGAAAAAAGTCTCAAAAAGAAAATAAAACATTATTTACATATACATGTGTATATATAGGTTCATATATGTGTAACATATATATGTGTGTTTGTATATATATATATGTATATATATATATATAAAGAAAAATTACTTTGGAAAATTAAACATAAAATAAATCTCATTGTAAAATTAATGAACAAGGTAAATAGTAAATTGAGGAAGCCATGTACATTATTAGAAGTAGACTATACACAATTGCTACCAACTCAGGATCCAACAGTCCTGAACCAGGCCTATGAGACCATGGGAATTTCACATCACCCAGTAGCTCTGGAAATAGTTGAAGAACCAAAATGGGGACAAAGTCTGAATCTTGGTAAGCACCACAAGCATGTAGAGTTCACCAACTCACAGGGAAAGCATCAGACCCAGGTAGGTGGCAATAGCTGGCATAAGTCAATATCTGACCCTCAGAGGAAGATGTGAAATAGAACATCCAACCGCAAGTACCAATCCCACAGAAGGTAAGAACACACCAACTCTACTAGGATTTATTTCTACCCTGAATTCTCCAAATAAAACTACTGAATTAAAAGAAAGAAAAATACAGATATACTCCAAGAGAACAAAAGCAAAAGAATTAACAAATAAGTCAATCCAGAAAAAAAAGGAAAATAGAGATAGAATTTGTGATGAAATCCAAACTGAAATGATGTTGGAAATTAAAAATTCATTGGAAGAGAACATATAAAAGAGAATAAAATTTGCGTAGTTCTTAGATTTTATCAAAGCTATTTCTTTGTGCATTGAACTGTGATTAATGCAGAAAGTCACAGTTGGCCAAAATGCAAAGAATAAGTGATTATGTGTGGGTGCAAATTGGACATGTGTATCACACCCCTTCTTTATGTTTCAGGGACAATCACAAAATAGGGACCAAAAGAGTATAAGGGCCACAGTTGGGGATGACTGATGCAAAAGACTGTCTTTAGGACATGACAGGACTTTGGAACGTATGCTCATAGCAGCTGTGTTTGTCTGCACAATACCTATACAAAATCAAGCCAGTCCATGTTCTAACATGAGTATGAAGAGTTCATGAGCCCCAACCCTAACTGAAGAGCTGTGGAGAGATTTTGGCCAGAGATAGAGGAACATATCAGAGTGAACAGTATGTTAAGATCTCCCTCAGATTTCTATTGGGTGTTACACAAATAGAGAAAATATAGAGTGTAATTTGACAAAATTTAGAAGCAAGGCTGAGCCTATGAGATGGCTCAGTGGAGAAAGTAACTTGTCACTGAGGTTGGCTATCTGAGTTCAGCCAATGGTCTCAGGTATTTTGATGACAGAACTGATTCTTCCAAGTTGTCCTCTGTCCTCCAAGTATGTCGTGATGTGATACGTACTCACATGAGTGTACACACACACACACACACACACACACACACACACACACACACACAAACTCTCTCTCTCTCTCTCTCTCTCTCTCTCTCTCTCTCAAAAGACACTGTCATTTGAACAAAATGGCAACCTACAAATTGGGAAAAAAATCTTCACCAACCCCACATCTGACAGAGGGCTAATATTCAAAATTTACCAAGAACTCAAGCAATTAAATGCCAAGAAACCAAATAATCCAATTTTTAAAAATGGAGAAAAGAGCTAAACAGAGAATTCACAAAGGAGGAATCCCTAATGACCAAGAGACACCTAAAGAAATGCTCAGCATCCTTAATCATCAGAGAAATGCAACTCAAGAGGACTACTCTAAGATTCCATTTCGCACCTTTCAGAATGGCTAAGATCAAAAGCTCAAATGACAGCACATGCTGGCAAGGGTGTAGAGAAGTAGGATACCTCCTCCATTACTGGTGGGAGCACAGGCTTGTGCAACCACTATGGAGGTCAGTCTGGCAATATCTTTTTTTTTTCCTTTATTTTTTATTTCTTCAAGTTACATCTCAATAGCAGTCCCCTCCCTATTCCCCCTCCAGTCCCAACCTCCCACCCTCAACCCCCCATCCTATTCCCTTTTTTTTTCTTTTAAGTTTAATGTATATCTTATTTCCCCCTACAATTTCCCCTTTCAGTCCAACAAATGGCTCTTTCTCTTATAATAATAAATACAATACAGTACAACAGAGGTAATTAGGCCACAGTTATGAGGGTTATATGGCTTAACGAACATTCCCAATGACCAGTCCATATGTATTTGGTACCTGACTTTAACATTCTACTATCTAAACATCTCCATGAGTTTAAAGGTCTATATCTGACTCAACATTCATACTAACAAGCAACATCTGCTTACCCTAATATAAGAGATAAATAGGGCCTCTTCAAAAACCTCAAGAGATCTGCAGAATATGGCATTCAAAGATGTTTTCGTAACTTTAGATTTTTTTATATCAAGACATATCAACTCCTGACAGCACCCCCTATTCTCCTCCAAGTAAAAGATGAGCATCGAAGAATTTCCAGTGGGAGATGATTGAATTAGTCGCAAGCCTATCTCTTGGTAGGAAAAGCCCCTTGCCCCAACTGTAGACAGAATGCTGTCCAAAAGGGACAAAACCTGGAAGCAGGTAAGTCGACAGCCTAGCTCTGCCAAGACAGGGTAGGTAAGTCCTTCATAACCCCTGCTCTACAATCAATGTCTGTCAGAGAAATGGGGCCAAATGACAGAAGATCGATGCTGTAATGTATGGAGAGAAAATGGGAACTGTCTAGGCAGCCACAGGTATGTCATTTCTTAGTTTGGGAAGCTGCAGGCCCTGTACTTCCTATAAAATCAGATATATTTATCCCTCTCAGGTCTCTGAGGTGGTTGAAGAACATATAGCTAGAGTCTCATAATTAAATTTTGAGTTGTTTGGGAGTCAAGAGAGTGTTATTGATCTAAGAAGATACTTTTAAAATTATGTTGCAAGTCTGGCAATACCTCAGAAAACTTGGAATAGCTCTGCCTCAGGACCCAACCATACATCCAATGACTGGATGCATCCAAATGACTCCTCACTGAATCACAAGGAAGTTGCCTCATCTATGTTCATAGCAGCCTTATTTGTAATAGCTAGAAACTGGAAACAACCCAGATGTCCCTCAACTGAAGAATGGATTAAAAAACTAAGGTACATCTATACAATGATAAACTACTCAACAAGGAAATCATGTAATTTGCAGTCAAATGGATGGAACTAGAAAAGCTCATCCTGAGTGAGCTAACCCAGACTCAGAAGGATGCACATGGCATCTATTCACTTATATTTGGATTTTAGATATATAGTACACTATATCTATACTACATCCAATACACCAAAGGGAACATGGACATAGACTTTTTTTTTCTCTCCCTGTCATTGAGACACTTTTCCCTGGTGGTACTGCCTTGTAGGCCTCCAGTGTATGAGGAGGCTCTTGGCCCTCATATGACTGCTGAACTGGGGCAGGGAAATGTTATGTAGGGACACTCCACTCCAGAGGAGTAGAATGGAAGGGTTAGGGGGTAGAGGGTGGGAGGGTGGGACTGAGAAGGGTGGAAATAGGACACTATGATGGAGATGTAACCTGAAGCAATAAATAAATAAATTTTTAAAAATTTGGCAAAATAGACCTTTATAATCTTAATTTCTTCAATGTTCTGTTCTTCTCTGTTTCCTCCCCTATGTGATGTTTTCATTCCTCAGTTATTTTTATTGTTCACATTGTTATATTTTTCTGGGAAGGGCTGTTGGTTTTACTATTGCTATTGTTGTAAAAGGAGATCTCACTATGTTACAGCGTTGGTCTTGAAGTCTTGATAGTAAACAACATTCAAGTTCCATATATATGTGCTGAGTGTGTAAAAGTGTTGCATATCTCTTCTATAATTTTCTGATTAGATATTTTAATGAAATAATCATTTTCCTAGATCTGTAATTTGCTGCAAAAATTGTTAACAGCACAGGGAAATTAACAGCATACATTTCCAATATATATTTCCTATATATATATAGGATTCACTCAGATCAAGTGTAAGAGAAATGCACTTGCTATTATTGTCAGCATAGTATATCCCTGTGATTTCCATATTGTTTTGCAATTATTAGTCAAAGCAATTAAGAAAAAAATATTTAATTTTCTAAAGAGAAGGGAAAAATGCTATTTATTTTCAAATTATGCTATTGTATTTATGGAAAACACACAAAGACTTATACAAGAATAATTTTAGCAATAAGAATGTTATAAATATGTCCAAACTCAAAAGATTCTAGAATATATAGTATCATGGTATGTTGAAATCAATACTTAAGGAATATAAAAAATAAAACATTGCTTTACTCAGATTTACTTAATAATAGATAAGATAACACAACCTTTAAAATAAAAAGAATTTCTTGTGAAAGGCTAAGGCAGTGTTTGAATGATGCTCAATATAGTACATGTTGTTGTCAATATTATATTTCTGTCTGTTTGCTCCTTTATATTTATTCCCTGTACAAAAGCTCATCTCTGTTTCAATAACTAAAAAGGATCCTAGGTTCTATATGGGTCTTTAGAAGTCAAAAATATATTAATAATTACTGGTGGCTGAACATTTCACTTGGCTGTGGAATGAATTTTATGCCTTCTTAAAACTTGCATCCTTCTGTGAAAGATCACCCTTCTTTGATATTAGAAGTGGAAAAAAATCTAAATCAAGCCTTCCTCCTCATGATGAGAGAAGGTAGACGATTTTTAAAGAGAAATCACAATTGATGAGGGTGATACTAACTTCAGGATAATAAAATCACTAATAACACCAATAACAATAACAGCTTGAATGAACACAGTATTAAATGTGGGGCTGCCACTGTGCTACCTTGATTCTTACCAGTTTTATATGCATTGATCGTATTTGTTTCTTATATAAATTAAACAAAAGCTGGCTTCCTGTTTAAGAGTAGTTGACAAACATAAAAAATATTCCCATAAAATATGTTAACCAATAATGTTGATATAAATGTCAATAAGAGTTTAATACTCAATAAGATAAAATGTGTGGTAATGTTACTACTCATTCTCAGTCAGAGATATTTTAGCAAATATTAATCACTGGGTTCTGTTATTCTTTTAATTTTATAACTGAGTCTTGAAGACACAAAAAGGCTACCTTCATAATATACATTCTGTATATATTATATTTGTTATAAGTAGAAGAATTAGAGTTGCACTATTGGCCTTTCTGTCTCAAACATCAGTATTAAATGAAATATACAAGATTTGAATCCAGAAAAATCAATAAAAAGTGATAGAAGCAGAATTCCAGGAAACTATGTTTTAAACATGAAAATGTGTTTTTGTGAAAACCACAACAAAATTCTGAGTGAGGAAATGTGGATGTGGTGATAATGATATTGGATGGAATGGAGGCAGGGCTAGTAGAATCTTTAGGCATCTCTTATAATAGCTTCTAACCATGTGAGCTTCTTTATATTAAAAGCTAACAGTGCATTTTCTTCTAAATTTAGATCTTATTTCCTAAGCCACACTAGGCATTGCCAAGCCATGACAAATTTTATCTACTGTAGTGGGCAGTGAAGATTCCATTATTAAAGAAAGTTACTTTGGAAGTTTTTCATTGTTGTGCATAACTGCAACTTCTTATTCTCACAATTCAGAATCACTGAAGCAAGATTTCTTTAAGTTTGAGGTGAGCTTAAGCTATAAGGAAAACAGAAGATAAGCCAAAGCTCAATAGAAAGATACTGTCTCAAAAAAAATGAGGGACACTAATTGAACTCTGTGGATTTGTTTTTATTTTTTAAGTGAGAAAAGATAGTATGAATTTTGGAGGAGAATGTTGGAGATTTGGAGGAGTTAATAGTGAATGAATGGGAAAATTGATATGATATAACTATATTTTGTACACACACACACACACACACATATATATATGTATGTACATATATAGATATGTACACATATATATACAGAGAGAGAGAGAGAGGGAGGGAGAGAGAGGGAGAAATTTTAATCCTTCTGACTGGAATACAGACATGACTTTAGTATACACATCCAATTCCAAAGGCTGTCTAATTAAGAAACAAGGAGAAAGATTTGACAGGATAAGATATGCCCAAATCTCACAAGAACATCACAGGAAATAAAAGCTATTTAAGAGCAGCACACAGCGAAAGAGAGTTAAAAGCTGGCATTCAGTTCTGTCCAGAAGTTGATGTCAATTTGTCAGAGAGTTCAGTCACAGTTGTGAGTCAGTTAAGAAGCAGTGCAGTATAGTTGAGTTCGTGGCAGCAGTTCAGTTCTTGGATTTCAGAGGCAATTTCTACTGGGACAGTAGTTATTGGCTTGCTGCATATCGCCTTTATTATTTCTAGTTATGATCCTTGTATGCCCGTTCTCTCCAGGATTTTTAGCATGAAGGGGTGGTGGATTTTCTCAAATGCTTTTTCTGCATCTACCGAGATGATCATGTGTATTTTTCTTTCAGCTTGTTTATATGGTGAATTACGTTGATGATCCACATCTGACAGAGGGCTAATAGCCAAAATTTACAAAGAACTCAAGAAGTTAAATGCCAAGAAACCAAATAATCCAAACAAAAAATGGGGAACAGAGCTAAACAGAGAATTCACAAAGGAGGAATTCATAATGGCTGAGAGACACTTGAAGAAATGCTCAGCATCCTTAATCACCAGACTTATGCAACTGAAGATGACTCTGAGATTCCATCTCACACCTTTCAGAATGGCTAAGACCAAAAAAATCAAATGACAGACAGCATACGCTGGCAAGGTTGTGGAGAGAGGGGAACACTCCTCCATTGCTGGTAGGAGTGCAAGCTGGTAAAACCACTGTGGAAATCAGCCTGGTGATATCTTAGAAAATTTGGAATAGCTGTACCTCAAGACCCAGCCATACCACTTCTGGGTATACATCCAAATGATTCCTCACCAAACCACAAGGACATTTTCTTTGTCTCTGTTCATAGCAGCTTTATTTGTAATATCTAGAAACTGGAAACAACCCAGATGTCCCTCAACTGAGGAATGGATAAAACAAAAACAAAAACAAAAACAAAAACAAAACAAAACAAAACAAAATCTGTGGTACATGTACACAATGGAATACTACTCAGCCATCAGAAACAATGAAATCATCCAATTTGCAGCCAAGTGAATGAAACCAGAGAAGTTCATCCTGAGAGAGCTAATCCAGACTCAAAATGATGCACATGGTATCTATTCATTTGTAAATGAATTTTGGCCATATAGCACAGGATAACTATACTACAACCAACACACCAAAAGGAATAGGAACATGGACTTTGTTACCTGTCAATGAGACACATTGTCCTAGTGGTGCTGCCTTGTAGGCCCCCAGTGTATGAGGAGGCTCTTGGCCCTCATATGACTGCTGAACTGGGGCAGGAGACTGATATGTAGGGACACTCCACTCTAGAGGAGTGGGATGGAAGGGTTAAGGGGTAGAGGGTGTGAGGGCAGGACTGGGAGGGATGGAAACAGGGCACTGTGATGGAGATGTAACCTGAAGTAATAAATAAACATAAAAAAAGAAAAAATAAAGAAGACTTCATGGAATTGTTGAGCATTGTTCTTTTTAGTTTAAGTTGACATAATGTGAGGTGTTCTGGGCTGAGAGAAACCTAATGAGAAATTGCTTCCATAAGAAAGGTCTGCAGGCAACATGTTGGGCATTTTTTTGATTAATTCTTGATGAGCAAGAGAAACCTGTGTGGATAATACCACGACTAGTTTAGAGAGCTGGTACAGAGTTGGTGTCGCTTACTAGGTGGTGCAGTCTTGTCAGTGGCAGTACAACACTGGGAGCAGGTTTGAAGATTTCAGGTTTCATGCCAAGTTCAGTTTCCTTCTGCATTATAGCTCAGAGTGTGAGTTCTCAGCTTTCTGCTCCCACTATAATGCCTGCCTACTGATTGCTGACATTGATTTCCACCTTGGTGGACTCTTATTCCTCCAGAACCATAAACCAAAACAAGTTTTTCTTCTATAAGTTGCCTTCATCCTGTGTGTTTTTTTTTTCAGCAACAAAAAAGTAACTAATACAGGGATATAATTTGTTTTGGTTTTGTTTTTAAACTGGCAAAGTCCTTAGCCTTTCTTTCTCTACTCTTATTCCCTGGAGATCAAATAAGACTACATATTCTATGTAATAGAGCTATAAAATAGTAGAGCCTCTGTCATTCTGGGCATCTGAATAGGATCAAAATATTTTCTGATAGTCATAGCCACTCAGGTGGAGTGTACACTTAGAAAAACTTTTATAGTGTTTTCTTACTGTGTATTAGGGTCATTTCCTACTATAAATGTTCATGAGAAGACACAAGTTAGGTAAATAGTAGGATAGACATAAATAATAGCAGCCTTGAGAAAAATCATTCCAAATGCAAATATTAGTTTAATATAGTTCTGGAAAGGATGAGTTAAAAAATCACACTTTTCATATTTAGCTTATTTGAATACTATAAATTTATAATAAGAAAGGGTACAGGAATAGGAGGAACAATCAAAGAAGGAGAATTAATGTGAGAGCAAATGAAGGTTGAACATGAAATAAAGGCCTCATTTCTAATTATCTGGTTTCACTTCTGACTCCCTGTAGTACTAACCAGTCTCCAAGTTCAAGAGGCAGTGTTGCCTCTCTGTGCTCCCAGAAGGCTTGCCCCTGATAGAACTAGTTAGCAGCCAAGTCTACTAGCACAATATGCCTTTATAATGCTATAATCCCTTGGTCCCAGCCTCAATGAAGCCTGTCTCCGCCCTGTTTTCTCTGTAATTATAATTGCCTTAGGCATTCTATTAACTTATTGTCTGTTATCATTTTAATTCCTCAGAGTCATACTCACACGGCCAATCTATTCTGATGGGCCTCATAGTTCATACTTTGAATGGAACTGGAACTCTTATTTCACAAGTAACAATGTGTTTCTACAAAACATAAGCCCAAATTTATTAAAGCTGAATTCTTTATTCTATGGCTGTTTACTTATTTTTTAAAATATCTAGTATAGTTCATTTCTATAGAAAACATAATATGTATTTCACTAAGCTCAGGAACATTAACAGCATCTACATTTAACCTTCCCACACTCACCAGCTATGTCTGTATTCATAATCATACATATCCAGTAATAAGTGTTATATCCTAATAGAGTCTTCATTACTAGATAAAATTGTGCTTATAATCTTATTAACTGTATTAGTACAATTTTATTTCATATTCTATTAACATCTGATATTATCTAATAGTATATTAATGTTTTTAAGTATAAATAATATCTAAATATCTGTTTATCTTTATTTTCCAGTGATCTACAAAGATAAACAACATGACTAGTGTTTGCTTGAAAAGAAATGGAATTTCATATTCTTCAGTATCAGTTTGAAATGCTACAAAATAATTTGACACCAGAGTTATCAAGAGAATAAGAGATGTTAGCAAAATCTACACTTAAATAACCTGAACAAAACAGCACAGTAGGCAGTCATTGTGAGTACAAATAAATGTAATGTACACATTTGTCTCTTTCTACAATGTCGGAATTCATTGAACTGTAGTAAATTCACAATTCAAAATGCACATTGGTTTTGTAGTAGTTCTGGTTTGTTTAATAGCCAACAAACCAGAAGTAATCAAATGTTTTTATTATTAATAATATTAGCTCTCTCATCACACATTGCACATAAGATTAAATAATACATATATATGCATAAATATATGTACATTCATACACATGAAAGAGATGGGGAGTAATGTCTATGGAAGTTTAGGAATTTCAAATTTCAAATAAGCCTAACAGAGATAGAAGATCAGATGTTTTAATGATATGGAAAGATTCTGTGTGGAATAATGTAAAAAAAAATTTAGTTAAATTTCATTGGGTGCCATTTGTAGAAATAATTAATTAAATTGTTTACCAATATTTATATTATATTTAATTGGTTCGGCGGCTAATCCTTAACCATCCATTATAAATGAGCACACAGACACCATGTGGATTTTAACAAGCCTTGGCCTGAATTAAGCAATTTTGCCCATTTAAGCCAGCTCTTTATTCTATTACCCAAATATGACCCCATATATACATATGTCCCCTTCGACTGCCATTTTCCAAAATATGCTGATGTTCCTGGCCATATGGAATGAGGTTCTTTTTTCTAACCCATGGTGTCCGTCCTCTTTCCTGCTGCTTTAATCCTCTGTCTAAAGTGCAGGCTTCCTGTTCTAATCTCAGGAAGTCCCACCTTTCTCTGTCTTTGCCCAATCTCAGGCCTTAGCATTTTATTTAACCAATCAGAGTCAATATAAGTAACAGACAGCAAGCAGGACCAATTAATTAACATTTAGAATGCTTAACACTACCCCATCAGAATAAATTTACAAATATGGCTAGAAGTGGGCAGAAGATGCTAGTATTGCTGCTGTCACCACAGAGCCAAAGGACAGGGTCACAGTCAAAATGAGCTTTAGCCCATTGGAGCAACAGTGGTAAGCTTTAGGATATGGAGGTGGTAAAAGTAAAAGTATGAACAAGATCCAGATGGACCAATAAGTGCAAAAATTAATAAAGGAAAGTTGCGAAGTAGAAAATTGTGAAATTAGGAATAATATTGCAGGAGATATAGACACACAGAACTGAAGAATATCTACTGATAACACTGATTATTTTGGACAAAAATATGTAAGAAACTTTTGTTGGAAAAAGAGCTATTTGGCCTGCATTTATGAATTAAATTATATATTTAATTATGTATGTTTAAAACAGGGTCTCACACTAGCCACAGCTAGCATTATATATATCTCCAACTAGCCTTAAACAAACAGGGAACGGTAAGAGTAAAGGTGTGCACCATCACATGGTGACCTGACCTGACCTGACTTGACCTGACCTGACTTTATTTACATGAAGCAAGTCATGCCTATTCCTTTGGGAAAAGTGGCTTTCTTTTACCTAAAAGAGAAAATAATCTTTGTCTCCAGATACTGAAGATTGGTTTTGAAATGTACCTAATTAAATAAAATTCTTTCAGTTTATTCCATTGTGAACATAAAATTAATAAAACTATTATACTTTCCTCCTATGAATCTGACTTTTACCGATTGGGTCCTGAAATGCAAACCAAAATCACACTTAAGAACTAAATGGATACAAAAATGGCAGATACTCCCTTATAGTTATAAACTGTGTAAACCCACCAACCTCAGTTTACCCATGATGAAATGTCATCCTGGAGATGTTTATAATGTCATTGATACAAAATAAAACATTGAATGATAATATCAATTAATTCAAAACATCTAATAGAAAACATTTCCAATAATACTAGCTACAAATCATTAGAAAGGTTATATGCAGTTACATTATGTCAACATAGAGATCTTCAAATCAGCATCTATGATCTCATTTTTTTCTACAAGTTAGTTAGAACTTATTATGATCACTTCAGCCCAATTAAATCTTGCCAGATGGGCCCTATCCTATGTACATACTATAAACTGTATTTATGAATTATTTATTAACTCTTTATGCATTACCTAATAGTAATGTGAGTTCCTTTTGGTGAAAGAATTTTTTTTGTAATGGAAGAAAAAATATCTAGATATTCAATGAAAACATTATTTTTTGTTTCAATTAACCAAAAAAAAGAAGACCCAAATTAACAGGACAAGAAATGAAAAGGGAAACATTCATTACAAAGACACCTAAGAAATTTAAAACTCTATAAAGGAATACTTTAAAAATGTATTCTATATTAAGTCAGAAAAATCTCAAAGAAATAAAAAAAATTCTAGATTCATCCAACCCACTAAAGCTAAGTCAAGAAAACATCAATAACTTAAACAGTACCATACTAAATAAATAGATTGAGACAATAATATGAAACCTTCCAACTAAATGAAGTCCAGGTTTAGATGGATTCACAGAATAATACTATCAGATTCCTATATGTGAACTACAAGCACTATTCCTTAAAATATTTTGACAAAATATTGAAGCAAAAGAGAAACTTGCAAGTTCTTTCTATAAAGTTAGTATTGCTCCAATACCAAAACAAGGTAATGATACCACAGAAGAAGAAACTACAGACCATTAAAACAAATAAACACACATACAAAACACCCAATGAAAGACTTGCTAACTGAACATAGGCATATTTCCCAAAGATGCTACATCACAGTCAAATTAGCTTTACCCAGAAAATGCTGGAATTACTCCATATATAGAAGTCAATAAATGTAATAAATTATATAAGTGGATTTAAAGATGAAACTTACATGATTATCTCAGTAATGCATAAAAGGTCTTTGACAAAGTCCAACATGACTTCATGACTAAAATCCTAAAGAGAGAACTGGAGGGTACATGCCTCAATATAATAAAACCCATAATCAGCATCATCTTCAATGATGAAAAAAATCTATCCACTCAACATTATATGTTCACTAAACAAGGACAAAATCTTTGGTGAGAAAATTGAGCTGGTATTTAGGCTTATCACTTCACTTCCCTGACTCATTTTCCTTCTCTATGAAAGCAGACATTTTGGACATTTTCCTTTCTTCCTGCTAATGATTTTTCAGTCATGCTTCTCATATAAATATAATATGAATTAGTTTTTAAAAGAATCTATAGGATATTATAACAGATTTACAGATATGATTTTGTCAGTGGTCATGATTTCTTTTCCTCCTATTGGAGAGTATTTTCATGAAGATGGACAATAATCAAGTTCACTGTGTATTTACAACTATACAGAGTGGTAGAAATGAAGTGGAATAAAAAGAAAGACCTTGAGTCTCTTCAGAATCTGATAATTGAGAGAGTATAGTGAGCAATATGTTGTTTTGTAAGAATTTTTTGGTTAAATCCAATCTTTTGCATAAAATGCTATGTATCTAATTTGTTTTAAAGCAATTAAAATATCTTGCCATTAAAATGGTTATCTGGTTCATAGCTATGATCTTTGACTTATTAGTAGATTTTACTAGTTGTAAAGCAGCTTCCACAAATAAGAAATACATAAGGAGTACATTGATTGTTCTTGGGTTAAAACAGCATTTTAGGGATATCTATATATGATCATTAATATAGATTATGTAGCCAAATAGCTAAATTGTGATTATACTTTACAGCAATTTACTGAAATCAGAAAGGTTTCATTAATTTTACTAAAAATTGAAATACTAAGAAATTCTTTCATCTTCACATATAATTGTGACATGCAAGTATTACATATTTGACTCTATATTTCTTTTAATAGCATATTCTCCAAACCATGTGTTCTTCTGAAGTTATTCATTATGGTTGTGCATAGTGGATATTCAGTAAATGTTAAATACTGTAGAAATTATCATGTGTAATGTTATACCATCCTCATATAATCATAGTGACCTTCAAATAAGGATTGAACATTTGCTCTCATATGCACAAGGCTATCTATTGCTCATTTTCAATTCTTCCAACATTGTTTCTGTCCTCAACAACTTCTCTTACTCTTCAGTTCTAGGATGTGCTCTAATTAGAAGTCAAAGAGACATCACAACTTCCTCTGGGCAAGCCTGTGCCTTAACACCTCTCAGTGACCTTCCATGCTAATTAAACTACATGAGAGAGTAAAGAACATTGGTACTTAACTGAAATAAAAAGCAATTAAGTGAAAACAATTGAAGATGATTGCATGTTAATAAGAAATCTTAATCAATGTGTATGCCTATGAGACCAACAGAAAAACCTTTGAAGAATGAACATTTTCTACTCAAGTGAAATACAAACCTTCTTGTTTCCTAAGATGTACACAAATTTAAGAAAGCCTGTAATTTGTTTGTATCACAGACAGGAAGCAAAATAAACTGCCTGCTCCTATTTTCTTTGGTGTTTTCTTAAATTGATCAATTATCAATCCCTGAATCAAAGTTTACCTTCTCTAATATATCAATTAGAAGTGCTTTCTAATTCTGGGAAGCACTTAGTAGTTTGTATTAGAAGTTCAAAAATGAAATAGTTTTAAATGTGGGAGATTTAGGTAAGGAGACAGAAAGCAAAGTCCATGTTTTTCTAATTATTCACAAAAAATAGGGATGGTTTTCACATTTTGACAGAGATGTTAAAAATAAATTAAAAGAAATAATGCCATGAGAAATTTTTCTAACTCTTTATATGACAGTCTAAAATAAAAAATATGAACTAAACTCAAGTACATAAAAACATTTGGCTTTAAGTAAGATTGTCAAATTAATGATAAAGTTAACATTTAATTTAAATTGCATATTAATTGTAATCATCCATTCTAATTGTGTATGAAAGAGTATTTATCACAGTGCCTTATGATGTACTCTTGACTCTGAGATTTATTCAAGAAAACAGGTCAAGGCTAAACAGATTGCCTTATGTTCCCCATGACTGAAGCTGATTTGCTTCTGATTCTAAAGCCAGAAAAATTCTCTTTCTTGCTGCCCACTATTTAGTGTAAAGAACCTGCCTCCTTAGTTTCCCTAATTTATAAAAACAAAATATAGACATAGAAAACATACATTGCAAAAGGAATATGGATTTAGTTTATACTTGCCAATGCCAAAAAACTCCTAGTTTTGCTCTGTCTTTTATGAACAAACGATAGAATTTTATAGAAAAGCTAAATAAAATATGGATATATGCTTGTCTCCATTCAGCTAAGGTACACCTTCAGAATTTAGTGGAATCTCTTCTTGCAAGGCAAGTTTCTTCTCTGGTACTCTGGCTTCAGCCTTTCCCATACTCATCATGGAATTTTCACAAAATCTTTCATTCTTTAGGCCACGTTGTTTTAGGATCCCAGTTTCAGTACCAGTTATTTTTTTCCTTTATGCTGCAAAGAACAGACAGACATTCATCTATTGATCAATTGTGGTTACAATTAAAATAATTTCAAATTTCTGTAATAGATTTTCCAAAGAAGTTTTTAACCATACTATTTTGGGCAAAAAATTCTATTAACTCATATTCATTCTATTAAGAACAGACTTTTGTTGGAAGTAAGTTGGTAAATAATCAGTCTTGCCTGGATACATTGGATAGTCTAGAACATCAGTCATGGCTACATACAGAACCTTGTAATAATTCCTAGATTCTTTAAAAGAATGAAAGATCTCAGGGTCATCTTGAGTTGCATAAAAAATAAAAAACTGTGGTACATTTACAGAATGGAATACTACTCAGTCATCAGAAAAAACAAAATCATACAATTTGAAGCCAAATGGATGTAACTAGAAAGCTCATCCTGAGTGAGCTAATCCAGACTTAGAAAGATGCACATGGCATCTATTCAATCATAACTGGATTTTAGCCATGTAGTACAGGATAAATATCCTACAACCAACACACCAAAAGGAACAGGAACAAAAACCTTGTTACCTGTTAGTGGGACACTTGCCCTAATAGAGTTGCCATATAGGCCCCCAGTGCAAGAGGAAGCTCTTAACACTCATATGACTGTTGAACTGAAGAGAGGAGACTGTGATGGAGATGTAACTTGAAGTAATAAAAAAAAAGAATGAAATATATTTCCTATTGCAGGATTAAAGATACATAGGAACTAAATTTAAAAAGCTTCTTGATTCATTATTGCCTTTTCATTATAATTAAATGTTATTAGTTTATGTCTTTATGGTTATATTTTCTATTATATAAAATCTGTTCCACATTAGTCTTGTTACCAATGTTATGCTTGAAACTGTAATTCCATATTAGACATGGTCATGAATCTCTTAAGGGGCAATATTTTTATGTTTATTAATTCTTCAAGTTACATCTCCATCACAGTGTCCTCTTTCTACCCTTCCCAGTTCCACTCTTCCACCCTCTCTCCCATCTCCCTCCTATCCTACTCCTCCAGATGGTGTGTCCCTACATATCAGTCCCCCTCCCAGTTCAGCAGTCATATGAGACCTAAAAGCTTCCTCATGTAATGGGGACCTATCTACATGGCAGCACCACTAGGGTAAAATGTCCCACTAACAGGTAATAAAGTATATGTTCCTGTTCTTTTTGGTATGTTGGCTGTATGATAGTTATCTTGTCCTATATGGCTAAAATCAAATACTTTCTTTTTCTTAAAATTATATATATATATATATATATATACATAAAATGCAAATTAGTGTTACCTAAAATCTAATGAAATATGGAGCTTATAAACTCATAATAATACTACAAGCTTCTTTCTATTAAGGTTCATATGAGTAGTTTGCAGAGTTTGGTAGTGTAAGGAATGCTTTGAAATAAAAGTACAAACTGAGCCGGGCGGTGGTGGCGCACGCCTTTAATCCCAGCACTCGGGAGGCAGAGGCAGGTGGATCTCTGTGAGTTCGAGACCAGCCTGGTCTACAAAGCAAGTCCAGGACAGCCAGAGCTACACAGAGAAACCCTGTCTCGAAAAAAACAAAAAAAAACAAAACAAAAAAAAAAGTACAAACTGAACTTGGTGTTAAAAGTAAGTTAGACTTTCAACTTGTTTATATGGTGAATTACGTTGATGGATTTTCGTATGTTGAACCTTCCCTGCATTCCTGGGATGAAGCCTACTTGATCATGGTGTATGATACTTTTAATGTGTTCTTGGATTCGGTTCACCAGTATTTTCTTAAGTATTTTTGCAACTATGTTCATGATGGAGATTGGTCTGAAGTTCTCTTTTTTTGTTGGATCTTTGTGTGGTTTAGGAATCAAGGTGACAGTGGCCTCATAGAATGAGTTTGGCAGTGTTCCTTCTGATTCTATTTTGTCGAAGAGTTTGAAGAGTGTTGGTATTAGCTCTTCTTTGAAGGTCTGGTAGAATTCTATGCTGAAACCATCTGGCCCTGGGTTTTTTTGGATGGGAGATTTTTAATGACTATTTCTATATCCTTAGGGATTATAGGGCTGTTTAACCTGTTAACCTGATCTTGATTTAGCTTAGGTAGGTGGAATCTATCAAGAAAATTGTCCATTTCCCTTAAGTTTTTAAAATTGTTGGAGTACAGATTTTTAAAGTAGGACCTAAAGATTCTTTGGATTTCCTTGATGTCTGTTGTTATTTCTCCCTTTTCATTTCTGATTTTGTTGGCGTGTGTTTTTTTCCCTCTACCTTTTAGTTAACTTGGCTAAGGGTTTGTCTATTTTGTTGATTTTCTCAAAGAACCAACTCTTGGTTTCATTGATTCTTTGTATAGCTGTTTTTGATTCTAAGTTGCTGATTTCAGCCCTGTGTTTAATGATTTCCTGCCTTCTGCTCCTCTTGGGAGTTTTTGCTTCTTTTTTTTTTCCAGTTCTTCCAGTTCTGGTGTTAATTCACTAATATGAGCTTTCACAATTTTCTTTTTGAAGGCACTTAGTGCTATCAACTTTCCTTGTAGCACTAATTTATTGTGTCCCATAGGTTTGGGTATGTTGTGCCTCCATTGTCGTTGGATTGTAAGAATTCTTTGATTTCCTTTGATTTCTTCCCTGACCCAGTGGTCGTATACAAATTGGAAACAAAGAAGTCAAATTATCCCTATTTGCAGATGATATGATAGTATCCATAACCAACCCCAAAAATTCCACCAGAGAACTCTTAGTAAGGTGGCTGGATACAAAATTAATTCAAAAAATTCAGAAGCTCTTCTTTTCTTTATATAAAAAATAAATGGGCTGAGAAAGAAATTAGGGAAACAAAACCATTCACAATAGCCAAAAACAGTATAAAATACCTGGGGGTAACTCTAACCAAGCAAGTGAAAGACCTGTATGGGAAGAACTTCAAGTCCTTGAAGAAAGAAATTAAAGAGGACATCAGAAGATGGAAAGATATCCCATGCTCATGGATAGGTAGGATCAACATTAAAAAATGGCCATCCTGCCAAAAGCAATATACAGATTCAATGCAATTCCCATCCAAATACTAACACAATTCTTTACAGACACAGAAAAAACAATCCTCAACTTCATATGGAATAACAAAAAACAAAAACAAAAACAAAAAAAAAACAAAACAGAATAGCTAAATAATTCCTGTACAATTAAAAAAAATATATGGAGGTATCACCATCCCAGATTTCAAGCTATATTACAGAGCAATAGTAATAAAAATATCATGGTACTAGTATAAAAACAGACCAGTGAATCAATGGAATCAAATTGAAGACCCAGAAATGAACCCACACACCTATTGTCACTTAATATTTGACAAAGAAGCCAAAACCATACAATGGAAAAAGGACAGCATCTTCAGCAAATGGTGTTGGTCTAACTGGATGTTGACATTTAAAAGAATGAAATTGGACCCATACTGATCACCTTGCAAAAAACTTAAGTCCAAGTGGATCAAAGACCTTAACATAAGGCTTGACACACTAAATCTATTAGAAGAGAAAGTGTGAAAGCCCCTTGAACTCATCAACACACGTGACAACTTCCTGAACGAACACCAACAGCTCAGGATCTAAGACCAACAATCAATAAATGGGAACTCATGAAACTGAAAAGCTGCTGTAAGACAAAAGACACTGTCATTTGAATGGTCCCAAATGGCAACCTACAGATTGGGAAAAGATCTTCACCAATCCCACATCTGACAGAGGGCTAACATCCAACATTTACAAAGAACTCAAGAAATTAAATCCCAAGAAACCAAATAATCCAATCAAAATTGGGGAACAGAGCTAAACAGGGAATTCACAAAGGAGGAACCCTTAATGGCTGAGAGACACTTGAAGAAGTGCTCAGCATCCTTAGTCATCAGAGAAATGCAACTCAAGATGACTCTGAGATTCCATCTCACACCTGTAAAAATAACTAAGATCACAATCTCACACCTGTCAAAATAACTAAGATCATTTTCTAGATGTTTTGCACCTGGATAGTTTTTTTTTTTTCACATTTGCCTTGATTGAGGTATCCATTTCTTCAACCTTATCATCTATGCCTGAGATTCTCTCTTCCATGTCTTGGACTCTGTTGGTGAGGGTTGTCTCTAAGGTTTTTGTTTGACTACTAAATTTCTCATTTCTAATTTTATCTCAGGATGTATTTTTTAGTGATTCTATTTCTGGTTCATGATTGGAACTGTTTTCATTACTTCATTCCACTGTTTGTTTCTGTTTTCATGGTCTTCATTATAAAATTTGTTAATTGTCTTTAAAGTCTTTGAACATATTCACGACTGTTATTTTAAAGTTCTTGGTTTTTGTGTTAGTTATATTGCATTTCACTGGTCTTAATGCAATAGAGGTACTGGGTTCTTGTAGAGATGTATTGTTTGGCTATTAACGAGTGTGTTTTTACCATAGGTTTCTTCAGTTGAGACAGTTTTGATTCTAGGTGTTGGCATCTGATCTTATCTTTCTTGAGTGAGTATTCAATTACCTATCTTTATCTTAGAAACATTTGGTGGTTATGGGTTGACTGGTAGGAAGTGTTGCACAGATTTGTGGATGGCAGAGAGGGATAGAGGTGGGCTAGGATAAAAGGCTAATATGAGCTTCAGGAAATAGCTAAGGAGGTCCTGTTTCCACTTAGAGGTGGATCCCACAGGGAGTTGGAAGTGTGGCAGGAAAAGGAGATCCTGTAAGTAGGTTACAGAAAAACGAATAATCTGGAAAGATATACATAAAAGCATTAGATAGATCCTGGGGCTGATCCAAGAATTGGATGGAGTCCTCTGTGAATGAAACAGAAGTTGGGATGCCACCAGTTATGGAGCTGTAATTGGGCTCAGAATGAGAGTGGAGAAATAGTAATGGAAGACAAAAAGGATATTGTGATTCACATACTTGAGTCCTTGTCAGATGTGGTCAGGGGAGGGAGAAGACTGCCAGGTAGAAAGTGCTTCTATGTACTAGTGGCTAACATGAAGGAATTGGTATGGGCTAAAGGGAGGACCTGAGAGGTTCCACAGGAAGGAATTTGGGTAAATTCCATGGCTTAGCAGATTCTATTTAGCATGGAGGTAGGGTTGGAGGACAGGCACCTGTAGGCAAGCTGCTGAGGTGCTAAGTATGACACGAGAGCAGTTGTAATGGGGAACAGGAATGAGAGGGAAAACTCCCTACATGAAATCTAGCCTGATTTGGCCACTTGAGGTGTGGAGTCCCAGATAGAGAGTATTTCTAGGTATCTGCATCATCTAACACAAAGGTATGAGCAGAAGAAGGATGACTGGCTCCTTCATGAGGCTTGGTGGAGTTCATAGGCACTGAAGGTTGTGGGAGCATGTAGGCCTTTGTAAGCAATCTACTACAGGGCTTGGCATAACACTGGAGTGATTGTATCATAGGACAGCAAAAGTAGTGGAAATCACCTACATGAGTCCAGGTCCAGTGTGGCTACTAAGGAACTCCAATGAAAAGTATTTCTAGGTGTTGTCCACTAACACAAAGGTATGAGAATTGGAGAGAGGGGAGCTGCTAGAATTTCTACAGGAAGATGGATAGCTGGGTCCATGGCAAGGTTTGGCTGAGTCACCAGAGAATAGAAGTAGGGTGAGAGGGCAGGTGCCTGCAAGCAGTCTGCTACAGTTCTGCAGAAAGAAAAAATTGCTTTCTATATGACACAAAACTACTCATATTTTCCTGTCTACTTTAGAAAATGACACACATTTTCAGAGAAGCAAAGTAAAGATTGTGAGAAGTGAAGTTTGTGACTAGAGACTTGGGCAACATGAAGTTCTTGCTCACGTTAGATATTCTAAATTCCTTTTAGGTCCTTTGTCTCTGTCATACTTTAGAGTTAGTAAAGTTTACAAATGGAAGGCTCATTTCTTGGAACCTTAAAAGCAGAGTCTTTTAATTATTATTTTGTATTACATTCAATAGCAGCTAAATAATTTACACCAAATTAAAAAAAAATCTTTCCGGTTGAGCAGAAAATATTTACATAGCATCAGCTTGTTAGAAGCTGCCTTTACCGGGATCAGAATCTACCCTTAACAGTTTATAAACTAACTAAAACTCTAGCCTGTGTTTATAAGATCCCATAGATCAGGCATTACTCTTCAGTTCTATTCTCCTTCTTACCTCTTCCAGCGAATAAACACTATAGAAACCTTCTATGCAAAGCCAAAATTATAATGTCTACAAGTTTTCCTAATTCTAAAACTGATTAGAATAAATTTCTAATGGTATAAAAGAATAGAGTTCCTTGCCTATTTTCTATAAGAAACCACCTAAGAGAAATGTCAAGAATTGAGTCTGACTTGACAACAAAAAAGAGAAAAAGGCAGCTAGTGAACATTTATTATTTCTGTAATCCACTTATATCACATGACATCAATTCCTAAGAATAGTGAATTTTTTGTTTTAAAATTTTATTAGGAATATTACTCAACAAGACTAAAATTCAATGAACTTTGTTCCATAAAAGCTCTGCAATCACAGATAGTAAAAATGCAAGATGAAAACAATGAACCTAGGAATAGGGGCAGAAAATTTGTTCTAAAATTCTCAGACATTGAAGCTTTATTCCATGAGACAACATTTGTTAGTACTGTCATGGCTCAACAGATTCATATCCAAAGGGTGAGCCCAGAGCTCAGGGTAGTATTGATTTATATATCTTTCAATAGGCCCCCTTTATATGTCCACTCTTTTTCTCCCTTATATGTTAAAAGACATTCTTACTGGATTTTCCATGCTATATAATTATGACAAAAATCAAACAATTACACCCAGATACTGGTCATACCCTGTGGCCTTCCCCTTGTTCTGTGAAGGCCCTTATCATGTTTTCCATTGACTGTTGGATACTATTATCATAGTCAAACAGGATCATCTTGGCTTAAGGGGTCATTCTTCCATAATATCATTACATGTGCAGCTGAATTCCTTTCAATCATGGCCAAAGTAAAGCTGAAGACAAATCTTACCTCCAGGAAACCTAAATATGGTAAAATCAGACTAATCTCCCAAACCAATAATACAGCATTTATGAGAGTTTTCAACCCCAAAAAGTTGAAAAATATTCCCCTATCAAAAATTCCCAGATTTCTAAACTGTTCAGGTCTGCACTGAGACATAAGCAATATTCTTATCCAATTGGTAATCTCCTCTAGGGTCTCTAACTCATCATCTTTCTCTAACCAGCACTTTCTGTGGTTGGACTTTCCACAAATACTTCCCACAGAAACAAGCATATAATATAAGGAAGGATAAGCAATTCTGGTAGAAAACATTGCACATTTAGGTTGTTGCATAGTTACTGTATTGAGGACTGTTAGAGTTTTGTTTGTTATAATTTTAACAAAAGCCTGTAACCTGATAATGTAGTTCAGCATATGGATTGGAGTATCTCATGCATAGGACCTATCCCCTCCCAAATTTCTAAACCACAATAATGGGTTGCACTCAGGGGTACATTCTTCATTTTTTTCCAGTTACAAATTTTTCTAAATTTCCTCCAATGTTTGCCTCCATATTTTCATTATCTTATCATCTTCCCCATTTCTATTTAAAATTTTTTTTCAATTTTTTCCTTAATATGAGTGCCCATTTGTCATATATCTCCCTTTCCTGTCTCTCTATAGCTCTATCTTTGAGAAGACTTAAACAGTCAATATTATCATTAAGGTAAGGATGAAGATTATCAATGTGAGAACAATCAGTAATATGTTAATCGCAGCCAGTTCCATATCTCTCACATTTATTCCCAGCTCTTAACCATCCAAAAAAGCATTAGATAAACTCTAAAACCCTTGTGTTATTTGCCAGAGACCAGGTCCAAACTCATAGTTTCAGATCTTGAGACATGGAAAGGGCATCAGAATATAGTGAAGACACTGACCTTCTATTGACTTTCAAGCAAGTGGCTCTGAATAGCTCGAGTTGTCTTTATTTATAAAATTACAATCCTGCTCACTTGAGCAATGACATCATTGGTTATTTTATATAAAGAAATCATAACATCACCATTACAAAATTCCTATCTTTACCATAAACCCCCAATAGTTTACCTTCCTTACACCCCTTTCCTGCTGGGGTCAATCACTGCCCAATCTTATTTTGCACCACAAAGCACAATTTCAGCAAGCCAAAAATAAATGTCTGGCAAGGCATGTCCTGTAGACATGAGCACATAGCCAGATGGCAGCAAATGCAGTTACAGTTATACAATTTGAGAGACAGATTAAACATTTGTAGGTATATAATTCCATTTCATCAAACAGCATCCCTCTGTAATTATATACTTTTTTTAGTTGCAGGCAGGGTCTTGTTCACTGTACTAAGCAACCTTTCCTGATATGTATCTAGGAATTTCTGATGCTTTCTTTCTAAGAACCATTCTTTAAGATTCTCTTGATCAGACACAGCTTCCCCATTTTCCAAGCCTCTCTTGGTCAGATAACAACATCCTCATTCTTTAAGTCTTTGCTGACTAGACATAGCTTTCCTACTTTTAGTCTATGTTGAACAGACACAACTTCCTCAGAACAGCTATGCAAACAGAACTCACTGCTCCCCACAACTGTTTGACTGTACATGTTTCTCTAGGGACATGGCTCAGAGTCCCAAAATACCCAGGATTAGTGGCCGCTAACAGTCTGGAAGATTGATAAAGACAGAAAGAGAAGAGGGTTTTTCTCCTCAAAAGAGCATTAAGAAAACAGAATAATCCACAGAGCTTTCAGCCTGCATGATCCTGGACTTGACTGTGACTGACAAAGTGAAACTTGCTGAGTGTAAACAGCACAGCAAAAGCAAGGAGAGCTAGTAACACACACAATCTAGGTAATAAGCACAGAGACCACCAAATTCACCACAGGTCCTTGCCAAGTGGGAAGGGATTTCCAAAGGCCTTGCCACAGTGAATCCAAGAGGTCTCTGGGTCTTGCCACAGTAGAGCTCCATCAGTGAAGCATGCATAAGCTGCTACCCTGCAGATGCTGATGGCCACAGGCAGTTACTCAATTTTGCATTTTATATGTCTTATTTAGTTAAAATTGTCAATTTCAAGGTGTTTATATCTATTTAAGATGTTTATATTCAGTTCCTTCTGTTTTTTGTTGTTGTTGTTTTGGTTTGGTTTTTTGTTTGTTTTTTGCAAAAACGTGCAATTTTTGAACATTTTTTTACCTAATTGGAAGCTGTGTTCTCTGTCTGTGTCTGGTCTCTGCTTCCCATGCTGTGCTGTGCCTGGCCATGGCCTAATCTTTCAGTTCACAGAGAAGAGGTGTTTCCATCTTCCACCTGTAACCCGGAATAACTTCACCTGATCTTGACCCACTCCAGGCTCTGGGAATTCTACCGTTCCAATGTGGTGGCAGCATAGGTCAGCACACGTCTGACCAGCAAGAGCCCCTTTAGTTTCAGTCCAGCGAGCTGCCTAGTCCCTTTTAAGTAGGGTTTTGGCCCGAAAGAGCAGTTTAATCAGTGCTTGATTCCTCCCCGTAAGGCATGCAGAGCAATGCGTAGAAATTTCCTGGGCCGGAGAAAATGGCCTGATTCCCTTTCAGCAGCTGGCACTGTCTCCCATGCGGATGCTGGGCTGGACCAGCTGGAGACAGTGGTGGCCAACTGCCAGCCAGCTCTGGCTACTGAAAGTGTTGGTCTCGGGCCCAATCTCAGAACCGCCAATATTTCCAGAGCAACATAAAACTCTGGAGGGTAGAGGTCCTTCCAGGCCCCAGAGAATGGGATTGGGCAATGACTGCAGCAGTCATATCTCTCTTTCCTCCTCTCACAAAATTACCTTTGGCCCCTGTGAGTGCTAGTTTCTTGTTTTTTTTTTTTTTTTTTTTTTTTTTTTTTTACCCAGAACTTTGTCTAATGCCTGAATAGGAAAATTAACGGTGTAGATAACATGCCAAATGGTTGGGCGCCATCTGTTGAATGAGTATGAGTTTTAATATAGATTCATAAAATTAGTATGGTGGCAGTTACTCTTTAACCAGCTAATTCCCAATTAACCACACAGAGAGACTATGATTTATTTGAATAGACTGAACATAGTGCTGGGCGTTAAAATTTAATCTCATGCCCCATGGCTGATCTATCTTCCTCACAGGTGAATCCTCCTTATAACTCCATTTATGACTTTCTCTGAAATCAGCTCTTTCTCATCACTCCTCCTTGATCTCTCCTCCTCATCCTGCAATTCCTCTCCCTCTCTCTCCTCTCCTTCCTGAAAATAAAAGTCCTATCCTATTCTCTCTAATGAGCTACTAACTCACCAGATTTATTGGCAAAACTTGAGACAGGAGATTCTAAAATAAACCCTATGTGCCTGGACTGAAACCAGATAGTGAGACAGAGAAACCAGCATTTGAATAAACATAGATAAACTTTACCTAGTGTACAAAAACAATATGACAAGTGTCTTCACTTTATGTTGATGCCCCTTCCCTGTCTCAGGATCTGAACCTTGCAGCTGGAGCTGGTTTTCGGCAGATACTAATGGTAAAATATTTTTATGCTGTTTTAGGACTTGTTTTTTTATTATTATTATTTTAGTATGTTACTAGTTGTGACATTTTGTGATCATTTACTTGTAACAGATGACAATGGATATTCAAAGTTCTTTGCCAAGCTTGTCTCCACAATCCACCATGCATTATGAAAAAGTGGCTCAAGGCTTTTCAACATTGTTCTGCCTCTCCTCTGTATAAATGGTTTGTCACATATGGACAGTAAAACACTAACCTTTAATTGTTCTTATAGATTTGGAAACTTGCTTAAGAGAGATTCTATTGCACCTGAAGAAGCAAGCATGGGAAATAGTTTATAAGTGGTAGAAAGGCCAGGTATTCCTATGGAATTCTTGGGAAATTTAGGGTTGGGTAAAGCACAAGTGATACTCACAGAAGTGACTAGAAAAATTTTGTGATAGGCTGTGCCTGTAAATGCCAAAGAGTACATAAAATGTAAAAACAGGTTCTCTCGGAAGCCGTAAGATGGTTAATGAGGAGTCCCAGTGCTTGAAGTTTGTTACCTTCCTAGAAGTAGTTGCCTGAGTAGGTTGTTCTCTTTGGCTGTCAGACTAGGAGAAATAAGGTAGGACTAGGGTGAAATGTCTCCTCCCTGAAAGTTACTTTCTGTAGTGCCACAAGTTGCTACTAAGGATGCTGGGGAAAATTAAGGGCAAGAGTATATCCTACATTATGATAGTTTTGCCAGACATGATGTGCCAGCTAGTGAAATAATGGTTTGACTAGTTATGGCTAGAGCCAACTTTTCAATTGAACTTAAGAACAATTTATATCTAGCACTAAGAACTCTGTCACAAAATTCAACCACAGAAATCATGGGCTCTAGTTGAGAAGCAATTTCTATTGGTCAGTTAATGATGTACCAGTTAAAGTGCTACCCCATATTTTTGTTTCCAATCACAATATATTACTATACAGTGTTGGAGTGACCCACAAATATTGTATTTTCTGTCTATGAAAATGTGTGTTCCTAATTGTTATTTGAAACAAGCAACACTTAGCTAATAAGATATGAAATGTTATTTCCTCATCTGCCTTTAAAAATAAGCCTACGTCACCAACTTGTGATGAGATTGTAGGATGGCCATCCAGGCCTGCTAGAAAACAAGAATTTTTCCAGCTACCATAAGACTATTACAAGATTAAGATGAATTTCTACGGCAGCCCATAGAGATGCTAGGTCTAAAAAGATTTAAAGAGGCAATGATAACCTATGACATGTGCTCACCTTATGAGAAGCAGGTACTTAATAACTGGGCCACTCAAAAATCATATAATTCCATAAGACTGGAAATATTTAATATCAGCTATCTTAGGACCTGGCCTTCAAATACAGTGACTGACATGATGGAGAGAAAAGGCTTCAGCTATGGAGCAACATAATAGGACTAGAGATATTAATATTATCATGGATTAGTTACCGGGTGAAAGTAAATATGCTGAGTTACAAATGCAGATTATGTTTAATGAATCCACCTTAGAATAATGTTGTACAGTAGCCTTAGATGCTTGGGACAAGGTTGAACAACAGAGAACACAATCTGAATCACTTACCAAGATAATTCAAGGCTCAGAAGACTGTTTATTGACTTTTTACAAAGGTTAACTTCAGCTGTAAATAGGGCAAAATCAGATCTGGATTCAATGAAAGTATTAATTCATTAACTTTAATTTTCAAGAATACTAATGCTGAATGCAAAAAAGCTATTAGACCTTTAAAGTCCAGATCCATGAGTGTCTATGAGTGGATTAAAACTGCTGTGGATATTTGATCTAATGCTGTCAATACTGCTATGATAGTAGGGGGAATTGTTAAATGTATGAGAGATCAAAATGTCCAATGCTTTGACTGTGGAAGACCAGGGAATTTCCTAAGACACTGTAAACAAAAAGTTCCTAAGGATAATATTTTCTCTAATGATAATCAAGGAAGAAAGTCTCCTGGGATATGTAAAAGATTTGGAAACAGCAAACACAGGGCTTATGAATGTAGATCATTCAGAGATATATGAGCAAATTGCTTACAATCGGGAAACAGCCTAAGGGGCTTTGGTTGGACCTAGTCAAAGTACATCACGAGCCATTCATTCCATCAGACAAGAAGCTGTTCTAGAGAGTAATTGTTTCTTTACAAACTGGAGCCCCTGTAACTTCTTTGTTATCTAAGGCATGGCTCATTATGGTGATTGGTTCAAAAGAGTGCTTTGTTTCTATACCCCTACAGAAAAAAGATAGAGAAAAGTTTGTTTTTGCTATGCCCACATTTAACTATAAACAGCAACTAGAAGGTAACAATGGAAGGGGTTGGCACAAGTATGTTAAACAGCCCTACCTTGGGTCAATATTTTATATAACAGCCATTAAAAATAATTCATAAACAGTTTTATCAATCAAAACAATTTATCAATATATGAATGATATCTTACTGGTTGGTTTTGGTGGAAAACATATTATTAGGATGCACATGTGGATCACTTGAATCCCAAACTTGACTGTATTTCAGTTATTTTGCCTTTTATCCCTTGTTCTACAGGAATTCTTTTTTTTAATAATTTATTTTTTATTTCTTCAAGTTACATCTCAATCACAATCCCCTCCCTACTCCCCCTCCAGTCCCACCCTTCCACCCTCCTCCCCCTCAACCCCCCATCCTCTTCCCTTCTTTTTTTTTAGTTTAAGGTATTTCTTTTTCCCCCCAACAGCTCTCCCTTTCAGTCCAAAAAATGGTTCTTTTTCTTATAACTATAAATACAATACAAAACAACAGAAATAAATAGGCCACAATTATAAGAGTTATATGGTTTAGCATACATTCCCAATGTCTAGTCCATATGTATTTGGCACCTGACTTTAACATTCTACCATCTAACCATCTCCATGAGTTTAAAGTTCTATATCTAACTCAGCTTTCATACTAACTTGCCTCATAATTTTAAAAATATCTTCTTAGATCCAGAACACCCTCTTGATTCCTAAAAGGAATTCTTATGTAGAGAGAAGATAATATCTTAGAATGGATATTTTTAGTACATAAAGTAAAAAGTTAAAAACCCATATAGAAAAGGTTTCTAAATTGATTATGAAAGGAGAAACAAAACTTCCTCAATTACTAGGAATAGACCCATCAAAGATTATAGTGCTTTATACTAATGCTGAAATTACCTCATTATGGGTCATCAATGAAGGCTGACAAAGACTTTGCAGTAATTTTTAAAGGAGAAATTAACATCATTTTCCCCAAAAGCAAGCAACTGCAGCTTATAAAAAGAACTAATTGGATTTTTCCTCATTATGTAAGGCAAACACCAATTTTTAGAGCTTCTACCTTTCAAAAGAGTCTAATAAATTTAGGAATGGCAAGCTATAAGTTAGGAAATATACATAAAGTAATTTAAAGCTCATATATTTCAATTCAAAAATCAGAAGTATATGCTATTCTCATGATCCTATTAGATTTTCCAGACTCTCTTAATATAGTTACTGACTCTCAAAGTGTATAAAGAATTATTTTGTATATAGAAACTACTGGAATTATTCCAGATGATTCATAATTAACCTTGTTATTTATACAACTACAACAGGTAATTAGAAGTAGAGTTCATACATTATATATAAGTCATATTTGATCTTATACAGGTTTTTCAGGGTCGTTGGCATGGGAAAATAAGGAAGGAAATAAGGAGGTAGATCAATTATTAATAGGAAATGTATTAGAAGCTTCAAATTTTCATAAAAATCATCCTTAAATAATAGCAGTCTCAAGAAAAAAATTTATAACCTAGTTACAAGAAAGGAAATTATAAAAAAATATTGTCCTACTTATTTATATGATCAAGTTTCATTACTTGCCAAAACTAACCCTAAAGGTGTCCAAGGAAATGAAATTTGGCAGATGGATGTGTTTAATTTTTCAGAGTTTGGAAAATCAAAGTATGTACATCATATAATTGATACCTATTCAGGATTCCATTGGGCTTCTGCCTTGAGTTCTGAAAGGGTTGCTTCTGTAATTACACATTTATTAGAGGTGATGGCTACCTTAGGGATACCTTTACAGATTAAAGCTGATCATGCTCCAGCATATGTATCTAGTAAAATGCGTCATTTATAAAAAATATAATATAAAATAAAACATGTTACAGATGTACCTTATAATCCTATAGGTCAAGCAATTGTGAAAATTTCTAATTGTACTTTAAAGAAGATAGTATAAAACACAAGGGGGATATAAGATCTCCCAGACATATATTACACAATGTTTTATTAGCTTTAAATGTTTTAAATGTTAATTAGACAGGGAGTACAGTTGCTGAAAAACATTAGATTTTTAAAGGACTGCTGAATTAAAGATGTGTTAATCTCACAACAGAAGTCAGGAAGTGTGTTGCAGTGGGGAAGACGCTACATATTTTTCTCCATGGGAAATGAAAAGCTATGGATTCTTTCAAAGTTAGTGACAGATTATATTTAACTACAGGAGATCTGAAGATCTTGGCTGCTGACATGGAAGATGCAAAGGAAAAGACCCAGAAGAACAACAAAACAGGGAAAATTTGCTGATTCTTCTGTGTGGGAATAGCTCTGGAAACTGGCTGAGACATGAATGCTTCTGCAGTAGCCAATGAATCTTTTTGGCTAGTGGGTTCTCATGATGTATTATTACATGCCATCCTTTTATATGGCATGGTTGGAGATTTCTAACACATTATTACAGTATGGTTATGTAGTCCAAATAGAGTTATAAAGATTGACAGATGCCTTCACTTGCTCAAACATAGAGCAGAGAATTATCATTAGCTGATTTGTGCATATGTCACATCCCATACAGGTGTTAATGGAAAAAAAAGAAAAGACCCTACAGTCTTATCTTCAAAAGTTTGTTCATTTCCAGAACAAAATGACCAGACACCAAAGAAAACAAGTCAGCTAGCTCCAGGTGCTCCAGCCTCACAGACTACCTCAGCTGCTGTCTCCTCAAATTTTGTATCCAGGACAGCTTTAAAGTGGCTAGCCCCAGGTAGTCCAACCTCACAGACTGCTTAAGCTAATACTTCAGTTAAGCCCTGTACTGGCTTAGCCCCAAAGGATCCCATAGAGCCTGGACAACAGTGAAACAGCCATCTCTACCAGTCCCCATCACTCTCAGACAGCAGGAAGCAATCTAAGAACATAATGCCCTCATTCCAGAGAGGTGGGGTGGGAGATTGTTAGTTGTTAAGTGGGTAATGTATGCTTGGTGTCATTTAGGAGGGTTGATTGCAAGTTTTTATTGGTCATGGTCAGGGAGGAAACAAAGGAAAGAAGGCTAGATTCAGGGATCTCTCTCTCTCTCTCTCTCTCTCTCTCTCTCTCCCTCTCTTTCCCCTCTATCTTTCTTTCTCTCCTATCTAGTGTTAGGGAGTGAAAGGGGTGGAAAGGGAGAAAGGAGCTAAAAAGACAAAGAAGGGTGGATTGTTGTATCTCATTGAAAGAGAAAGGAAGGATGGATTATTGTATCTCCTTTTAGACTAAAAAAGCAACAATAAGTCTCAAATATTTTAGACTGGTATAGAGTTTTGCTACATGATAAAAACGTAAGATTGTATTTGCTACAACATACTGTATATATGATTTAATTATTGTTTAAGAAAAATGTGCATATGCAACTCATTTAAATTTTTAATGTATAGCCCTAGTCTTTTGAAACCTACTATGATAAATTGTTAAGGATAAAGAATTACAAGTTGGTAATCAGTCAACTATATTTGTAGTCGTGTTAGGTATTAGTTTAGCTAGTTACTGAAATAATCTTTATTTAGCCTACTATATATTGTTTTCAAAGTTAAACAGAAAGTAAGCAGCTATAAACAAACATTTGTCTATTTAAATATACTTTAGGTAGATAAGTTGTCCTCAAACACATCAGAAGTGTGCAGAATATGGCATTTAAGGTGTTTTAATAGTAAAAAACCTTTATGTGATAGAGAGACACATCAGCTCCTGGCAGCACCACTATTTTTCTCCAAAGAAGATGAATAGGCACTGAAGAACCTCCACATGAAACTTGCCTCAAATCTGGCAAAGGTGGATACTGGGCTATAAACTGCTCTTTACCTTGACTGCTGACACCATGCCGTCCAAAAAGTGGACAAACATGATGCTGGGAAGCTGACTGACCCATTTTGCCTTAGACAAGTGCAGACATTCTGCCTAAATTCCTACTTCACGTAAAAAGTCTGTCTGATCTTCTGTGTCTGGTGGCTAATGATGGATGCCTTACTGATATAGAGGAAGCTTAGGTGACTGTCCAGGTAGCCAATAGGTATCTGTCATTATTTATTTATTTGTTTGTTTGTTGTTTGTTTGTTTGTTTTAATATTCAGGAGCTGATTGCTATGCATTTCCTGTTTATTCAGATAAAATTTATCCTTCTCAGGTCTTCGATGTGTTTGAAGACAAGATAGTAATACTTTTACAGTTTTCCTTATGTTTCAAAAAAGAAAACTTACAAAAGAATTGTAAACTTTATAAAGGTTAAAAGTTAGATCTTTAAGTGTTAAGGGTATAAGAAATTATTTTAGTGTCTAAAAAGATGTTTTAAGGTTGGAAAATAAAGATTATGAAGTTTAGAGTATGTAAAAGCTTAAATGATGGACTAAATATTTTTAATATAATTCTTATCCTGATAGTTCTCATAATTATTCTTAATGTATTATTTTATTGTTGTTAGAGATAATGCCATTTCTTGAAATAAAAGGAGGAGATGCTGGGGTGACCCACAAATATTGTATTTTCTGGATATGAAAAAGTGTGGTCTCAATTGTTATTTGGAGCCAGTATCTCCTGGATAATGAGATATGTAAATGTCACTTCCTCACCTGCCTTTAAAAATAAGGCAAGTTACCTTGAGGAAGGAGACTTTCCCCCATTTGCTCCTTGAGTAAGGAATGTAGTTTTTTGCCTAAGGAATAGTTGGTGGCCAGAGATGGGGCAGGAAGTCTGGAGTTCTGGGCAGATATGGATGGATATGAAAGGAGACAGGATAGGGTTAGGAAGCAGGGAGTGAGAATGATTTGGAAAGACACAGTGGTAAGGAAGTCAGGTTAAGTTAGGAGCTAACTGAGAGACTGCTTCAACAAAAAGCCAACAGCCCTAAACTATATACATATCTGTGTCTTAATTAACCCTCCAGTGGGATCCAAAAGAGCCCCACAATACTTCAGTCTGGGTCCATTTGGATATTTTCTGTTTCTAAGATTCTGTCTATTTTTCAGTTGTATTTTAGAGTGAGAGAATACACGTAACACTCACTATCATATTCTGAAAATGAAGGAATGAATAGAAAGTTATAAGGATATTGCTTCTTAGTTGAGAACAAAAAAAATATATAGTCATACATCTAGATCACCCCCTCAAAGCCTCAGATATCACTATGGAAGAAAAGGTGTGGAAAATTGTAAAAACCAGAGGAAAGGGGGAAGAAGGCTATGAGTGACTATTCTCCAAGCTAAGAAACTGCTAACTTGGAGAGTTCAGCCATACTCCCTTAAAAAATGATTATCCACTGGACTTGTTGATTATATCTCCACATAGAGAAGTGAGGTAGGTCATGAGATCCTCACATGAGAAGTTACCTACCATCTGTTTTATACAACTCTGCTCTCTCGTTACTTAATACATCAAGGAGAAGCTAGAAGATACAGGTTTATGAGTGTTCTTTCTCTGCTGGATACAGGCTTTCTAGGTACAGGCTAGGCTGTTGGAGATAGGAGAATTCTAATCCTTGCAAGTAACCTTTCACCTATCTTCTATAAGGAGGTTATCTCTAAATTAAGGAATGTGGGTTTTTTTTTTCTAATTTAGGAGACCACTAAAGGATTGATATAAAAACATAGGTTGTTCCACCCCTTCACTTGGTCATCTTGATCATATCAGAAGGGAATCTAGGCTTCCTTCTGTGGAAGTATTTGTAAGGCATGTTGGTGTCTATGGGTAAAAGGGTTATCTCAGATCTCCCTGACCAGAATATATGGGACTTCGCAGCTCCAGTGACTTCAGACATGGGTATTTTTGGTGACTTCAAGGGATGGTGGCTTCAGTAGTATGCATGTCCTCTGGTAGAGCTCTAGCTGTGGTAGGTACAAAAAGTGCAGGCTACAGAAAAGGATACAATGGGATATAGTGTAAATTTCCTCTGGCTTTCTAGAAAGAATGGATCCAGGTTTCTAGTCAGCCTCTTGAGGAACACATCATATGGGACATCATGATTTTACAGTTCTGTTGTAAAGTTCTATTCTAAGTAGGCTTTTAGGAAAGGTGGCTGAGAAAGGATTTTGTCTTGCCAGCCATTCATGTTAGGGAATTCATTAGGGTGGTCTGGGTCCCACATGGTGATTCTAAAGACTAAACTAACTAGCTAATTATCTAGTAACCTCTTGAAGCAGCACTACATCTGTAGTGAAGACCGGACTATTTCAGAGAATGTCTGGAAAATCCCTTTAAAATATTTTACTATGTACTCTCCATTTTCCTCCCTCTAAAACTTGACAGTCACACACGAAAAGGGGAAAAGAAAGGAGTGAGTAGTCATTTTTGTTTCTGGCTCCAGTTGCTCTTCCCATGGAAATATATTGGGCACCTCTTTGCATTTGTGGGACTGTAATAACTTCAATATCAGGATCCCTCCAAAGAGGGCCACAATATGCCATATGATGATCAGCACTCCCATGTGGAATAGAATTCCATAACCACATTAGTCCTTGATACAGCTAGATGATTGTCTCAATCACTCACATTCACACAGTATCCAATATACCATCTAGTGCCACAGAGTCTGGTCTCATCTCCTGTGAGACTACTTAGACAACTCTAGGAAGTAATAAGGCTCCCCTTCTATCTCTGGGGGCAGGCCTCCTGAAATGTACCTAGATTCTTGCCAATCTGATAGGCAGTGTTCCCTTAGCTCTTTCCTGGGGCTCACCAAGTTTTTGTAATCAAAATTTTGTTGCCCCAGAACTCTAGGAAGAAATTTAGAATTTTTTGTTTGTTTCTTTGTTTATTACTTTAAGTTACATCTCCATCACATTGCCCTCTTACAACCTGTCTCTGTCTAACTTTCCCACATGCAGTTTTGTTCAAATGACAGTGTCCTTTGCCTTACAGAAGCTTCTCAGTTTCATGAGGTTCCATTTTTTGATTGTTGGTCTTAGAGCCTGAGTTGTTGGTGTTCTATTCAGGAAGTTGTCTCCTATGCCAATGAGTTCGAGGCTTTTTCCCACTTTCTCTTCTATTAGATTTAGTGTGCCAGGCTTTATGTTAAGGTCTTTGCTCCACTTGGACTTAAGTTTTGTGCAAGGTGGTAAGTATGGGTCTATTTGCATTCTTTTACATGTCAACATCCGGTTAGACAAGCAACATTTGTTGAAGATGCTGTCCTTTTTCCATTGTACAGTTTTGGCTTCTTGGTCAAAAATTATGTGACCATAGGTGTGTGAATTCATTTCTAGGTCTGCAATTCAATTCCACTGAACTGAGAAAAAGAACACTAAGATTTTTATGTCAAAAAGCTGTTCTTATTTCTGCTGCCAGACACTGAGAAAACTCACACCTGAGCACAGAAAGATATTGCTTTAAATAGCTTTTGCTAGTTCCAATTATATTTTAGCCACTCTGTCTCCTTTATATGGTATCATATATTTTGATATGTGAACTATAGTACAAAATTGTAACAGAGTCATTCATGTGCACAGATACTGGTTATACCAGTTTATTTTCCGTTTGCTCTGGGAGAGCTCTTAGTACAAGTTAACCTTGGAAAAAGCCTTAATAAGGGCGGAATCCAGAGTGACTTCAGGTTTCACAGTCTGAAGCCAGATCCATCATCTTTTAGTTCTGTGAAGAAATTGCAGGCAGCACTGCTCATCCACAGTGAAATGTTTTTCTCTATAATTCATTAGGTTTATTCCTGAATCAAAAAATGATAGCCTTTTTCCCATCTCTTTTTACTAATTTGTCATTTCAGATCTTCACCATAGTCACTTCCAAACTAGACATTGAATAAATTGTTTATTTAAAACTTCTACTTAACATACAATTATTGTCAGGGGACTTGTATAATTAATTAATTTAAATTATTTCTTAATATTTTTAATTGGTTGGGCAGTTGTTAACCCGTAACTTGCCATTATAAATGAGCATACAGACACTACATGTATCTTAGTCCCGCCTACCTCTGTCTTTGCCCAATCTCAGGCCTCAGCATTTATTCAACCAATAAGAGACAATGTAAGTAACAGACAGTGAGTGGGACCAATTAATTAACATTTAAAATGCATAACATGGGCTGGAGAGATGGCTCAGCCATTAAAGGCTAGGCTCACAACCAAAAATAGAATGCATAACATCACCCCATCAGTTCCTTCCTTTTGTCTAATAAAAAAGGCTATTTTTTTAACTTATATAGTAAAAAAAAGTAAGAATAAATATAAAACAATCAAGGAAACCATATATAAAAGTTACACACATAATGTTGAACCTATTTGTATCAGGCAATCTTGAAGAAAATAATCATCTATCTATTTTAGTGTGTCTAAAGTTCTGAACCTAAATAATTTCTATCATATCCTATGTTTATAAACCTAAAGATTTTATTTAGATTCAAAAGTATCCTCTTAAGTCCTAAACAACTCAAGTTTAATTGAAATTTTACATTTATTATGCCTTCAAGCCCATCAAAGGCATAAAAATGGGTAAAGTTATTATGTGAGTGAGAAGGAAGCATAGTAGACCAACTTCCAGAATGGAAAAATGACAGTTTGCTGCTTGGACAGTCTCAAATATCTCTTGATACTGTTGGAGCATGATCTTCAGCTTTCTGGCCAAGTATATTTCACAGACTAAATTGTGCAGCAGAAAATAAGAAGGATTTTCCCACTCTGTCTCTACAGAATCAAGCCATCAACTTACCTGCATTTAACCACTGGTCCATCTTTGGACTGCATATAGTCTGCTGAGAGAACAGGGACATTTTTGCCCAGTAGGAGTTATCTCCTGATGGGAGATTTTTGATTCTCTATGTCTTCTTCCAAGTCAAATGGGAACTGTCAGGAGTTGACTGTCTTAAGTTAAACAATTCTAAAAATAATAAAAAAAATCCTTGAATGCCATTTTCTGTATGCCTCTGAGGGTTTTGAAGACATCTATTGATTTATTTATAAATCTATCATGTATCTGTCTATCTATTTATCTATCTATCTACCTATTTATCTATGTCTGAACAAGCAAATTGCATATTTTTGACCATTTACTATCTGTTTAACCTAGGAAGTATATTTTTGTGATAAATTAAGACTAGTATTTGATATGACCAGGAACTTGACTGGCCAGCCATCAACCTGTATTACCCAGATTCCTAAATAGATTAGAGTATCAACCCATTAAGGAATTGAAAATAAACCTGTACTTTTAAATGAGTTGTATAGGCACAATACCTTATATAAGAGTAGAAATATACAAATATGTGTATCAAAATATAAAATTCTATACCAATGAGTCAAAATTTAACCTTATTTTTGTATCAATATACAAAATTCTACACCAATGTATCAAAAGATAACCTTATTTTGAGAATAACAATAGTTTTAAGTTTCAGAGCAGATTCAATAATGTACCCTTATATCATATCATTTCTATATTATGTACACATATTCCCTCTCTTTTTTTTTTCAGGTCTTATCTCCTATGTAAGAGAGAAAGAAGGACAGAGAGAAAAAAAAAAGAGAAGTCCCTGAGTCTAACCTCCTATACTTTTTTTAAACAAGATCATATAACAATTTGTAACCAGTCCCCCTAAACAACATCTATAACCAAAAAAAATCATCCACTCCACCTTTGGGTAATGGGCATTATTCTCTTAAAATTGCTTCCTGCTAAATTGTTCATAGAAAATCTGTTTGGGGGCCCAAAGAAAATGGAAAAAAATGATTAGGCAAGTTAATAGTAACGTTTGTTTCCAGTCTCTATGTGCTCAGCAATTGCATGTCCTGAGTAGCTTGCAGTCCAAAACTGAACTTTGGGAAGGAAAGTTCAGGGATTTATTGAAGTCCTGGCTGGAACAGTCTGTGAGGCTCAAGCATCATAGCAAGCTGTTTCAAAGTTGTACTAGATCCATATTTTTGAGGAAACAGCTATTGAGGCAGTCTATAAGGCTGGACCATCTGGGCTAGTTATCTTCTTTAGTGTCTGGCCCCTTCATTCTGAAAATACACAATTTCTCACAAGTAACATATAGTTCCTTAATTACAAAAAAATGCCTCGGATGTGCAGGATGCACAAATCAATTAAGGAAGATTATCTGCTCTTCATTTGAGCAGAAGAAAGACATTTGTAAGTCTGCATTCATGCCATAGGAAGGAATGGCATGTAATAGTATTAAGATATATATGCTATATATAATCAATTTTAAATTGAAAATTCAGCATAAAACTGTACAGAGTTTAAATATTGACCTCTATGGTTTATATAAATTTATTAATTGTTTGAAACAGGTTTTTCTGTGTACCTCAGGCTTTTCATAGATTAGGTTGGCCTGGCCACAAACTCAAAAGGAACCTATCTGTCTCTGCCTTTGTCTCTAAAATTTTGGGATCAAAGGTGTGAATTTATATTTTTCTTTCTTTTTCTTCTTTCTTTGGAGATTTAATTTCTATGTGGATATATCTATCCTTATTGAAACAGGGTTTCTCTTTGTAGCTTGGGCTATCCTGATTTGTTCTGTATAGCTCTATAGATTACATTGGCCTCAAACACACAAGGAACCTGTTTTTTCTTTGTCTCCCAAGGTTTGGAATCAAGGTATGAATTTAAATAATTCAATTACCTTTATTAAACAATAATATTAATTAAACCATTTTATATTAGTCTTAGTTACAATTCTCAGATGGAAGCCCCATTGAGGAGATTGATTCAGAGTAGCATGATATTCCATTTTATGTAACTGTTGGCAGTGGGAGGCATGCATCTTGCATGTTCCTCCCCCAGTCTAATTCTGGGTCTTTACATTAACTAACATATCTCTCTCTTTTCTTTTTATTTAAGTTTTTTAAGACAGGTTTTTTCTGTGTATCCTTGTCCTTGACTCAATCTGTAGGCCACGCTGGTCTTCACCTTATAGAGATCTGCCTGTTTTGCCTCCCAAGTGCTGGAATTAAAGGCATGCAACACCATGCCCAGCTACTAACATATCTCTTTAGGTGCAAAATGCCTCTTGAAACAATTCTCCTGAGGGAGCCCCACACCTAAGGAGACTGTCTTGTGATCCCTTTTGCTTTACTTAAATTTAAGATTATATGTATTTATCCATTAGATCAGTAAGGGTTTTTTTATTTTTTTACTAAGAAAAAAGTTACATAGTACCTTCAAGGGATAAAATGTGTCATTTTGAATTCTAGACTGTCCTCACCAAGCAGTCCTCTTACCAGCAGGGATACCACCCTGACTTCATTATTTATGCTAGGCTGGTAAAGAATTCAGAGATCTTCCTGTTTCTCCCTCCAGTTGATGGGATTAAGGGTGTGTTCCATTAACCCCTGCTCAAAATATTTAACTTAAATCCAAGATAATAGTAACTCTGTAACCCAGAGAGCAACTTTGAATTTCAGTGACAATTCCAAATCTGCCCCAAATTCTTAAAAAATCTCCCATGTTTTAGCAACCCCAAACTATAGAAATATCCTATCTACTTCATGATATAGGGAAACTAAATCTAAACAAAAATCAAGCAAAGAAACAAAAACATTCCAAAAACCTTGATCTAACTATGTCATTCCATGCTGCAACTAAAGTTCTGTTCATTATTCCTTGGAATCTAGTTGCCACTGTAGATCACTGGTGGGCTAGTTCCAGAGAACCCCGACAAGCACCTAGAAGCCAGGGAGCTTTGAGCTCTAGCTGCCATTAATTTTGTCTTATCTATTGGGAAGGGCCTCCCTCCTTTCTCCATTATCATTGTCAGCAAATTAGCATTCTATTTGTAGGCTTTCTCCTTTTCTAAGCTTATCCTAATCTAATCTTTCTCAAAAAGGATACACAGAACCACAATTGTTAATGAAAAAATCATTTGCATGCTAAGAGAAATAAACTCAATTGGAATCCAAATGTATTGAGACATAATTAATTATTATTAAATTATTTACCAATATTTATATTATCATTAATTGGTTGGTGGTTGTTAATCCTTAACCCACCATTACAACTGAGCATACAGACACCACATGGATTTTAACATTACTTGGCCTGGATTGAGCAATCTTGGCCCATCTAATCTAGCTCTTAATTCTGTTGCCCAAATGGGACCCCATATATATATATATCCCCTTGGACTGCTATTTTCCATGCTTTGCTAATGTTCCTGGGCATGTGGAATGAGGTTCTTTTCTTCTAACCCATGACCTGTGTCCTCCATCCTGGGCTAGCTAGTTGTCTTGGAAGCTTCTTCTTCCCATAAACCTCTCTGCTTCAGAAACCTGAACCTTAGTCTCCCCCCACCTCTATCTTTGCCCAGCCCAATCCTCAGCGTTTATTCAACCAGTCAGAGACAATGAAAGTAACTGACAGCAAGCAGGACCAATTAATTAACATTTATAATGCATAACATCACCCCATCAGGGACTTATTCTATTAACAAGAAGTTACTCAGGGTCTCTTTTCAGTCTAGCTACCAAGGAAAGCACACTTAGTTCAATGGGAGGCTTTCTTCTCTTGGGATGCATTGACTGATGTTGGGTAGTTATTTCCTCTTAATTGAAACATTTACTCCTGAGGAATAAGTGAGCTGCCAAAAAACTTAGAAAGAACAGAAGATACTAGGCCCATCAGCTCCTTAAATTTACAAAATTCACAAGTGCCTTTCTCAAGATTATATAGGCAAGAACAATCACTGGAAAGAAAGAGACTCTTCAAACCCAACCCACTGGGCTACTTGAAAGTTGCATAGAGAGAACTATGTATTTATCTTTGGTAAGTCATCATGTAGGCTCTGATGGGATTTTTACTGATGCAGCTGCCTTTAAATCACTCATGCTCTTGTTGGAAACCTGAACAAACTCTTTGGCTCACAAAGACAAACTTGGATAGAATCATCATTTTGCCTATTGTTGGTGCCTAATCTGTAATGATAAGACATTTGTTCAGATATGATCAGAAAATATCATACAACAGTTGCTTTCCTGATACAGAGTAAAGGCAGAACCTGTAATGAGCACAACAACTCTGCTTAAAAGTAGAAAGAGAAGATAAATGAATGTTTGAGGGTAACAGGAAGAATAGGTCAAGAAGACAAGGGAAAAGAATGGGATGCAATCTCTGTGAAGAGCAATATAATCCTTTTCATGGCTGCTACAATTATAAACTGTAGCAACTAGGCACTGAGGTTTCCATTTTCATGCAGCAGCTTACCTAGATACAATAACATATAATAGATATTATTTGTATGTGATAAAAAAGAAGATATCTATAGGATTTCCCCAGAATCAGTAACCTACTAAATATTGGAGGTGACATAAACATAAAGGTAATATTTGAAGGATTTAGAAGGTTGTATTTACAAAGTATCACTGTACAGCTTTGGGTCTGGTTAGTTTCAGTGTGTGATTTTTTTTTTATTTGCAAGTTTTTACAATAAAGTGTATGTGAAAAAAAAAGAAGGTTGTATTTATATATTTTTGAATACAAAAAAGACTCCATGAATTAAAGAGAAAAAAAGAGTAATATTAGTGGGGGGAATAAAGTGAAAAAGGATAAATTATGTAATTATAATTTCAAAATATAAAACAAGCTATTATAAAAATCATAGGTGTTAAAGTAGTAATACTGTCAATTCCAAATATCACAGATGATTTTAAAACTTTTAACAAAACAACTTAAAGGGGACAACATTTTACTTTACTGCTTCCTGTAATTGTTCAATTGTTTTTTACCAGTTATGGAGTAGTGCTTTTCTTAAGTGTAATATAATTTATACTTTCAAAAGAGATTAGCTGTGGAAAGTATATTTCTGATCAGCATAAATACAAAGCTCATGAAAGTGGCAATGCTTTACTTCATTTAAGTTTTACATCCAAAAAAATGATAATATTGGTGGCTCCAAATACATCAAAAGCTTAATTTCCATAAAAATCTATTGGGAATTAATTTATACTTTTGATATTACAGTAAGAGATGTGAAAAATAAAATTCTAATTATATTTAATAGAAATGAAATAGAAATAGATTACTACTTTGATCTAATTGTCATTAATACAGAACATTGGAATCTACAGTATAAGAAAATAAAGTAATGAAATGATGTCTAAAAAAGTATTGGATGAATTGAGATTAAAACTCAGTTAGTAGCTAGAAAATCCTTTCATTTCAATCCAGTCATTTTTTTTTTAATGAAGGAAACATTATGATTAACCAAAAAATACCATCAAACAGTTTATAATTTATTTAAGTGTAATTTCTAGTAAAAACTAAACTGTGTTTGTCATATAAAACCAAATAAAAAATGTACAATTAAAATGTCATGTTAAAGATATTTTGTAAAATTTTTGCAATTTCACAGTTTTTCCCAGCTTACTGCCAATTTCCCCTGTTATAATAAAACAGGGAAATGAGAATTTAAGCCAAAGCACTAGACTAAAATTAGCCTGGTTTATCCATAGACCACTTGCTGATCATAGTTTTATTTGGTATGAATAAATCCTTCTAAAACAGAAGTTGTTTTATTAGTTCCATTTTTGATATCATACTCCTTAAATAGAAACAATGCAGAATAAGTCGTAATATAAATATGCTGAGAAAAAGACACACTCTCCTGTATGTGCTAGCATATAAATGAGTACAGAATACTTTGTAATTAAATAAAATGTACCACATGTAATGATATGTGGAAACATTTTTAAGGAACACAGGAACTGGAAGCAAACATAAAGTCATTAAATCATTTGATAGTAATATAACACAAATTGAATTTTATCAAATTCAGATTGTACTAATTGATAATAGTTTTATTATATTAAAATTATATATTAACAGAAGCATGTTCAAACAATTTTTGTCATCATTATTTGCTTGTGAATGGCTAAAGTACAAGATTTAGAATGCTTATATTAAAAATAACAATGTGATGTTCAGCATTTTATACTGACTGATCTTCATCTCAGGTCTTATACAGGAAAGTCAGTAATTCTTTAAAAAGAACAAATAAATTCAACTTATTCAGAACTCTTTCATGTCATCCTTAAGGTAATCAGAAATGAAGAGCAGAGGATATGTTTTAGTGGCATATGCTTGCAGCACAAATGTGAGAACCTGAGTATGGATTCCCAAAATTTACATAAAAATCTAACTGTAGTACTATATGCTCCTCTACTCCTTACCACTGGGGGGTGGAAATAGGAGGATCTCAGTGGATCACTGGACAATAAATCTGTTCAACTGTTACACTTCAGTTTCCATAAGAGACCATGTCTCAAAAAATATAAGATGAAAAATAATACTAGAAAACCTCAGTGTTGACTCTTGTTATCCAGAGACATACAAATGTAAACCCATAGGCATATGGATGCACAGATAAATAAAAGCTTAACTGGATGAACTCACAAGTAACCAAATACATCTGTAGGCATATACATGCAGGGGTATTCATAAAGCATATACACATGCAGATGGAGACATACACACACATGCAGAAATATACAGTCATACACACTTGCAGATATGTATTCAAGCATACACACACGTAGACACACAGATATATATATATATATATATATATATATATATATATATACACATACAGGTACATACACTGAGACACAAATATGCCTATACCCATATAAGCACACAGATATAATATTTGCAGGCAGAGACATACAGGAATACATGGTTCCAGACACACACATGTAGAAGTATATAAACCTGCAGGTAAACAATTGGGAATGAAATGAAGATTGGTTAATAGGTAAATAATATCTAAAGACCAGTTATGGATAATGTAGTGACATTGTTTATTTCTGGCTTTTATTCAACACTGTCATTATGTAAGACATCATAGATGGAGAGTAGGTAATTGAAGAGCTCCTATGACTCTATATTTTCCAGATGATTAATTCTTTGTCAGTCTCAAGAAAGGGCTTGGCAATCCCCTAGATGACCCACCAGAACTTCTGTTACAATAATTTTCCATGTAAAAGTAAATTTGTACACATTATATTTTTAAATATTTAAATAATCCATTTGTTCTCTGAAATTATTTTGTTGATCAGCTTATTTTATTCTGTGTTGTCTGTCTATCATGTGTTCATCCCATACACAAACTGCTCCTCAACCACTCCAATGGGACAATGACTCTCCTTCACTGCTTTGATGGAAGCACAAAGCTCTCTTCACAGGAAAGCCTAAGTAAATACTCCATGGATATATAAAATGGTTCCCACAGAAACATTACATCTATGCTCTTTAAATGCTAATTCATAATAGCTCCATTATATCTTTGATCATGAGTTAACTGATAATTTAGGCAAATTCTTCTACTGCAAATCAAAGTCAAAAAAAGAAGTGGAGAATTAATTGTCTACATCTAGTATACAAAATGGGTCATAAAGGTTGAGAATCACAGTCACTAAAGAGTCCCACAAAACAAATGAGCTGAACAGCTATGAAATGCAGCTGCACAGAAGCCATCTTTATCTTGCTCCCTAGGTGACATAAGATTCTGGAAAACTGAACTTGACCTTAATATTCAATGGCTTAAATAATTAGGCCAGGGGTGGTGTTATATGCCTTTAATCCTAGCATTCAGGAGACAGAGACAGGCAGATTTCAGGGAGATCCAGGCCAGCCTGGTCTACAAAGTGAGTCCAGGGCAACCAGGGCTGTTACACAGAGAAACCCTGTCTCAAAAGCCAAAACACACACACACACACACACACACACACACACACACACACACACACACCACCAAACCACACAATCTGGAACAAGTAGTTCTTGAGATCAGAGGATTAAAGGACACACTTACTCATCTTATCACAACTAACTGGCCAATACCTTGTACTAAACAATTCTCATTTCCACTGTCAATCAAATTGCATCCATCATAGAAATTGCACAGGGTGCTGGCCCAGATCCCCACCATTTCTAAATGCTTTCACTAAATTTAGACCTAATTTTTGGTGTGTAGATTTGGATTTTATAACCTTGGCAGTTTTGGAGTTTATGAAATTGACTTAGTGCAATATCATACTTAATATTTCAATTACACTTGGCAGGTGTCATCAACTCACTTTCTCAGAAACATAGACAGGCACATTTGTGTCTTTCTTCAACTTCAAAATTTATTGAGTAACAATGAATTTATGAAGTATGGTACTTTCAACGGTAGGAAATTCCCTGTTAGTCCTATTTTATGTAGTGGCTCTGATCAAAAGGAGAATAGATACTTTCATTCTAATCTTAATTACTGATATCAACTCTCTCAGATCACATACTAAACATACACAGTAAATATACTCTCTCTCTACATATAATATGTATATACATGTACATTATATAGAGAGATATTACAAAATGACCATAAATAGTTAAGAGGCCATAACAGTGTTCAAAAGGTTTTAGAAGTTCTGAGACTCATGGAAACTAATAGAAAAATAGAATATGTCAACCAGATAGAGCTCTTCCTGGAAAAGCTGTAGTGAATATTGTAGAAACAATCCAAGAAGTCAGTTCTGAGCTGAAGAGTAAGATTAAGCAAAGGGCAGGAGTAGACCTGGACAAATGAACAGGTGTATGATTGTCCAGATGAGTGAAAAGGAAGATAGATGAAAATTCTGGGAGACCGCATCAACTGAGGAGACCAAATAAAGCTGGATAGTTCTATTCCTTTAAATCAATAATCTTAAATTCAGTTTCTATATAAACTATGGATCTGATGAAATAAACTCTCAGAATCATAAAATAATTATAATAATAAAGAAAAATAAAACAAATAACAAATCCGTTCTTTTCTTAAGAAAGCTTCACATATCTGCATCTAATACTTACATAAAGACTCTGGTTTATGAACAACCTCAAAATTCTAGTGTAGAGCGCTTAGTAAACACTGGTGAGTGAAGTTCTAAGTTCATTACTGACATGGGCATACCCAGGATACAAACCAAGGTCTCAGATTCCTGGCAATGTGTCAAAACCTTTCTTCAGTTTGACCAGATTCAGAATTGGCAAAGCTTTTCTTCTCTCCAACTCATCAATGATCAGTTTGGAAAAATGTTAGCAACTGCAGCTTCTTCCTCATAAATATTTACAGCCTGAGACTGTTCACCTACTGAGATTACCTATAAAAATCAGGTAATTTTGCCCCCTGTCCTGCAAGTAATAAATTAGCTCAGATTCTAAGTTGCAGTGGCAGCAGTTTCAGCTCCATCGGAGTGTGCACAGTTCATCTGTCACCAGATTTTCTGGATGTGTGTCTGTGAATTTGTCCATTCTTGATTCACCTGCTATCTCTAGTCAAGGTTCTAGGATGAAGCTACATGGTTTACAGCAATTTAGTCTTCCACATAACAACTTTCTAACACTGGCAAAGCATTTTCTCTTTAACTTTCATTTGTCTGCTATGCTTCAATGTATAAGAAGCTGTAAAAATCAGAATAATACAAGGCTCACATACACACTCAAGACCTCACTGTAAACTATCACTATTATAGCTTCAAACAACATATGATAGCTCTAAATTAAGTATTAAGGCAATTGTCCAAATAAATAGAGAGAGAAGGAAGGAAGGAAACAAAGAAACAGAAACAGAGAAAGAAGTGTGATTATTTGAGTGAGAATAGTCCCCATAAATTCACTTCAGTGGATACTTGATCCTCAGTTGGTGGCACTGTTTGAAAAAGTGTAAGAGTTATATCCTTACTGAGGGAAATCTATCACTGGAGGTTGGCTTTGAGTGTTTAACATCTAGACCAACTTCTAATTTACTCTCTCTACTTCCTACTTCGTGCTTGAGGTTCAAGATGTGAGCTATTAGCATTCATTTCCTGCTACTATGGCTCCCACTTGATGGATTTTATCTGCTGGAACCATGAATCCAAATAAATCCTTTATTCTACAGTTACTCTGGTCATGATGTCTTATCATGGAAACAGAAAAAGTAACAAATGCATGAAGTGATTTTGAAACAGGCTTTCACTGTGTACTCCTGCCTGACCTTGAACTCACTACAGAGACAAGGTCATGCTCAAATTCACAGAGATTAACTTGCCTCTCTCTCCTAAATTTTCAGATTACAGGTGTGTGCTACACATATAGCTAGGAAGCACATTTAATTATACAAAAATAATCACGAAGTGTTGTTCTTTTTACTCAATTTCACTTCTGTCAAATTCATTTGATTGAAATAGTCATAGGTGCATGCAAATATTCTTGTATCAGAGTATGAATCAATTCTGTTTTCTTTCTTATAACAAGAATTATTAATATTAATATATATACACATAATTATTAAGTCAGTGGTAATTCCTTAACCTGTCATTTACTAAATAAACATACAGAGACCTGTTAGATTTTTAATAAGCCTTAAGAACTGGACTGGGACGATCTTAACCTTCTAAGGTAACTTTCTACATCTCAACCAAAACTCCACAGTACTTGCACACACTTCATTTGGTCTGCTCCTCTCCATCATGATAATTCTCAGAGCAAGCTATTCCCAGACCCATGTGCTTCTGTTCCTCCAGGATAATTCATGGTGTCTGCCCTTCTTTCTTCTCCCTCTCTCTCCTTTGTGGTACTTCTCTTACCCATCAACCATTGAACCCTGCCTACCACACTTCTCCAGGCCTAGGCTGTAGGCCACTTTATTCAGCCAATTAGGGATAGATTAGCAGGTAAGTTTATACAACATCACTTGATATAAGTGACTGTTTGCTCAAACAATAAGGAAGACAGGAGGAAATCAATTAACATTTGAATACAAGCAGCTTCCAGAGTAGGTTCCAGATCACACCAACACTTTCCTAATAACTACTGTGAAAAATTCAATATAACGTAAATCTCCAAGAGTAGGCAATGACTTAATTTCTACCTAATACAAATAGAATGCATGGATAACCATTAAGGGCAAGGCTTTGGAGTAAACTATGATAAGATTAGATTGCGCCTTAGCCACTGGCTAGTTCAATTCTAGGCAAGTTACTAAATTTTTATATTTCTAGATCTGTAAAATGAGTATTATACTTATGTCACAAAGGGAAAATTTAAAAGAGTCAAATTCTATAATTTAGGAATAATCAATATTTGAAAAACAGTTCTTTCCTGAAGGGGATACAAGATAGTTAATTCTGACTATGGGTCAGAAACAAAGGCTCGGATTACCCCAAATTCTGTGTTCCAGTGTTATATCCATTTCATGATATCTTTATAGTAACAGAATAAAGTCATAAATTAGGACACTTTCAGGTATATTGGAGGAAATATTAGGTAAGTGGGTTATAACAACATTGGAAATCTTTATTATTTGTCTCAGATGCTCTCTGAGAACATTCTTAGCCTTAGGGTTGCTGGAAAATACTGGTCTTCTAAAAGGATTCACACAATAATATTAGATAAGACACAGAGGTAATAAGGTCTCACTATTAAATGGACTAAATATACCTCAAGGAAAATTGCAATTAATCTCTGAATTTGTAACATTCCAGCATCTCTGCAGTTACTGATGGTCTATATGGGAACAACAGAGGTTCAATCCTCCTTACCCAATAAAGTTTAAGATGTGACTACATTCAAATTCATTGTAAATTACATGTGATATTTTCTATGAAGATGGGTTATATAGATTGACTACATGTGATACTGTCCATAAACATAGTTTTGACAGATTGAGAAGCTCATGATAAGGATCTCACAAAGGATCTAGTGTGTTCTTGACCATACATATTGAGCAAAAGTCAGCAGGCTATTAACCATGTCCATTCCCAGACTTCTGGACAGATAAGGTTATCCATTCCTCCCTTTAAAGAAACAACCCTGCATGTTTAAAATTCCAGGTTCCCCTAGTGCTTATCTGGAAGCCCACAAACCTCCATGGCTACTATAGTGATAATTAGTTATGACCCTTATGTAACCTATGGTTCTTTTACAAAACCATTGTTCACAGTATACCATGAAACATGAAACAACTGTACAATAAATACCCATGTAATTACTGATTGTCATTGTTGAAATGCTAAAGTTAAATAAATGTAAATATTAAAGGGTTTCTTTTTTGCTGGAGAATATTTTAATAAGGGCAAATGTTCAAACCTTATAACTTAAAAATCAAAATAAAGGTGTAGAATATAGTAAATAATCCTTATAAAAATAACTAAAATGTATCCTTTTATATATGACAAATGTAAACAGTGTTTACTTGTAAGGACAAATTTGTGAGAAATAATTGCACTTTTATCTTCATGATTTGATTCAGCAATTCTTATTGTGTATTGTAAAGTGAATATCTTAGCCATCATATGATTAATGAACTGAGGGGTATTGATATGTGGAGGCTCCCTTTATCAAAGGAGAAGGAAGGAAAGATATGAGGAAGAGAGAGGGAGAGTTCGATCTGGAGGGGAGGAGGGAATGGCTGTGATTGAGATGTAACTTGAAAAAAAATGCTAACCAGATGTCATGACACACAGCTTCAATTCCAGCACTTTGGAGGCCAAGTCATGCAGATCTCTATGAGTTCAAGGGCAGTTTTGTCTACATAATGATTTGCAGGACAGCCAGAGCTACATAGTGAGACCCTGTCACAAACAAACAAACAGCAATAGCTTCCCAACCCAAAATAAAAACAAAGTAACGTTAAAGCACAGGAGAGCTATCACTGTATCTACTTCATGAATGGAGGAAAAAATGGACAACCAAGGGCATGAAAGATTTGACCCAGCATGAACAAGGGGTGGGGGTATTTCTAAGGAAAGGAATGGAAAAGGGAATAATAAAACTAAATGTATGAATGTTTGAGCCTTAATTAAGTCACAACATATGTGAAATTCATTTTCTATGAAGTATATGAAAGAGAACCCTATGTCCAGAGAAAGTAAAGGCCACAGCAAGAATTACTTGAAACCCAGCAAATGTTAATAGAACTCTGGGGTGCTTTCATTTTTAAAAAGGATCTACAGTCAAAATTTTACAGCAAATCTTGGTGTTTTGTCCTCTTTAGAGATTTCCATTGTCATTTAGTGTACTAAAACTTTGCAGAATCATACATTTAACATCTTTAAAGCCATATTATATATTTATCCTTATTTAACATACTCCTTATTAACATATTATCATAGCCCAGTATTCCGATGAATCAAAGGATTACTTCTCAGGGACTTGAAAGGAGGCTTAGTGGTTTAAAGCTCTTGCTAAAAAATTGTGAGGACAGAGGTTTGGATACCAGTACCCAGGTAATAAACCAAGTGTCCCACTAATATCTGAAACAACAGTTCCAAAGAATCCCATGTTTCTGTCTCATTTTTGCACACACAAAAGGGCTCACAGCTGCAAACACTTTGCATGTGCACATACATCCACAGATATGAATACATTCATTCAGTCATTAAAATTCCAAAGAAAAGAATATTGTTTTTCTATGCCAATTTAGGACTGATTTGAAAGATAGATGAAAACAAGAAAGAAAAGGAGAGAAGGTTCAGGGTATGATAATCCTTCTGTGTAGGAAAATCATGAATGAAACATTTCAAAACATTTTCAGAATTCAAGAAGCAGAATTCAGAAAATGAGACAGAAAGAAAAAAGAAAGGGAGGCTGTAACAGAACTGTTATCAGCAACAGTGATTATAAACTAGAAGCACTCTAGTGGTGCTTAATGTCTAGAAGTCACATTCATTAAGCAGTACCATAAGCTCAAATTGCCATGCATTCTTATTACTTTAACAACTGTATTAGGATAGAAACAGTTTATTCATTTCAGGTGTGTGGAAAAGAAAATGTAAAGCTCTTCACAGTTAAAATGGGATTCAGATTTCTTCTCTATGTAACGTCTGGGTAAGTGTACTTGTGTGCATGTGTTCACAAACATGTATGTGGAAGAGATAAATGGATAGAAGAGAGGTGGAGACATAGGAGAAAAAAAGGCATAAGTCAAATATCTGGCAAGGATAATAAAGATGATAATTGTATTTATGTTTATGACACAAAAAATCAGTTCAGAAATACATTCAACAGATCATACATTGCTTCTAACTTTACTTTTAAAGTACTGAGAAATATTTTGTTAAGCCATAATACTGTACCATCCATTTTTGTCTGAGTTCATACTATCTCATGAGATTTCAAAACTCATTAATGGACAAATTTGTACTAATTCTGGAGTTTTATTAATAAAATAAAATTCTCTTGTGTTTTACTGGCAAATTGTATCTGAACATTGGTTATCTAAATATTACACATTTATGAACTTTGTCCATATTAGTTGAGGCAGAGATATTAAATAATAAAATATACATATATATAATCTAGTAACTATATGGTAATGATAAAGAATTGCTAAAATAATGTATTTCCTAGAATAGCAACTTTTAAAATAAAATTGGACTATGCAGAACTCAAGTTTGCTTATATGAAAGTATGACTTTTAGTAGCTAAATGCCACATATTTCTCTGCTTGATTGGTAGTCTGGGTAATTTGGTTCCTTGGTAAAGAGCCAAATTCAATCGACAACATTATCTGGAATGAAATAGACCTGTCTGAAAACACCCTGGGAGGATTCTCAAATGATATCTAGACACATCTTGACTGACTTGGAAAGAATCAATATACACTGGGCTGCTATAGAAAATGTGATATCTTTAACACATAATCTTCAGAGATTTGGAAAGTTGTACTCCTTAACTGTACTTGGAAATACACAAGTCATGTCTGTTTTTTTTTATGTTCATATTTGCTTCCAAGATTGTTTCTCTGTTGCTGTGACAGAACCCTAACCAAGCACAACTGAGAGCATGAAAGGCTTTATTTGACGTACAGGCCATTCCACCATGGAGGAAAGTCAAGGCAGGAAAGGAGCTGAAGCAGAGATCACAGAGGAGTGCTGCTTACTGGCTTGATCATCATCACTTGCTCAGACTGCTTTCTTACATAATCCAGGACCACTTGCCCAAGGGTGGCATCACCCACAGTCAGCTGGACACTTTCCAATCAGCCATTAATTAAGACAATGCCCCACAAAGACTTGCTTAAAGACTAATCTGGAAAAGACAATTCTCTTTATCTAAGTGGCTCTACTTTGTATTAACTTGATAAGAAATAACTACCCAGCAAATTATGCAACCTTGACTAATGTATACAAACCACCAAATACTAAAAAGCTTAGGAATAATGAATTTTTATTTTGAACAAGGAGAGTGTTTATATAGTACATGAAGATACACCAAGTTTTATTGTCTTAATTTCCAAGTGATTTAAAAAATCCATTGGGAGAATGGTATAATTCATGAGAAAAAGCTTGTATGTAGAAAAATCAAAGTTATCTTCTCCCAGATATTTCTATATGCAAATATTTTTGTTTGAATTGCTTCAGAAGTAAATATAAAATGTCTAAACATACTTTTACATATCTACATACAGTGATTAGAAATAAACATTTACTGATTAATTGACAAAAATATTTAGTTTTAAAACATTATAAATAAA
>CAJQZJ010012348.1:751763-823363 GCA_907164525.1 Lophiomys imhausi | reverse complement strand
AAAATTTTGCTAGGGACATCTGGCCAATAACAATATTATTTATTTATTTTATTCAAAAATATATTCTTCTCTCATACAATATATCCTGACCACTGTCTCCCTTGCCTGGACTCCTCCCAGATCCACCCCTCTTTTGTTTTCCTTCAAAAACAGCAGGCCTCCAAGAGACAACAACCAAGCATGACAAAGTAAGAAACAATTAGACAAGACAACCCAATATGAGGAAAAGAGTCCCAAGAGCAGACAAAAGAGTTAGAAACTCAGGCAAAAATGTCAGAGACACAGCCACTCTCACTGTTAGGAGTCCCACAAAATATTAAGCTAGCAATCACAATATATACCCAAAGGAACAGGTGCAGACCTTGCAGATTCCATGTGTGCTGCTTCTCTGTGAGCCCATATGTGTCCTGCTTAGTTGATTCAGTGGACCATGATCTCCTGTCTCCTCCATTGCCTTTGACTCCTACAATCTTTCCTTCCCCTCTTCCAAAGGGTTCCAGAACTCCAAGGGAGGAACCCAAAGGAGATTTCCAAATTATGCTCTTTTGGGGGAAGGTCTAATATCATTGCTTTGGATAGGCTGGTTTCAATGCTGAGATCTGGTTACTGCCCCTTCTGAGGCATTCTCTTGATTGGTTAATAAAAGTCATTGATAGCCAATTAGCTGGGCAGAAAGAGCATAGGAAGGCGGGAGTTCCTGAGATTAGAACAGGTACCCTGTGCTTTACGCAGAGGATCTTTCTTTTCCACCAGGAGACACAGAAATAGATAGCCAACTTTGAGAACGCTCGAAGGTAATCACAGGCACATGCTGATTTGGGATTAGGTGATCCAGATTAACTTAGAGTAGTTAATTGAGACTTTGCCCAGCTAAAGGGTAAGCATTGAAACATTAAAAGGTCTTAGTGTTTTTAATTATTGGGGAAAGGATTGCAGCAGCTTATAAGTCATCAGTTCAAACAATCAAGGCCTATTAGACTCCTGGAATACCCTCAAACACAGGTCCCACCAAGCGGCAGGTAATTCTACCAGCCAGATATAACAACTTATATTAATTAACAGAGTTTAGGTTACAGGTGGTGTAGGCCACCCTAATTCCCTGGGATGTTTCCCCAGGACAAATCAGGCAACTGGTTAAGGCAGGCCAGGCCACCCAATGCTCTGTCAAGCCACTGGCTGCTCCACCAGCCAAATCTTACACTTTATACTTTATATAGGCAGAACCCAGCTGGGACACAGACAGTGTGGCAAAGCACATCATGGACCCAGACAGCAGGGAGCAGTGCGCTAGAGAACTCAAGCAACCAGGAACAGAGCAGTATGGATGCAGTGGCAGGGCACAAGATGCCCGGTGGTGCAGAACCCAGACAGTATGGAGAAGAGTGGCTGGGAACACAGACTTGGCCTGGGGCAGAACCCAGGCTAAGGAACGAGCCCCGGAAGTGATCAAGAACCACTCAAAAACCCAGCGAGTGGACAGGCTCAGGCCCAAAGCAATGATCAACAGCTTGGGGGCACAGTCTCAGGGGCCCAAAGCAGAGGTTAGTGGTGAGGTACATAGACCGGGGTCCAAAGCGGACACCAGCAGCATGGGGGAAAGGTCCAGGGTACAGAGCAGAGGCCACTGGTGCGGGGCACCAGCCTGAGTCCCAGAGCAGAGGCCAGTGCAGACCCTGCCAAAGAAGCAGGCAAAAGCCACACAGTGGCTGGCAGGGAGGCACAGGCATTTCTGGGCCTACCCAGAAAGGTGTTGAACATAAAAGTCCCTCTACTGGATATACAATCACTTGGAAGAGCATTTCACTCAGACAGGGCAGAAGGCTGCTTTTCCTGTACCAGTACAAACTCCTGCAGATCTGATTACTGCAGGGTCTTGGAAGGTAGCCCCAACTGGTAGATAGAGGTACCTCCCAGCTACCTGAGCACCCAATATTCACACTGTCACTGCAACACCTTAAGAGGACCTGCAGATCTACTGAAATGGTGCAGAAGACATCAGGAACAATCATATTAGGACAAGCAGATGGCTAAAGGTCAACAAAACTGACAAAAATCAGGTAAATATGACTCCAACGAAATTCAGTGAGGTTAACACAGCAAGCCCTGAACAACCCAACACAGCTGAAACACATGAAAAAGATGACAAATCTATACTTAGGAAAATGATGGAGTCCATTCAAGAAGAAATGAAATCACTGAAAAAAATCAAAGAATCCTCAATTTTACAAATAAAAGCATTGGAGAATACCATTAGAGACCTCCAAGCTAATGCAGCCCAACATAAACAGGAAAGAGACAAGGCAATAAAAGATTTGAAAGATTTGAAATATTTGCAAAGACAAGCAAATTGGAACAGGAAACATATAAAATGAATAAAATGGTTCAAGATGGAAGACAGGACCTCAGGCGTGGAAAATTCTATGGAAGAAATCAGCCATACCACTTCTGGGTATACATCCAAATGACTCCTCACCTTTGTATTGGTCTTTTTGTTTCTAAGTTGTTGATTTCTGCCCTAAGTTTGATGATCTCCTTCCTTCTGCTCCTCTTGGGAGTGTTTGCTTTTTTTTTTTTTCCCATTCACCCAGTTTAGCTGTTAATTCGCTAATATGAGCTGTCACAATTTTCTTTTTGAAAGCACTTAGTGCTATGAACTTTCCTCATAGCTTTCATTGTGTCCCTTAGGTTTGGGTATGTTGTGTCTTCATTTTCGTTGGAATTTAAGAAGTCTTTGATTTCCTTCCTTATTTCTTCCCTGACCCAGTGGTCCTCTAGTAAAGAGTTGTTCAATTTCCATGTGTGTGTAGACTTTCTGTTGTTTCTTTTGCTATTGAAATCCAGATTTATTCCATGGTGGTCTGATAAGATACAAGGGGTTATTTCAATTTTCTTGTATCTGTTGAGGCTATCTTTGTATCCAACTATATGGTCAATTTTGGAGAAGGTTCCATGAGGTGCTGAGAAGAAGGTGTATTCTTTTGTGTTTGGGTGAAACGTTCTGTAGATATCTGTTAGGTCCATTTGGTTCATGATCTCTGTTAGACTCATTATTTCTCTGTTTGGCTTCTGTCTTCATGATCTGACCATAGTTGTGAGTGGGGTGTTGAAGTCTCCCACTATTAAAGTGTTTGGATTGATGTGCGATTTAAGTTTTAGAAGCATTTCTTTTATAAATGTAGGTGCCTTTGTATTTGGGGCATAGATGTTCAATATTGAGATGTCTTCTTAGTGGATATTTCCTTTAATGAGTATGTGATGCCCTTCTCTTTCTTTTCTTATTAACTTCAATTGAAAGTCTATTTTGTTTGATATTAGGGTGGCTACTCCAGCTTGATTCCTGGGTCCATTTGCTTGAAAAACATTTTCCCAGCCCTTCACTCTAAGATAGTGTTTATCTTCAATAGTGAGATGTGTTTCTTGTATACAACAAAAAGATGGGTCTTGTTTACGGATCTAGTCTGTAAGTCTGTGTCTTTTTATTGGCAAATTTAGTCCATTGATGTTGATGGATATTAGTGACCAGGGGTTGTTATTTCCCATTATTTTGGTATAGCTGGTCGTCTTGTGTTTCTTTTTGTTTAGTTGCTGTGGAGGTTTCTATTTCCTCTGTTTTCTTGGGTGTAGTTATCTTCTCTGTGTTGAAATTTTCCTTCTAGGATCTTCTGTAGGGCTGAGATTGTAGGGAGATATTGTTTGAATTTGATTTTGTCATGGGTTATCTTGTTTTCTCCATCTATGTTGATAGAGAATTTTGCTGGGTATAGTAGTCTGGCTGGGCACCTATGTTCTCTCAGGGCTTTTAGGACATCCGTCCAGGCCCTTCTAGCTTTTAAAGTTTCTGAGGAGAAGTCAGGTGTGATTCTGATGGGTCTGCCATTGTATGTGACTTGGCCTTTTTCCTCTTACAGCTTTTAATATCCTTTCTTTGTTCTCTACATTTGGAGTTTCTATTATTATGTGGTGAGAGGAGTTTCTTTTCTGATCTAATCTGTTTGGTGTTCTGTAAGCCTCTTGGATTTTTACTGGCATCTCTTTCTTCAGGCTTGGGAAGTTTTCTTCTATGATTTTGTTGAAGATATTTTCTGGACCATGGAGTCTGGAATCTTCTCTTTCCTCTATGCCTATAATTCTTAGGTTCTATCTTTTCATTGAGTCCTTGATTTCTTGGATTTTGTGGGTGAGAGACTTTTTAGCTTTCTCATTTTCTTTGGATGTTGTATTGATTTCTTCCATCGAATCTTCCATGCCTGGGATCCTGTCTTCCATCTCTTGATTCCTATTTTTGGTACTCAAATCTATAGTTCCTGTTCTCTTCTCTTGATTCTCCATTTTCATTTCTTGAGTGATGTTATTTGTTTTCAGGAGCATCCAACAAATATCATAGCACAAGCCATTGCTAGGGGTTGTAATGAATGCTTTAAGAATGGTGAACTTGGTCATTTCCAAAAATATCATAAAGCTGAAACCTCCAGAACTCAAAATGATAAGTGCTTGGACTCTGTAGAACATGGTCATAAAAGGGAATGAACCGTTTTTAATAACAATGGAAGGTTAAGGTCTCCAGGATTTTGTACTCATTGTGTTAAAGGAAAACACTGGTCCCGGGATTGTAGAGCTAAAATTGATGTCAGAGGTAACCCCTTGCAAGGAAACGAGGGGAGGGTCCTACTGGTCCAGGCCCCCCAAAACAATGCGAACCATCATCGATCATCCAACCAGAGGAAAACAAACAAGTAGGAAGAACAAAATTAATTATTGCTGATCTTTTACAGGCTACTGAAGGTACTGCAGCTTTAGATTTGACCACAGATGAATCTAAAACATTATCCAAAACAAATGAATGTTATATGTTAACCACTAGTGTTATGATCCCTTACCATCAGGGACAATAGGATTAATATTTGTAAAAAAAATGGATTAACTTGTCAAAAATTCTCTATTCATCCAGGTGTTATGGATGGAGATTTTAAGGAAGAAATTAAAATTATGACATCCATATGGAAAGAGATGACAATGCAGGACAAAATTGCCCAACTGCCGCTGTTTCCTTAAGCCAAGGGAAAGGTTGTTCCAATAGACAGAACAAGAGAAGTTGACAATACTGAAAAAAAATGTTTTTTGGCAAACAATGATAAATGATAAGAGACCAAAATTAAAAATACAAATGAATGGTATTGAAATAGAAGCATTGCTTGACACAGGAGCGGATCTCATTGTCCTCTCATGGGACTATTAGAATCCAAACTAGCCACTTCAAAAGGTTCCTACACATTTTATAGGAATTGGTAAATTATCACATGTAAAGCAAAGTGTACCCTGGCTTAACTGTGTTGGACAGGAAAGACAAACAGGGAAGTTGAGCCCTTATGTGGCTGATGTATAAATTTATGGGGAAGGGATCTCTTACAACAATGGGGTACTGAAATTAATATTTCTGCAATGCCAGAAATAAGAAATGATGATATGATGGATGCTTCTGGGGAAAGTATTGATATAAGTACTCAACAACAATTGCAAGCTATGTCCAATGTCCAAACACAGGACACCCCAGACATTGAGATTATAGATACTTTTGAGGAAGGTATTGATATGAGTACTCAACAGCAATTGCAAGCTACGTCTAGTATCCAAACATAGGATACCCCAGATATTGAGTTTCCAAATTTATACTACGGGCCAATGCTGTAATTCCAACAGCCCTACCTTTGAAATGGCTATCAAATAAACCAGTGTTGTAAGAGCAGTGGCCCATAACAAAGGAAAAATTGGAGGCTCTTGAGCAATTGTTAAAAGAACAGCTGGAGGATCGTCATATAGAAGAGTCTAACAGCCCATGGAATTCTCCTGTGTTTGTGGTAAAAAAATAAATCAGGTAAATGGAGAATGGTAACAGATTTAAGAGCTGTGAATAGAGTAAATCAACCTATGATTCCTTTGCAGCCTGGTATACCTTTACCTTCTCTATTACCAAAGTCATAGCCTTTAATAGTAATTGATTTAAAAGACTGCTTTTTCTCAATTCCATTGCATAAGAATGATATGGAAAGGTTTGCTTTCTCTGTACCTACTCTTAATAACAGTAGACCACTCAAGAGGTATCACTGGAATATGCTTCCACAGGGAATGTTGTATAGTCCAACTCTGTGTCAATATTTTGTACAAAAACCATTAGAAATAAATAATAAGGAATTTCCTCAATCTATTACTTATCATTATATGGATGGGTTTTTTGTTGTTGTTGGCTGATTCTGATGTAGTTATTTTAGAGAACTTATTTAAGGAAATGCAAAGAATTCTACCACTATGGGGGTTAAAAATTGCTCCAGGAAAAATACAAAGAGGAGATTCAATCAACTATTTTGGGTTATAAAATAAGTTAACAGAGAATAAGATCACAAAAGGTACAAGATCCATAGAGACCAATTGATAACTCTTAATGATTTTCAAAAATTAATGGGAGATATAAATTACCTAAGGCCCACACTTGGTTTAAGTACTTATGAGTTAACTAATTTGTTTCAAACATTACAAGGGGTTTCAAATCTAAACAGTCCAAGATGTTTGACTGCTGAGGCAGAAAAGGAATTTATGTTGGTAGAACAAAGATTGCAAGATGCATACATAGATCGAATTGATCCTCAACTTGATTGTATTTTCATCATTTTACCATCAACTCATTCTCCTACAGGACTCATTATGCAATGGGAAGGTAGTATTATGGAATGGATTTTCTTACCACATAAACAAAGTAAAAAATTAAAGACATACATAGAAAATATAACTGAATTAATTCTAATAGGTAGAATAAGACACGTCAAATATCAGGAACAGACCAGGGCAAAATAGTAGTGCCTCTTACTAATGCTGAGATTATGTCATTGTGGGTAATCAATGAAGATTGGCAAAGAGCTTGCAGTAAGTGTTTGGGAGAAATAACAAATTTCCAAAAAGCAAACATATACAATTTATAAAAAGAACTAATTGGATTCTTTCTTGTATTGTAAAGGGAGCACCAATTCCCGATTCACCAACCTTCTATACTGATGCTAACAAGATGGGAATGGTAGGGTATAAGACAAACAAAATTAACAAGGTAATCAAATTCCATATACCTTGGTTCAAAAAGAAAAATTGTATGCAATCCTTATGGTGTTATTCGATTTTCTTGAGTCTCTTAACATAATTACTGATTCACTATATGCAGAAACAGTTGTGTTGCATATGGAAACTGCTGAATTTATTCCTGATAACCAGAATTAATTTCTTTATTTATACAATTGCAACAGGTTATCAGAAGTATAAATTACCCATTATATACAACCCCTATTAAATCTCATACAGGGTTGCCAGGTCCATTGGCACAAGGAAATGAGTAGATTGACCAATTACTCATAGGAAATGTTTGAAAACCTCAAAATTTCATGAGAAACATCATGTTAACAGCTCAGGTTTAAAGAAAAAAATTTTCTATTACCTGGCAACAAGCCAGGGAAATAATTTTCTAAAAATTTCCTACATGTTCTCTGTATAACCAAACTCCATTACATGCTAATAGTAACCCTAGAGGCACTAGAAAGAATGAAATTTGACAAATGGATGTTTTTCATTTCTTAGAATTTGGAAAGCAAAGATATATACATAATACCATTGATACATACTCAGGGTTTCAATGGGCAACTACTTTAAGTTCTGAAAAAAGCTGATTGTGTTATTGAACATTTATTGGAAATAATGGCATTATGGGTGTACCTGCACAAATTAAGACTGATAATGCTCCTGCATATTTTTCTAATAAAATGAAGCAATTATTTGCATATTATAATATAAAGCATGTTACTAGTATACCACAAAATCCTACTGGACAAGCAACTATAGAAAGAGCTAATCGTACCTTAAAAGAGATTCTTTTTAAACAAAAGAAGAATTAAAGAATCCCAGGGATAGATTACACAATGATTTACTAACTTTGAATTTCCTAAATGTTGATGAAAAAGGTACCACTGCAGCTGAGAGACATTGGTTTATACAAAAAGCTGAATAATTAAATCAACAAATATATTACAAGTATATTTTAACTTTAGAGTGGAAACCTGCAATTGTTTTAAGATGGGGACATGGTTATGCCTACGTGTCTACAGGGAATGAAAAACATTTGGTTACCATCAAAACTTATAAAGATTAGATATGACCAGGGAGAACCTCCTATTAGCTGAGACATGAATGTCTTCCCATGGTAAGAGTATTTTATTAACTGTATGGTGTTCATGATATTCTAATCTTTCATCCACACAGATAGTTTATGCTTTAAATGTACTTACAAAGTTGTTTTATGCCTTTCACTTGCTCAAACTTAGAGCAAACGTTTATTTTCAGAGCCAAGGACTGAATGACAATAATGACAAGACAAATAGGCCAGAAGATTCAGCCTAACATATTGCTTCAACACTGTTTTCTTAAAAATTTTGCATGCAAATCATTTTTAAAAGGGCTAGTCCAAAAATGATCGATCATACAGAGACTGGAAAACAAAAGCTTTAGCTAACTTTCCTAGGGATTGGCCAATATCTCAATTTTTAAAGGGTACCTGAAAATATTTACACCTCCATTCCCAAGAGATGGGATGAAAGTTTTTTGTTGTGTGGAATGTTATGTGTTGTGATTGCTTGTTGTCGTCTAGACTCAATGGATATGTTATGTGTTGTAATTGTTGTCATCTAGGATGAATGGATGTGTGATATGTGTTATAAAAAAAATAAGGGTTGGATTCAGGGATTTTCTTCTACCCCTCACTCTATATCTCTTTTATTATTAAAAACGTAAGATTATTTTGTTATATTAATAGATATTGATAGAAATTTAAGATTGTTTTATTATAATAAATGTTGATAGAAAGTTAAGATTATTATGTTTTATATGCACTTAAAGATATATTTAGTTTCAAATTTTCAAGATTTCTTTTGAAAGATAAAAATTGTTTTTCTTCTATTGCCAGAAAACAATTTTCCCTAAAAAAGATATTATATGTCAAAAAAGAATACCCTAGACCAGGGTTAGGGCAGGTTTCAGTTCTCATCTTTCTAGGAGAAAAAAAGTTTCCAACTAAAGAGTCTGTAAACCACTGCAAAACTGGAAACTTTGAAGAAAAGAGACAAAACACCAAAGAAGATAAGACAAGTAGACCAAATGATCCAGCCTCACAGACTACCTCAATAGCTGTTTCCTAAAAAATCTGTATCCATAACAACTTCAAAACGGCTTACTAAGATGGTCCGGCCTTGCAGACTGTTTTAGATATGACTTCAATAAAGCCCTGAACTTTCCCACCCAAAGTCCAGTTTCTGACTACAAACTGTACTGGACATTCAAATTGCTGAGCACACAGAGACTGGACAACAAATGTTACAATTAAATTGATTAACCATTTTTTCCATTTTATTTGGGCACCCAAAAAGGTTTTCTGCATCCCAATTCACCAGGAAGCAGTTTTAAGACAGTGATGTCCCATTCCCAAAAACTGGGGTGGATGATTCTTTGGTTATTTGATGGGTCATAGATGTCATTTAGGGGGAATTTTTACAAATTGTTATATAGTCTTGTTAAGCAAGGTGTAGGAGGTTAGGCTCAGGAATTTCTCTCTTTTTCTTTTCTCTATCCTTCTTTCTCTCTTATATAGGGGGAGAAGACTGAAATGAAAACAGAGGGGGAATAAGGATATACAATATAAAATTGATAAGATAAAAGGATAGATTATTGAATCTACTCCTATAGATTCTTGTTATTAATACAATATTAAGGTTATAGACATACTAAATGATAGGAAAAAAGGATAGATTATTGAATCTACTCCTACAGATCTTTGTATATTGCTACAAGATTAAGGCTATATTTGATTATGTACCATACCTATGTAATTCTTATAATTGCAATGTGAAGTTGTAGTCCTTTTGACAGCAACTATCAAACTGTTGAGGATAATTAAGAAATGCAAGTTGATAGTCATTCAAACTTGTGATTTTATTCAGATAATTAAGTTATTTAATCTCAGAGGTTTTCTAAGTTAATCAGATATTAAGTTGTTAGAGACAAGCAACACTTGCTTACTCAATGGAGATGGATAGATGGTCTTTAAAAACCTCAAGAGACCTGTAGAATATGGCATGTAAAGATTTTTTTAATATTTAAAAAATTCTTTGACATGAGACTGCCAGCTCCTGACAGTTCCCATTGGACTTGGAAGGAGAAAATGAGCATCAAAACTCTCCATCAGGAGATAATTCCTACTGGGCAGAAATGTGCCTGCTCTCTCAATAGACTATATACAGTCCAAAGATGGACCAAAGCTTCAATGCAGGTTAATCAATGGCCTCATTCTGCAAAGACAGAATAGGCAAATGTTATTTCCTTCTGCACAACTAAGTCTGTGAGATATACCTGGCCAGAAGGCTGAAGATGATGCTCCAATGTTATATAAACTGGTGACTCTCTAGGCAGGCAGTTGCCTGTCATTTCATATATTTGGAAGTTGCTTGCTCTACACTTCCTATTTATTAAGATATATTTATTCTTCTCAGGTTTCTGAAGTGATTGAAGACTAGATCGTTATGGCCTCACAATAAGTTTTAAGCCATCTAGGAATTAGAAGGATGTTTTAAGGTTAAGATGATTTAGGTAATAATGTAAGTTAGGATGGAAGTTGAATTAGATATATATCCTTAAACTCATCAAGAGAGCCATGTAGTAGAATATATTTCCTAGTTGACTAGTCAAATACATATGGATTGGACATTGAGAATGTATGTCACACCTTTTAGTTTTCATAATTGTTTTATTGTATTGTTTTAATGCATTTATTGTTATTGTATTCTGTTTATTGTTGTATTTATTGTTATTAAGAAAAGGAGCCTTTTATTAGACTTAAAGGGGGATGTGTTGGGGAAGGTCTAATATCATGGCTTCTGATAGGCTGATTTCAATGCTGAGATATGGTCACCACCCATTCTGAGGCATTTTCTTGATTGGTTAATAAAAGTTACTCATAGCCAATTAGCTGGGCAGAAAGAGTATAGGAAGACAGGAGGTCCTGAGATTAGAACAGGAACCTTGAGCTTTGCACAGAGGATCTTTCTTTTCCACTGGGAGACACAGAAGTAGACGTCTTTGAGAACACTGGAAGGTAATAACAGGCACATGGCAGTTTGGGATTAGGTGATCCAGGTTAACTTAGAGTAGCTAATTGAGACTCTGCCCAGCTAAGGGTTAAGTGTTGAAGCATTAAAAGGTCTTGGTGTATTTAATTATTGGGGAAAGGATCACAGCAGCTTATAAGCTGTCTAAGCAATCCAGGCCTGATGGACTCTCAAAATCCCCTTTGAACCCAGTCAAATCTCCCGCCAAGCTGTTGGTGATTCTACCAGCCTGATATAACAATGAATATTTATTTATTTATTAATTTATTTATTGCTTCAGGTTACATCTCCATCACAGTGTCCTCTTTCCACCCCTCCCAGTCCCGCCCTCCCACCCTCTATTTATTAACAGAGTTTAGGTCGCAGGTGGTGTAGGCCACCCTTGGTCCCAGGGCTGTTTCCCCAGGACAAATCAGGTCACTGGTTAAGGCGAGCCAGGCCGTTGCCCTCTGCTCTGTCAAGCTGCTGGCTGCTGTGTGGCTTGACAGTTTATACTTACAGTTTATACCTACTAATAACTATAATAATTAATTAAATTGCAGTTGCAATACTCTCTCTACTCAGAGTTTCTGGCTATAGGTCTCTGCATCTGCTCCCAAATGCTACTTGAGGAAGCCTCTCTAATTCACTGATGATGACTGGATAAGGCAACTGTCTATGCGTATAGCAGAATTTCATTAGCAATTATTTCATTGATTTTTAAAAAAAACTTATTCCAGTCATATTCAGTTCTACCCTAGGACTGCAGGCTATCCAGTTTCAGGTTTTTGGTCATCCAGACAGTATCCACCATGGACTTCATCCCGTGGCTTGGACCTTAAGATAAGTCAGATATTTGATTGGCCACTTCCACAAGTTCTAAGCCACTATAGCCCAGTACATCTTGAAGGCAGGACAGACTGTAGGTCAAGGATATTATTAATGGGTTGGTGTCCAGGTTTTTCTTTCTCTAATCAAATAGGATACTTTAATGCATTGTTTTTATTTATGTGTGTAAGTGGGAATAGTAGTAGAGGCATGGAAAAGAAGGCTGATAACATGCAGATATATATAATGGATTTAATTCTACAAGAAGACATTGAATGAACATTGTCCATAGCTAAGGTGGCAATTAGCTTCACTCTTCTAAAATATTTTCATATTGATTATCAAAACTACACAGAATAAGTCTTTTTTAACATTTATGGTGGTTATATTTTATATTTTTGCCTATGCAAGACAGCAATGATATTTTCTTTGTTCTTTCCCATTTTAAAAGCTTTATCCTAACTGAGCTAACCCAGACCCAGAAAGATGCATATGACATGTATTCACTTATAACTGGATTTTAGGCACATAATACAGAATAACTATCCTACAACCACCAGAAGAAAAGGAACAGGAACATAGACATTATTACCTGTTAGTGGAACACTTTGTCCTAGTAGACCTGCCATGTAGGCACCTAGAGCAAGAGGAAACTCTTAGCCCTCATATGACTGATGAACTGAGGGGGGCTGATATGTGGAGGAACCCCACCTAGGAGGGATAGGATAACTAAGAGAAGGGGTAGAGGGTGGGAGGGTACACCAGGAGGAGTGGAAGGAGGGGACTGTGATGGAGATGTAACTTGAAGTAATAAATAAATATTAAAAAAAGAAGTGAGAGGGTACTATGTAGGATGTGCTCATAGTGCATTATATGATTGCATGATAACAGCCTTATATAACCATGTATAATAATAATAATAATAATAATAATAATAATAATAATAAATTGTTAACAAAATTTAAGATTTTTATTAAGATGTCATCATATAAATACCAACTGTTAAAGTAAAATACACAGTTCTCATCCTAAAATGATATGAGACATGATATTTTATTCCGGAGCCATTTTGTGTGACCATAAAATTGAGAATGCAGATTTAGGTTACCTCCAATTCCATGTTCCAATTTGGAAGCAGTTTAACAAATATTTTATAGTTTTACAGAATAGAGTAAGTCATACATCAAGACAAGTTTAAAATACCTTGTCTACATCAGAGGGGCAAGTACAGTGAGATGGAGGAAGCCAGATGCTATCGGATGATATTCTTAGCTTATGAATTCGTAGATGATATTTGCCTGCTAAAGAAATAGGTTCTAAAGGGGTTTTATCTGCTATCACAAGATGTTACTTCTGACTGTTGGTGGATGTATAGAACTGGCTGTTTTTGAGGGCCAGAACTTAGCCTAAGATAAAGTAATTAGCCCCTGGACCTGCACCATTCAAGTTTCAAAGTACTAATTTTCTAATCAGTCAATATATGCAAACACAGATGCCTCTCTGGAGAAGACTTTCATTCATGATCAGATGCAACTTCTTAACAGAAGTTTCATTTACATGATTTATAATTAAAGCACTGTTTTTTTCTTTTTAACAATTAATTTTATTTATCCAATTGTAGCCCCTCGCTCCCCTCCTCTGGGTCCCACCCTCTAACTTCCTTCCTACATCCCTCCTTCCCTGCTCCTTACACTAGCCCATACCAGCACAGGACTGAGTGAATCCCCTTCCATTGAGGCCATCCACTGCAAGCCAGTTAGGGGGAAGTTGTCAAAAAGCAGGCATTGGAGTCTATATCAGAGACAGTACACACTCCACTTGCTAGTGATCCACATGGTGACCAAGATGCCCATCAGTTACATATGTATAGGGGGACCTAGATCCAGTTCATGTGTGATCTTTGGTGCTTCAGTCTCTGTGAGCTTCTATGGGCCTAAGCTAGTTGTTTCTGTTGGTATTTTTGTGGTGTTCTTGTCCCCTTTGTGTCTTTCTCCCCCGCCCCCAATCTTCCAGAAGGCACCCTGCACTTGCCTAATGATTGGCAGTGAGTATCATCATCTGTTCTGATCCTCTGCTGCGTGGAGGTTCTCAGAGAACAGTTATGCTTTTCTCCTGTCTGTAAGCATGGCAGAGTATCATTAATAGTGATGGAGGTGGCTCTCTCCCTTGGGGTAGGTCTCAAGTTGGGCCCATCATTGAATGGACACTCTCTTAATTTCTGGTATAACCTTTTTCCTGCATTTTAACAGCATAACTTTGGGGGCTGAGGAGATGGTTCAGCTGTTAATGACTATGTTCATAACCAGAAATATAAAACACTATTTTATGGCACATAGATACAGTTACCACCACTTGAGTTTAAAGCCTTGGGCATGATATCAAATCCATAGTGGTGGCACCGTCAGTAAGATATCCTCCCAAGGAAGAGACCATATTCTATTGGTGGCTCTAAGAACATTTCTCAACATCTCTGAAAGGTTTCAGGTGAACTTCACAGTTGATATCATCTAGATTAACAACAATAACCAAAAAAAGCTTTGAGAAGCCTTAATTGTATTATATTTATGTAGCAGCATGACATAATAAAGACTGATTAAGTTAGTGTGTATAGAGACTGTGGTCCTAACCAGTAGACTCTGCTGTGCTAGAGGTCTTGTAACTCCAGGATCCCACACTTCTGGGGACCTCTACTCCCAGGATCCCACAGTCCTGGGGACCTCTAACTCCAGGATCCTACAATTCAGAGAGACCTATCACTCCAGGATCCTGAATCCTTAGTGTCCTCAGGTATCTGTATTCGTGGGTGTCTTCCAATTTTAGTATTCTGTATTACTGGATGTCTTCTAACTCAATGATCATGCATTACTGGGTATCCACTAACCCACGACCCTGTATTTAATTTCTTAGAAACCTCTAACCCATGTTTTAGTGTGAAACTGCAATTTAATTATCAATTGTATTTATTAATGATTATAAACTGTAATTTTAGACTGGTGGAGCAGACTGGCAGGACATCAGCCAGTGGACCTGGCTTGCCTTAACCAGCGGCCTGATTTATCCTAGGGAAAAAGCCCTGGACCAAGGATGGCCTACACCATCTGTAACCTAAACTCTGTTAACCAATATAAGTTGTTATATTAGGCTGGTAGAATTTCCAGCCACTGTCCTTTAACCAATAATTAAATACACCAAGACCTTTTAATGTTTCTATGCTTAGCCTTAGCTGGGAAGACTCTCAATCAGCTACTCTAAGATAACCCAGAACACCTAATCCCAAACTGTCATGTGCCTGTTATTACCTTCCAGAGTTCTAAAACACGTCTGTCTGCTTCTGTGTCTCCTGGCAGAATGAGTGATTCCCCTGTGTAAAATGCAGGGTCCTGTTTTAATCTCAGGAAGTCCCACCTTCCTATACTCTTTCTGCCCGGCTAATTGGCCATCAGCGACATTTATTAATCAACCAAGAGAATGCCTCAGAAGTGGTGGTAAACAGATCCCTAACATTAATGACATGATTTTATAAAAATATCTGTTACATTTAAATACACTGAATTTTTGCTTAAACTCACATTGAAGTTAAGGATGTACTTTTAGTTCATTTAAGACAATATATTTTACCTGTTGTCCTACTATGTACTCAGCTTGTTTATATTTAATGTGTCTTCAAGAGAATAATGGAACCAACATTTCTTACCTTGGATTTTCCATGCAATCAATCTTTACAACCTAAGCTTATGCAAAGCAGATCAGAAGCAACTTTGTCCAACAAATATTCACCATAAATGTTTGAAATAACTCCAGATTTAGTTTGATAATATGTATTTCCATTGTTCTTTTCTTTTCTGCATGTAAGTAAAATTACCATTTCCTTTGTAAATTTCTGTAAAGAATGCCTCAGTTATTTTTCATGTCATGCTTCCTAACTTGGTACATAAATACAGACCAAAGCCCTTTGTTAAAGACAAAGGGACAGTTTGTGTCCAATAGCACTGGGCAGGCACAGACACATACAATAGTCAGATTATATTAAGCAGTAACTACAGATAACAGACAGTTGGAAGATACAGAGAGCTATAACTTGACATTGTTCTTGATCAAATTACTTCAAAAGGAAATGCTTTGTTTTCATTCCTTAATTTGATATCAATGCATTGTGGTCCATTTGAGGTTATTTTTAATGCATTAATTGGTGCATGTTGGTGTCCTTTGTAAGGAACCTCTAATGCATTAATGAAACATTTTGAAGCCTTTACTGTGAGGGAAGGAATGACTCAACTTTGCATACACATAGGTAAAGCCCTGAACAGAGGGAATTTGAATTTTGCACATCTCAGTCACCAAAAGTGGGAGGAACTTGGGAATTTTCCAAGATTTCCTATATTATCCACCTGCAATGATGGAGAGAACCCTATAGAAAGGTAGTCTCAGGGTTGCTGGACAGTAAATCGATAAGAAAGCAGGCTCGCCTATTTCCCGCAAGAACACTGACCACACAATACTGTTTTCTTTGCTTCTTTTCTTGTTCTTTCATCAAATGCAGTTTGGGGTTGTCTTTAATGGTTAATAACTGATGCGTCAGGGTATGTTTCAGTCCTCATGAAACTATAATCCAGGAATCCTATGTTGCCAGAGGATTTATAATCTTGAGGTTCCTGCACTCCTAACAAACCTCAAACTCAGGACATTCACTTTCCTACAGTTTTTCTACTTCCATGATCTTCTCCTCTCTGGGTGTACAAGCTTATATACAAAGGCACTACAATTATCCATGTCCAAATCCAGACTGAGTGACCTAGATTTGTCCTATGTGTAGGGAAAGAGAATGTTTCCAAGTAATTAGAATGCTCTGATTTCTTTAATATATGAAAAAAATAAAGGAAAGTTTTGCTAAATCTCAATTCACAAAATCAATATTTTCAAGGAAAGAGAATAAATCATGGGTCATTTGTGAATGGCTCTATACCTCCATCAGCTTCCTATGGATCACAGATAAAGTGAGTGTATTTGAAAGAACTTTAAGCTTGATTCCACCCCACACACTCTAACTCCCATTACAATCTGTTAAAAACCTTCAGGAATAAGAATAAGTATGTAAACACCTGCATGGTCTACTGAAATGGTCTTGGGGAAGCTAAAGGCACAGCTCTAAAAAGAAGTCTTTCACTTTTACATTTTTCATTGCACCCTCTAAAGTCTGCTTGGAACTAGTAGTGTATATCAAATGACAGTACTGTCACAGCAGACTGTGGATTTGAAAGAAAAAGCAAATAATCAGGCAGAAGCAGATGGCATTGGATGATTGTGACAGAATATAAAGAGAAAAAGGGAAAATAGGAAAGAAGGTCTCCAAATACTAAAACAAAGGTGATGGAAAAGCACTTTGAATGGACTTGAACATGGAATCTCCTAAAGTCTGAGTTTTAAGAACTCTTAATTTCCTCAGTCTCCTTAGAAAGAAAGATTATCATTCTTGCAATAGTGAAGTTAATAGTCAAAGGTTTCTAATAAATCTTCAAAAGACAAATAAATAGTAAGTGGTAACATAAAAATCAGGCTTAAAATATGTTTAGAATAAGAGGGAGTGGGGGAAGGGCCAGATGGTTTCAGCACAGAATTCCACCAGGCCTTCAAAGAAGAACTAACACCAATACTCTTCAAACTCTTCCACAATATAGAAACAAAAAGGATGACTGCCAAACTCATTCTATGAGGCCACAGTCACCATGATCCCTAAACCAAACAAGACCCAAAAAAGAAAGAGAACTTCAGACCAATTTCCCTCATGAACATAGACACAAAAATATTTAATAAAATACTGGCAAACCAAATCCAAGAACACATCAAAAGTATTATACACCATGATCAATTATGCTTCATACCAGGAATGCAGGGGTGGTTCAACATACGAAAATCCATCAACATAATTCACCATATAAACAAGCTGAAAGAAAAAAAACCACATGATAATCTCACTAGATGCTGAAAAAAAATTGACAAAATTCAACATCACTTCATGCTGAAAGTACTGGAGAGAGCTGGCATACAAGGACCATACCTAGAAATAATAAAGGCGATATACAGCAAGCTAATAGCCAACATCAAATTAAATGGAGAGAAACTCAAAAGCATTTCCTATAAAATCATGGACAAGTCAAGGAGGCCCACTCTCCCTATATCTCTTCAACATAGTACTTGAAGTCCTAGCTAGAGCAATAAGACAACTAAAGGAGATCAAAGGGATAAATCCAGGCTCTTAAAATATGGTTTCATCTTGACAAACTCGATAGGAGGCTTTGTAGTGAGGCATCAAACAATGTGTTTGTTTCATTTTTGTTGTTATTTCGGTATAAGCCACACAGGTTTGTTACCTTACATTTCTGTAATACACAAGTTTGATATGGATCTCATTCAGTTAGAATCATTTTCTACAGGAATAGCACCAATCCCACCCTTCTTTTGGTATTTAGGGAGTTAGGGAGAGTCCCTGTTTTTGTTTGCTTGCTTGTTTGTATGGTAGGTTACTTGTTTTTCCTATCTTGAGGAGGCCACCTGCATTTTGAGGCTCATGGCCCTTACTCATTAAAGCAGACCTAATAACCATTCTCCCATGGGAAATTTGGCATAGGAATGGTTAGGCTGCAAAGAAGAGGAGGAAAAGAAGAAGGAGGATGAGGAGGAGGTGGAGGAGGAGAAGGAGGAGGGGGAGGAGGAGGAGGAAAAGAAGAAGAAGAAAGAAGAAAAGAAGAAGCCACCAGCTCTCCTGTCCAAAAATCTGACTGGTTTCTATTTTCTATATCTCTGACTAAAGCCTTAGACACACTATAATAGGATATGGTATTGGGTGCCTCAGTAGTTCTTGATTCCTAACACTCATCAGATAATACAATTTGACTGTTGAATGGACATTTTAAGATCATTGATAAGTCTATGTTTTGCTGAAAGTGTTTTGCCAAAGATGTTAGGCACATCTGCTCAGGAAGAATTTTCTATTACATTCTTTTTTTTTTTTTTAATCATTCTTCCAGCTTTCAGTCTGAACTTAAGATCACCTCAATACTTCATGCTGACTTGCCATCTTTCCTCTATTTTTTATTTTTAATATGCAGTATTCATAAGACTACAGTAAGAGTTACAGGTGGGCAAAAAGGTTAGTGGAGCTAAATTAAACAAAAGTATACCAAAGAACAAAAGAGAAAATAGTTTATTAAAACAATACATTCTTATTATTTATTGTTATTCTTTTAACACAAGACTCACTATACATCATAATAACTATGTTATTACTATTTGTATGTGGATAGGACAATAATGAAAATAATATTTCATTTTGTAAAAACAAAAAGGCTTTATGGATAAAATTTGAAAACAATAAAATGAAGATGCAAATTTTGGAATCTTTAAAATAAAGAAAGCTATGGAGGTAAAGAAGGATGCTTGAAAGAGAAGATCAATGATTAAGAGGAAAAAATGAAGAAAGTCTGTTTGGTGGCATGACTGAGTTATAATGTAGATAAAGATGGTTATAGAAAAAAATAAGGCAATGAAGGAGTGATAGTGGTCTTTGGGAAATAAGAAGAATTGGGACCAGAAACAGAAGACCAAATGAAGCTCCTCAACAAATCTGATTCATCCAAACAACAGGAATGAGCAACGATCCCTATTCTCTCACAATCAATGGAAGTTTCTCTTCTTCCATGTGTATGCGTGTGTGTGTGTGTGTGTGTGTGTGTGTGTGTGTGTGTTTGCAAGAAAGTCTTTTGGGAGGTATAATTAAAAATTTCTACTTATTTGTTAACTGAACTAAAAGATACAGACACTTAAAATAGTTTAAAAATTAAACCGTCATACAACTACATTAATTAATGGTTCACAGGAATTACAGGATGTGTGTAAGATGAAAAAACACACACCAAATGTCCATGCCATATGATTAAAATTCAAAAGTGCATGAATCACACTGTATTACACATAAAGTAGATTGCTTTAATTTTTTTGCTTTAAATGACTAGGATATATATAATTCACTCTGAAGTGACTTTGGAGCACGAATGAGGATAGATTAACCTTTCAGTGCCACACCTGTTTCTGGATTTCCCAATGTGTTAATGAATTTCCTAAAATGAGGACTTCAGAGCTGCTGGCAGTATATTAATCTGGAGGAGCACAAAACAATACATCCTCTATACTCAAAGGTGAGTGAACCAATTTATACAATGTTAAATCAAATTCAAGACAATCCCTAAAGACAGAACACCAACCTACAAAACCCAAAGACATCTGTGAAAGTCACCAACCCAGCTCACTCAAAGTCACTGCTGAGTTCCTAACTCCAGTTCTTTATCTGTCTCAACAGTATACTGTGAAATTTTGTTTCTCTCTCAGATGCTTTCAGGAATAAAGATATCTGTCAAGGGACTTATAAAAATAACAAGCTATGTCTCGAAGGCAACCACCCACCCAATATTCTTGTCCAGATGCATATTTTTATGATGAAAGAATAGGCAATTGAGAAAACTATTTTTCTATAGTATTTTATAATTGCAGGAATAATATACTATGATGCAGAATCCACTAAGAAAAAGGATCTTAAAATAATTTTATGAAGAGATTATCTTACTGGTAAAGTTTAAAAATTAGATTTTAAAATCCATTAAAAATAAATATATGATAAGGAGAGGGGACATACAGAGGAATATAGACTTTCTTTCTAAAACATATATCACTGAACTTAACTATCAGTACAGTAAAATTCATGTCCTATATTAGAAAAGAGTCAGGCTTGGGGATCTGGCCCAGAAGTTCACTGCCATCAAACACAGAATCCATAAAGGATACCTACCATCTCTAAGTCAGAAAGATGACAAGACTCTCAACATTTAAGAATATATACTCAGAGGGGAAAAAAAAATAAAGGTTAGACAAGGCCACATAGGTGGTCCAAAGAAGAATAAATAAGGCTTTTGATGCCTAGCCAGGCACCAAGCCTGACAGCATACAGTCCCTTTCAGAAAATTCTTCCACTGGTGACATCACTGCTCAGTCTCACTGCCTGAGGTTGGTTCTGGAGAGAAAGTAATTTTCACATGATATCTATTCCTGAAGAAGAGCTGCATGCCTGGAACTTAATGAGGCTGAGTAAAAGTTTAGAATTAATTAACACGACAACACTAAAAAAGGATTATGAATTTGACATATCACTCTTTAATCTCATGGGTCCTGAATTCATGTCTCATACTGTGTGACCACTTTTGCCCTGTCTCTGACTCTATATGGAGTGGCAAAAATAACCTAGTATGTAAACAAAACAGTCTGTAATATTTTTGCTCCAATTGAAGACAGTCAGTTTACTTGCTTTTTTTTAAAATGTGTTTTTGAATTCCCATAGAAATTCACATATTATCATAAGTTTATTAAATTCTCTTTTCTCTCTTTTGTTACCCTAAAATTATTTATTATCAGTGATTTTATAGATTGATTGTCTTGTGGATTTCAAATAAAATTAAATGGCTTTTTATATTTTAGTCACTACTTGTGGACATAAACATATCTTCAGATTTTATTGCCCTTCTGATCTTCTGTGAATTAATAAGTTATTTTCAAGCCATTTTCACTGACATTGTGTCATTATTTATTTGTCTTTCCTAATTTGAAAACTCTTATTGCATATGAGCACATTATATGTGCTCAAGTGATTTTTCAGTTTGTCAATTACCTGTGTTACTTGCTCTTTTGTGTATTCAAAGTGGTTCATTTAAAGCCCAAGAGACCTTAACAAAATCCAGCCCTCCTGTATGATTAAAGAATCTGAAGATAAAAGGGATATAAGGAAAATAACTTGGCACAATAAAAGTTATATGTAGCAAAATTATAAACATGAAAACTTCCAACCATTTCCCATAAAACAATTTCTCCATTCTTGTTCAATATAGTCCTTGAAGTCTAATCTATATCAATAAGACAAATAAAGAAAAATAAGGATACAAATAAGAAAAAAAATCAAAGCATCCTTATTTTCAGATTTTATTATTCTATATGAAAATGATACTAAAGACTTCACCAAAATCTCTTGATATGATAAACCCTTTAAATGAAATAATGGGATACAAAATTAATGCACAAAAATTAGTAGCATTTTCTACATATCAGTTATAAACATGCTGAGAAAGAAATCAGGGAAACAATCAAATTTAAACTTGCTTCAGAAATAAATAGCTTCGAATAAATTGACCAAAAAGTAACATAGTAACAAATATATCACTTTAATGACACAAAAAGGACAATCAATGAAACAGAATAGAGGACCCAGATATAATCCACACAGCTACAGACAACTAATTTTACAATCATGCAAAAAATATACATTGGAAAGAACACATCTTCAACAAATCATACTGTGAAACTGTGATTCAGAAGAAGAATTAAAGTAGATTTAATTTTTATTATTATGCACAGTATTAAATTACAATAGATCAATACTTTACAGAAGATCTAAAACTCTGATGCTAGTGAAGGGAACAGCAGAAAAACATCTAAAGTTAAGTATGAACAAGGATGTTCCGAACAGGACTCCAGCTACTCAAGAAAGAATGTCAATGATATGAACCTACAGGGACTATGTCAGCATGTAACAGGCATGCACACTTCCAGTCAAAATACCAGCACTGAAATAGAGTGGTAGAAACAAAGTCCCACCCTTATTCAAGAAGCTATTTGCAATTGGTAACTGCCGGGAATGGAAAAATAAATTTTCTTCAGTGTAGTGTTACAGCATATAGCAATCATGCTCCAAAACTGGCTCTATGCTCAGGAGTAATTCATCAATACAAAATGGACTCAAAGTTTTTTGTCTATAGTTTTATTTATTTTGTTTGTTTTAGCTTTTGTGATTTTTTGTTTTGGCATGTTCTTGGGATTTTGTCTTATTTTGTTTTCCTTTACTTTTGAGAGAGAGAGAGAGAATAAGAATATGAAGTTGCCTGGGTTGGAAGTATCCAGGAAGGGCTGGCAGTGTAGGATCAAAATATATTGTCCAGAAAAAAAAAAGTTAAGCAAAAATTTAAAACAGAATGCCAGCAATTTATTGACGAGATCTCACAAATTTGAAAAGCACAGAAAATGAAAAATAAAGGAAACTGGTAATAAGTGAAAAGTCAGCCTATTGTTTAGAAGAAAATATTTGTTAGGTACATAATTGACAAATAAATTATATATAGATTCTAGGAAGAACTAAAAAAATCAATAAACCAAACAACCCAATAAATAAAAAAAGTTATTCAAATGGATAGATCACAAAAGATAAAGTTCAAATGGCCCATCAATACATGAATCAAAAATGTTCAAATTCATTAGACATCAGAATAATGCAAGCTAAAACTACATTGAAATCCCACCTCACTCTGTCAGAACTGTAGTTACATGTGATAAATCTATAGCTAACATTAAACTCTGTAGAGGAAAGGAAAAAAATCTCCATAAAATCTGGAAAAATTCTGTCTACTTATAGCCGATATGTTTACCAATTTCTTGGATAGGGAAATAAACCAAAAGATGAAAGTGCTGAAAGTGTAAAAAGAAAATTTTAAATATAAATATAATCTTTATTAGTAATCTCTCTTTTAAGATACATCTCTATCAAAGTCCCTTCCCTCCTCCCCTCAAGCTTCCACCCTCCCTCCCTCCTTTGTTCCCATCTCTGCTTTCCTTCTCCTTGGATAAGGCAAACCCATCTGTTCATCAGTTACATGATGTCTAAGTGCTTCCTCTTGTACTGGAGTTTGATATGGCCATCCAGCTAGGGCAAGATGTTCCACTAACAAGCAGTAGGGTCCATGACTCCCTGTTTGGTGGAGCTTTTCATTGGATAGTTATGGTAAGTACCTGTCTGTTTGGATCTCTGGGTTGTAGGATGGTTGTCCTATGCTGTATGGTTACTATCCACTGAGAAATGAGTACATACTATGCATATCTTTCTAGGTCTGAGTTAGCTCACTGTGAATGAGCTTTTCTAGACCCATCCATTTGGTTGAAAATTGTATGATCTCCTTGTTTCTGATAGATGTGTAGTATTGCATTGTGTAAGTGTACCACAGTTTTGCTTTGGTTTTATACCCATTTTTCAGTTGAAGGACATCTGGGTTTTTTCCAGTTTCTGGCTTTTATGAATAAAGCTGCTATGAGCATTGTTGAGGTGATATCATTCTAGATTGACAAAGTATCTTTTGGATAAATGCCAAGGAGCAGTATGACTGCATCTTGAAGTAGACCTTATTCCCAATTTTCTAAGATAATGACAGATTAGTTTCCAAAGTACTTGTACAAGTTTTCACATCCACCAGAAATGGAGGAGTCCTCGTCAGCATCTACTATCTCTTGAGTTTTTGATCTTAGCCATTCTGATATGTGTAAGATTGTATCTCAGAGTCATTTTGAGTTGCATTTTCCTAATGAGCAATGATTTTGAGCATTTCTTCAAGTGCTTGTCAGTCTTTAGAGATTCTCTGTGGTGAATTCTCTCTTTAGTTCTGTACCCCATTTTTTGACTGGATTATTTGGTTTGTTGGTATTTAATTTCCTGAGTTCTTTATATAGTTTGGATATTAGCCCTTTATTGGATGTGGGGTTGATGGTAGGATCAACATAATAAAAATGGCCATCCTACCAAAAGCAATATACAGATTCAATGTAATTCTTATCAAAATACCAACACAATTCTTTACAGAACAATTCTCAATTTCATATGGAAAAACAAAAATCCCAAAGAGCTAAATCCATCTTGTACAATAAAAGAACATCGGGAGGTATCACCATCCCAGATTTCAAGCTGTACTACAGAGCAGTAATAATAAAAACACCATTGTATGGACATAGAAACAGAATGTTTGATCAAGGGATTCAAACTGAAGACCCAGAAATAACCCCACATACCTATGGTCACTTAATTTTTGACAAAGAATAAAAAAACACACAATAGAAAAAGGAAAGCTTCATCAACAAATGGTGATGGTCTAACTGGATGGCAACATGTAGAACAATGTAAATAGATCCATATCTATCACCCTGCACAAATCCCTAGCCCAAGTGGATCAAAGACCTCAACATAAAACTGGACACACTTAATCTAATGGAAGAGAAAGTGGAGAAAAGCCTCAAACTCATTGACACAGGCGACAACTTCCTGAAGAGAACTCCTATAGCCCACACTCTATGACCAACAATCAATAAATGGGGACCTTATAAAACTGAAAATTTTCTGTAAATCAAAGGACACTGTCATTAGAACAAAATGGCAGCCTACAAATTATGAAAAGATATTCACCAACTAGACATAAAAATTTTTAAATCGTATTTATAAAAAGAAAACAACAACAAATACTGCAGTTGATGTGGATATAAAGTAGCCATTATAATTGATGGCGGGAATATAAACTATCCCAGATTTCTTGGAATTCTTTTTTATAAAAGTAGTCATAGGTTTATCATATGACCCAGATTTATCATCATAGGTATTTAGCTAAAGTACTCCAAGTCAACATATCAAAGAAACATTTGCACATAATTTTCTATTACAGCTAAATTTCTATTACTAGCTAAATATTAGAGACAGTCTTGCTATCCAACAGCAAAGAATTGATAATGGGAATGTGGTACATATATATTAATGGAAATATTTTAATCAATAAAATGGAATGATATAATGCTATTGGTAAGTATATAAATGCAACTAAAGTTAATAATATTATAGTAATCTCAAAAAGATAAACATATTTCTCAGTCTGTTCCACCAAACAGAAGGAGGATAAAACAGTGCAAAACTTACCCTATATTCTGATAACAAAATTGGGCAAGTGTGCAACAAATAAAGAAAATTGTAGACTAATTTCCCTGATGAACACAAGTGAAAAAATTTACATAAAATTGTTGCTTATATGATTTTTAAGACACATTGTTTATGTGTTTTAAAACACCATGACCAACCTGGCTTCATGTCAATTATGTGAGATTGGTTCGACACATGAAAGTCAATATGAATATCATCACACACATAGGTGCCATCGGTAAGTGAATGGGTGAAGAAAATGCAGCACATGTGGAAGATACCCTTCAAGAAAAGGAATATGTCATGACATATGGAGAAAAATAAATGTAACTGAAAATATCCTATTAAATGAAATAAGCTGCTCCAGAATGACAAATACCATGCCTCTCATGCACAGAATCTACACTTAAATTTATACATATATTAAGATTTGTGCTTTTATGTGTACCTATATACATGTGTTTGTAAATCACAAAATAAAAGACCTTCTCTTCCAATCTTCCATTCTCAGACACAGTTGAGCATCATATTCATGTACTGTTTTTGTCTAGTCTGATCCCTTACCCTCGCCACCTCTCCAGGCACAGGTGAGGGAGACATCCATGAGAACGCTGCATGATTATGATCCAGTTCTCTCTTTCAACACAGTACCCTGGTGCAGGCCAAGACAAGAAGTTACATACATATGAACATCCTCTTGCTGAGTCTGACTCGGTACCCTCACTGTGGGTTGCAAAATCTCCGCTGTAGCACTCTTCCTGGCACAGGACCAGAAGGGAACTATATCCATACTCCCTCTTCCCAAATCTGATCTAGGACTCTCACCCCTCAATGCCCCACCACCAGTCCCAAGCAGAAATCCCTTCTAAAATATGTCTCGGTCCAAAAGCAACCTGAATCCCCATCTGTGTGCTATCTGGAGTCTGACTTAGGCCACTGGTAGTGTACTAGCCTCCAAGCACAGAAACAGCATGGCGCCCCACTCACATGCTGTTTTAGAAAATCTGCTTGATCCCTTGACCTGAACTCCCTTTCCATGCTCATACTCAGATGAAAACCAAGCCAGAGACCTTTCATTGATTTCACCCAAGAAATTTCACAGTACCTGTAAGATCCCCATTTCATACCCATTTCCACTGAATTGGAAATCACCTCAGTCTCTTTACTAGAAGACTGACCTAATCACTCCCCCATGTCACATGAAATCAACCATTTTGGGGCCACAGAAAAATATGAAAAAAAATGTTTAATTTAGCATAAGCAGGCTACAATCTTATATTAGACATACAATCAGCTAAAAAGTCCATATTCCCAAGTCTAATCTCAAAAATACAAACAATAAGAAAGATCAAGGCAACAAACATATCATCCTCCAAAGACTACCAACCCTATGGAAATGTTCTCTAATAAGAACTACCAGAATACAAAATTTAAAGTAATAATTCATACATATAATCAAAGAATTAAAAAAATTCTAAGAGATCAAAATCAAAATCCTGACAGAAATAAACTCCTAATTGAAGTGCACATACCCCCTCCCACACACACACACACACACACACACACACACACACACACACACAAACTGAATTAAATTGTGAGGTCAATACAAGATTTGAAATTTGAATTGCATGAAGATACAGAAATATTGAAAATTCAAATGGAAACAGAGATGGAATTAAAAATATCAAAGACTAAAATATAAAAGTCAGGGGAAAAAGCAGTCAAATGGATCAAGATCAAATATCAGGAGGAAAGAGGAAGAAGAGTAATTGGAACATCAAAGAAAGAAAATTATTGCTACTAAAATCCATTTAATGCCTCTCAAACAGCTATGTGTTCACAGCTGATCATTGGTATAGGATAACCAATTAGGGGATCATCCCTAGGAAACACTGTTTTCTTCTGATCTCAGTAGTTAATTGTCTGTAGCTCTTCACCTAGGAATGAGGCATTGTGAAATTTCCTCCATTGACCATTATGGAATCTTAAATGGTGTTATTTTTCTAGTCCTGTTTGTAAAACCATATTGTTGAGGTTTCATGACTACAGATTCTGTATTATATATAGAAAATATTATCTCAAAAAATGTCCTGGTCATCTGGCTCTTAAAACCTTTCTTCTGACTCTTCTGTGATATGTTCTGAGTCTTAGGTGCAGTAGAGTTGGATTGAATATGTCTTGACTGTTTTTGGGAAACCTACGATCAGACATTTTCTGTGATTTTTTTTTTCAGGATTGTGGGGACCTCCCCTCCTCTGTGTGTGTGTGTGTGTGTGTGTGTGTGTGTGTGTGTGTGTGTGTGTGTGTGTTTGTATGTATGTGTGTGTTTGTGAAATCTAGTTCTTCTGTAACCTCTACATGCAGAAATGTAGACAATCTACAGCCAAAAGAGCCCAAGGACAGGGAAACAGGTAGCCTTAATGTTTTATCTTAACTCTGCCACTATATGAAGCAGAGCAAGACAGTTTCATGTGAAAGCTTCCAGTTTCCTAAGTTGCCAGATGCTCAGAAAGAGACTCATATGGTTGAAAGGCCAGAAGTTCTTGTCAACATTATAAAAAAGTTGGCAGCACTTCAGACTTAGGTCATAAAAACCTACATTATAATGAGACTGAAATGTAAAATAATGGATGTATATTGAATCAAATTTTCAAAAGAGTCAAAAAGTTAAATTTTGAGTTCATGGGCCATGTCAGAATCTAGTAGTATAATTTGGAAAACAAGTTGTGTGTAATTTCCCTGCCAATTTGAAGCTAGTAATGAATAAAAAGTGCTAATGGATCAAACAGCATGGCGATCAAAGTATATCATAAAATAGGAATATTTTATACTGGACATGTTTATAAATTCACAATGATTCTTTATGTTTCTTTCCATTTATCTACATTATGAAAATAGAAAAAATCTGTTTCAGTTGAAAAGAATTAAATTTTCAAAGGTATTAAATTCAATGGTAAAATTATAGGATCTTATATCATATTTTTGAAAGTGCCTCTTTCTTAATAGTATTCAGGATAAGAACTCAGATAGTACTCAGCTGCACATAACCAATATCAAAATGTGATGCTCACCTTAGCCCTGAGAGTTGGATCAATGGAAAGTTTAGAAAATTTAAATTAAATAATGAATAATATTTAATAGCTGATATCTATGAATAAGATTTAATAGATATCAGCTATTAAATAGACATTTCTTTTTTAATTATTTATTTATTACTTCAGGTTACATCTCCATCGCAGTGACCTCTTTCCAACCCTCCCAACCCTGCCCTCCCACCCTCTACCACCTATCCCTTCCATCACACTCCTCTGGAGTGGAGTGTCCCTATATAACAGTCCCCTGCCCCAGTTCAGCAGTCATATGAGGGACAAGAGCCTCTTCTTACACTTGGGGCACACAAGGCAGCACCACTAGGGCAAAGTGTCTCATTGACAGGAAAAAAAGTCTATGTTCATGTTCCCTTTGGTGCATTCATTGTAGTATAGCTATCCTGTACTATATGACTAAAACCAGACTGTAAGTGAATAGATGCCATGTGCATCCTTCTGAGTCTGGGTTAGCTCACTCAGGATGAGCTTCCCTAGCTCCATCCATTTTGCTGAAAATTGTCTGATTTCATTGTTTCTGATAGCTGAGTAGTATTCCATTGTGTAGATGTACCACAGTCTTTTAATCCACTCTTTGGTTGAGGGACAACTGGGTTGTTTCCAGTTTCTAGTTATTACAAATAAGGCTGCTATGAACATAGATGAGGAAACTTGCTTGTGATTTGATGAGATTTCATTTGGATGCATAACCAGAAGTGGTATGTCTGGCTCCCAAGGCAGAGCTATTCCAAGTTTTCTAAGGTATCACCAGACTGACCTCCACAGTAGTTACACAAGCCTGCACTCGCACCAGCAATGGTGGAGAGTTCTCCTTTCTCCACAACCTCGCTAGCATGTGCTGCCATTTGAGCTTTTGATCTTAGCCATTCTGACAGGTGTGAGATGGAATCTCAGAGTCATCTTGAGTTGCATTTCTGTGATGATTAAGGATGATGAGCATTCTTCAAGTGTCTCTCAGCCATTAGGAATTTCTCCTTTGTGAATTCTCTGATTAGCTTTGTTCCTGATTTTTTATTAGATTATTTGGTTTCTTGGCATTTAATTTCTTGAGTTCTTTGTAAATTATAGATATTAGCCCTCTCTCAGATGTCGGGATTGGTGAAGATATTTACCTATCTGTAGGCTGCTGTTTTGTTCAAGTGACAGTGTCTTTTGCCTTACAGAAGCTTTTCATTTTTGTGAGGTCACATTTATTGATTGTTGGTCTTAGATCCTGAGCTGTTGATGTTCTCTTCAGGAAGTTGTCACCTGTGCCGATGAGTTCGTGGATTTTCCCCACTTTCTCTTCTAGTACATTTAGTGTGTCCAGCCTTATGTTAAGGTCTTTGATCCACTTGGACTTAAGTTTTGCACAAAGTTATAAGTATGGGTCTAATTTCATTCTTTTACATGTGGACATCCAGTTGAGCTAGCACCATTTGTTGAAGTTGTTGTCCTTTTTCCATTGTACGATATCTCTTATTAAATCCTTTATACCTAGTTTTTACATTATTAGGATCATATATGACTTCTTATTAAATGAAATAGTACTTATTTCAGTTGACATTTTAATAAATGGCATGATATATTGGATGATCTTTGCATAAATATAATTCATGTCAAATATTTTAAATAATGTATTTAATAAACATAATGCTCTTTTTGGTTTTGTTTTTTTTTGGGGGGGGGTTGTTTTGTTGTTGTTTGTTTGTTTGTCTCAAGACAGGGCTTTTCTATGTAGGCCTGGCTGCTGTAGAACTCTCCCATAGACAAAGCTGGCCTCAAATCAGAGATTCACCTGCTTCTGCCTCCTGAGTTCTGGGATTAAAGGCGTATATCACCACATCTAGCCAATGCATAGTACCCTTCTTTTGTTTTATGATACTGAATAACAAATGCAGGTTCTCATACATATTAGACAAGTGTTCTACTCTTGAGCTATATTCTACTCCTTTATCTTTAAAATGTGACATAGTCTCCTTAAATTTCACAGGCTATTGTTGAATTCATGGTCTTCTTGCTACAGTCTCCTGAATAGATGAGAATATAGACCTACTCTGTTATAGGTAACTAGAAAAATTTTTAATTTTTTAAGACACAGTACCACAATTTAGTGGCTTTTATATCCCCTAGAAATAGAGTTACAGATCATGTGATGCCAAATGGGTTTTGCAAAGAAAAACTTGGTCCTCTAGAATAGTAACAAATGCTTTTAACCTCTGAGCCATACCTCCACCACCCTATGGTCATATTAGTTTGATAATTGATAAATAGGGATTTTTTTTGTTTGAATTTCTATTGTTAATTTGGTTTAAATCACTCTATTTGAATAACAAAGCAGATGTGATGTAGAAACTCTTAGGTAACAGAGACTCAACAAAGAGTTTAGTACTTCCCAAAGCCTTGTAAGGTAAATATAATCATTTCAATTCACAGACCTACGATTCCAGAGCCAAGGACTTGAGTAATGATCTAGATATGAGGCTGAGATTTTAATCCAGAACTACCTGATTTATTCTAAAATTTAGCCGCTCTTCCTTCTTTGATTGGTGTGGATCCAAGCATTTCTCTATGAGAAATGAACAGGTCCCCTTCTGAAACTGAAAATCTGCAATTAGAATTGTATAATTGACATAATTGAAAAGATAATTTACTAAGACTGACAGGTGCTACTTCCTTTCACACTTTACACAAAGGAATTTACATAATCATCCCAACCACCATGTGTTCACAAATACTAAAATATTTCCTGAGTAGAGTAAATGACTTTGTGTATGATTTTTGAGGTTGTATTTGTGGGTTATGAGATTTTGGAAGCCTTTTACTTAACGTTGAAGAACAATCAACTCCTGCTTTGAGAAATAAGAGACCACTAAAGGTTTTGAGGTAGCCTACACTATTTTGTTGGGTTAAGTAGCAATCTGAACTTACTGAAACAGGCATGGATTCCCATACTTCAAATATTGCTCCTCTGTGATAACTCCAAATCAACTTGGCTAATACTTTCTTTCTTTCACTTTCTTTCCCTGCTACATGCTTCCTCCAGGAATATTCCCCTTTCTAGTGTGGTCCTTCTACACTAATAGGAGAGACTATTGCTTATCCCAGAAGCCCTTCCTTACACAAAAAATAAATGGGCTGAGAACAAAATAAAAGTAGAAATTTTCATCATAAAAAAAAACATCTGGAGGTATCACCATTCCAGATTTCAAGCTATACTGCAGAGCAATAGTAATAAAAACAGGATGGTACTGGTATAGAAACAGACCAGTGGATCAATGGAATTCAATCAAAGATCCAGAAATAAACCCACACACTTATGGTCACTTAAGTTTTGACAAAGAAGCCAAAACCGTACAATGGAAAATGAAAAGCATCTTCAACAAATGGTGCTGGTCTAACTGGATGTCAACATGTAAAAGAATGCAAATAAATAAATGTTTAAAAAAATAAAATAATATAAAATAAAAACTCAGTCTTAAGAGATGTCCAAGAAGAAAGTATAATAAATAAATAAATAAATAAATAAATAAATAAATAAATAAAATCCTCCTGCTACATAATAATCAAAACAGTAAATATACAGAACAAAAAAAAAAGAATATTAAAAGCCACAAGGGAGATTCTAAGATGGTAGCTAACAGTTCTCATGTGTATGACTAACAGGAGCTTAATAAGAGCAAGGAGAATGAAAGGACACATCACTGACTCCAAAACACCCACATCTGTGTTTCCCCAGATTAAAGAGAGGTTCAAGGATTAGAGAGATGCACAGATTCTGGCCATGTGCCACCCAGCACTCCCCACCTTTCTGAGGTCAGATCACAGCTCCTGGCTGCTAGGAGCTTCCTGTATCTCCCAAGGAAGATCTTCTGAGGCGGGTCTCCCTACTAGCACCAGGGTCATTAGCCCTACTCTCAGGCTTCCAGGCATTTCCTAGCTCTGGAAAGATCTTCTCAGAGAGATCTGCCTCTGAGCCAATGAGACACCCTCCCAGACCTCTGGCCTCCAGACACTTCCTGAGACAGGGGTCAGTCACTTAGCCCCAGAGACACTCAGCCAGGCTTCTGGCCTATAGGTGCTTACAACATCCTGGAAAGAGTTTCTCCAAGAGGTCATCCACCTGGCTTCTAGCCTGTAGGTGCCTCCACACCCCTGGGAGAGATTTCCTTAGAGTCTTCCTCTGAGTGCCAAGGATGGCCCAAGCCTCTGGCCATCAGGAATGCTTCTAAAGGAGCTTTTCCAAGAGGAAAAAGCTGAACACCAGGGACAATCAGCCTTGGCTTCAAACCTCTAAGCATTTTCTGCATCCTGAGAGAGCTTCTCTGAGGAGTCTTCTTCCAAGTCCCAGAGATGGTTGCAAAGGCCTCTGTCCTCTATACACTCCCCATATCTCTAACAGAGCTTCTGATACAGATCCTCTGAAAGGTCATCCCTTGGCGTATCAGGGAAACAGGGCACATATTTGACCTCTAGGCACTTCTTGCTTCTCTCAGAGGATATTTCCCTAACTCCATCTTTCAGTCTGCTGCCCTACTAACCTTCCTAAAGTGACCCTCTGAATCTCTGGATCAGACAAGATCATGCAGGAAGATTTAGCCTCCACACCAGGAATCTTTCCTGGGCACCAAATACAGTAAACATGAAGAACAACCAGTCAGTTGATGACAGAGACAACCAGATGGCTAAAGGCCAACGAAAGAACACAATCAATAAAAACCAGGGCAATACGGCACTACAAGAACCCAGCTATCCACACATTAAGCCCTGATCATCCTAATACAGGTGAAACACAAGAAAATGTTGACAAATATATGTTTATGAAAATGATAGAGACCATAAAGAGAAAATAAATCCCTTAAAGAATTTCAGGAAAACATAATGAAGCAGATGAAAACAATGGGTGAAACTCTTGAAACAATATAGGAAAATACAATCAAACATGAGAAGGAAAGAGATAAATCCTTCAAAGAAATACAGGAAAAGTCTGCAACCATACGACCCTGAATGTGCCCAATCTCATCTTATCTCAGAAGCTAAGCAGAGTCAGTCCTTGTTAGTACTTGGATGGGAGAAATACAGGAAAAAAAAAAACAATAAAAAATGGAGAAGGAAATGCATAAAATGGTTCGAGATCTGAAAACAATAAAAAACACAAGCTGAGACAATCCTGGAAGTGGAAAATCTAAGAGAATAGGAACTACATACACAAGCATCAGCAACAGGATAAAAGAGAAGAAACAGAGAATCTCAGGTATGGAAGGTTCAATCAAACAAATTGATACACTGTCCAAAAAATGTGAACTATAAAGAAATTCCTGATCCAAAACATCCAAGAAATCAAGGACAGTATAAAAAGAAGAAATACAAGAATAATAGGAATAGAAGAAAGAGAAGACTCTCAATTCCAAGGACAGAAAACATCTTCAACAAAATCGTAGAAGAAAATATCCCCAACCTAAAAGAAGAGATGCCTAAAATGTACAAGAGGCTTACAGAACACCAAATAGATTAGACCAGAAAAGAAACCTCTTTCTGCTACATATTAATTGAAACACTAAATGTATAGACCAAAAAAATAATAGAATATTACAAGCTGTAAGGGGAAAAGGTCAAGTAACTTATAAAGGCAGACCCATCAAAATCACACCTGACTTCTCTTCAGAAACTGTAAAAGCCAGAAGGGCCTAGGCAGATAACTTGCAGACCTAAAGAAAGCACAGATGTCAGCCCAAACTGCTTTTCGAGCAAAATTCTTAATCAACATAGATGGAGAAAACAAGATATTCCATGACAAAATCAAATTTAAACAATATATATCCACAAATCTTGACATACAGAAGATAGTACAAGGAAAAATCCAACCCAAGAAGGTTAACATCAACCAAGAAAACATAGTTAATAAATAATTCCTCTGCATTAAAACCAAGTGAAGCACACAAACACATATACACAGCCAACAACAAAATCACAGGAACTAACAATTCTTGGTCATTAATATCTCTCAACATCAATGGACTCAATTCCCCAATAAAAAGACACAAACTAACAGAATGGATGTGAAAACAGGACCCATCATACTGCTGTATACAAGAAACACACCTATACATAGGCAATACAGATAGTACCTCATAGTAAATAGATGGAAAAAGGTTTTCAAAAGTAAATGAACTCAAGAAGCAGGCTGAAGTAGCTATTCTATTATTTAATAAAATAGACTTTCAACCAGAATTAATCAAAAGAGATGAGGAAGGACACTTCATACTTATCAAAGGAAAAATTCACCAAGAGTACATCTCAATTCTGCAATTTATGCCCCATATTTGTAAAAGAAACATTACTAAGGCTAAAGTCACACATCTATCCCCATACATCAATAGTGGGAGACTTCCACAAGCCTCTATCACATATGGATGAGTCCTTGGGATAGAAACTAAACAGAGAAATAATGAAACTAACAGAGTTAATGAACCAAATAGATCTAATCGATGTTTATGGTCATTCCACCTGACCCCAAAAAGCATAAAAATAATATTTCAATTTGGATTAAAGAAGAAATTATTTTGATATTTTGGAGCTAAACAAACCTTTAGTTTATATATTTTGAGATCTCAAAGGACAATTTGTTTGAATTTCAGCATGCCTTTTGTAAGTAGCTTTTAAACTTAAATCCTTCCAAATCCTATGTGCCTGTCTCTGCATTCTAAGTAGTGGGATCAAAGACATGTGGATATCTTCTTTGTAGCACCTCACAGAATCTGCTCCAAAACTGACCATATAGTTGGTCACATAGTAAGCCTTAACTGATAAAAGATCACCATGGATTAAAGCCGGAATTTAACAACAAAAATAGCAAAAAGCCTACACACTCATAGAAACTAAGCAACTCTCTCCTCAGTGATCACTGGGTCAGGGAACAAATAAAGAAAGAAATCAAAGACTTCCTAAAATTCAATGAAAATAAAGGCACAATGTACCTAAACTTATGAGACTAAGTGCTATGATAAAGAAATTGGAGAGAGCTCATTCTAGCAACTTAGCAGCACAACTGAAAGCTCTAGGAAAAAAAAAAAAAAAAAAGAAGAAGGAAGCACTCCGAAGAGAAACAGATGGCAGGAAATCATCAAACTCAGGGCTGAAATCAATAAATTAGAAACAAAGAGAACAACACACACAAAAAAAAAATCAATGAAACCAAGAGCTGGTTCTTTGAGAAAATCAACAAAATGGACAAACCCTTAGCCAAACTAATTAAAATGCAGAGAGACAGTATCCAAATTAACAAAATCAGAAATGAAAGGGGGGACATAACAACAGACACTGAGGAAATCCAAAGGATTATTTGGTCTTACTTTAAAAACCTGTACTCCACAAAATCGGAAAACCTAAGTGAAATGGACAATTTTCTTGATAGATTACACATACTAAGGTTAAATCAAGATTAGCAAAACAAATTAAACTGTCTTATCGCCTCTACGGAAACAGAAGCAGTCATCAAAAGTCTCCAAACCAAATAAAAGCACATAATCAGATTATTTCAGCACAGAATTCTACCAGACCTACAAAGAAGAGCTAATATCAATACTCCTCAAACCATTACACAAACTAGAAACAGAAGGAATATTGCCAACTCATTCTATGAGGCCACAGTCATCCTGATACCTAAACAACACAAAGACCCAACAAAGAAAGAGAATTTCAGACTAATTTCCCTTATTAACATAGATGCAAAAATACTTAATAAAATACTTGCAAGTCAAATCCAAGAGTTTATCAAAAGTATCAAATATCATGACCAAGTAAACTTCATCCCACAGATGTAGGGGGTGGTTCAATATATAAAAATCCATCAATGTAATCCACAATACAAACAAGCTGAAAGAAAATAAAACCTCATGATCATCTCTGTAGATGTCAAAAAAAAAGCATTCAATAAAATGCAATAAATCTTCAAGTAAAATGTCTTGGAGAGATCAGGCATACAAGGATTATACCTAAACATAATGAAGGCAATCTATAGCAAGCCAGTAGCCAACATCAAATTAAATAGAATGAAACTAAAGCATTCCACTAAAATCAGGGACAAGGCAAGGATGTCCACTTTCTCCACATTTCTTCAACATAGTACTTGAAATTCTAGCCATAGCAATAAAACAATTAAAGGAAATCAAGAGGGTGAAAATTGGAAAGGAAGAAGTTAAAGGATCCCTATTTTCAGATGATATGATAGTATATATAAGTGACCCCCAAAATTTTATCAGATTACTCCTACAGCTGATAAACACTTCAGCATGGTGGCCAGGTACAAAATTAATCTAAAAATCAGCAGCCCTTCTTTACACAAAAGACATATGGGCTGAAAAAGAAATTAGAGAAACAATACCCTTCACAATAGGCACAAACAATATAAAATATCTGGGAGTAACTCTAACCAAGTAAGTGAAAGACCTGTACAGCAAGAACTTCAAGTCTCTGAAGAAAGAAATTTGAAGAAGATAACAGAAGATGGAAAGATCTCACATGCTCATAAATAGGTAGGATCAACATAATAAAAATGGTCATCCTACCAAAAACAATATACAGACTCAATGCAATTTCTGTCAAAATAACAACATAATTATTTAGATACCTTGAAAGAATAATTCTCAACTTAATATGGAAAACCAACCAATCAAACAAACAAATAAATAAAAAAAATCCAGGAGAGTTAAAACAATATTGTACATTAAAAGAACATCTGGCCGGGCGTGGTGGTGCATGCCTTTAATCCCAGCACTTGGGAGATAGAGGCAGGTGGATCTCTGTGAGTTCGAGGCCAGCCTGGTCTACAAAGCGAGTCCAGGACAGCCAGACCTGTTATACAGAGAAACCCTGTCTCGAAAAACCAAAAAAAAAAAAAAAACATCTGGAGGTATTACCATCCCTGATTTCAAGCTGTGCTACAGAGCAATAGGAATAAAAATAGCATGGTATTAGTATATAAATAGGCCTGTCAATCAATGGAATTGAATTAAAGACCCAGAAAAAACCCACATACCTACAGCCACTTAATTTTTGACAAAGAAGCTAAACCCCTACAATGCGAAAAGGAAAGCATCTTCAGAAAATGGTGGTTGTCTAACTGATTATGAACATGTAAAAGAATTCAAATACACCCATATTTATCTCCCTGCACAAAATTCAAGTCCAAATGCATGAAAGACCTCAACATAAAACATGATACACCAAATCTAATAGAGAGAAAAGCCTCGAACTCATTGGTATAGGAGAAAACTTCCTGAACAGAACACCAATAGCTCAGGCTCTAAAACCCAAGTTATTAATAAACAAATGAGAACTTATGAAAGTGAAAATCTTATATAAGGCATAGGATACTGTCAATAGAACAAAATGGCAGCCTATGAATTGGGAGATCTTCACCAACCACACATCTGACAGAAGGCTAATATCCAAAATATATAAAGAATTTATTAAACACAACAAACCAAATAATCCAATAAAAAATGGGATAGAGAGCTAAAAAAGACAATTCAAAACAGAGAAATCTTTAATGGCCACAAAGCATCTGAAGAAATGCTCAACATCTTAGTTACCAGGGAAATGCACATCAAAACAACGCTGAGATTCCATATTACACTTGTCAGAATGCCTAAGATCAAAACTCAGATAAGAGCACATGCTTCTGAGGATGTGGAGAAACACTCCTCCACTGCGACTGGGAGTGTAAACTTGTACGGACACTTTATAAATCAGTCTAGCTATATCTCAGAAAATCAGGAATAGTTCTACCTCAAAGTTCAGCTATACCACTCCTGGGTAAATACTCAAAAGATTCTCCAACAGATCACAAGGACATCAGCTCAACTATGTTCATGGCAGCTTTATTCATAATAACCAGAAAATAGAAACAGTCCAGATGTTATTCAATGGATGGGTTAAAACAATAACATCCACAATAATAACTGTGGTATATTTACACAATGGAATACTGCTCAGCTATCAAAAGGAAGGAAATCATGCTATTTGCAATCAAATGGAAAGAACTAGAAAAGCTCATTCTAAGTGAGCTAAACCAGCCAGACCTAGAAAGATAAACATGGTATATACTTACTTATAAGTGGATATTAGTCATATAATACGGGATAATCATCCTACAACCCACAGACCCCAAAGAGATAGGAATGTAGAGTTACTATCCTAAGAGAGATCCTACCCAGCAATGTATCAAAACAGATGTTGAGACACAACTAAACTTTAGTTGGACCTCTGAGAGTCCTGTATAAGAGAGAAGAAGAATAGAGACATCTGGAGGGGAAAACACCACCACATGAAGACCAACAGAACTAACTAAGTTAGGCCCCTTGAGCCCTACAGAGACAGAAACACTAACAACAACAACAACAACAACAATAAAAGCATATATAGACTGGACCTAGGCCCCTACACATATAAAGATGATAGGCAGTGTGGTCTTCACACAGAACACTTAGCAAGTGGAGCTGGGGGTTGGGCTGTCTCTGATTTGTGCTCTATTGCCTGTAAATGGAAAACCTTATCCTATCTGGCCTGCCTTGTTGAGCCTGAGGGAAAGAGGAAACTCTTAGCCCTCATGGGACTTAATGAACTAATGTGGGTTTATATGTGGGGGAATTCTCCTCATATGAGGAGGACAAGGGACAGGGGAAGAGGATAGGATAGTGGAACTGGGTAGGAAGAAGGGAGGGGGCTGTGATAGGGATGTAACTTGAATAAATAAAAAATAAAATAAAAGCCATAAGGGATAAGGGCCAAGTAACATATGAAGGAAGACATACTAGAATTACAATAGACTTCTCAACAGAGACTTTAAAAGCCAGAAAGTCCTAGGAACATGGTATACAGTCTTTAAGAGTCCACAGATGCCAACCTAGACTACTATACCCAAGAAAACATTCAATCTCCATAAATAGAGAGAGAGAAAAAAAAGATATTCCATGACAAAACCAAATTAGCACAATATCTTTCCTCTAACCCAGACCTACAGAGAATACTAGAAGGAAAACTCCAACACAAGGAGGGTAATGAAATCCAAGAAAACACAAGAAATAAATTATTTCACACAAGCAAAACCAAAAGAAGGGAACCTCTCTCTCTCTCTCTCTCTCTCTCTCTCTCTCTCATACACACACACACACACACACACACACACACACTATGACTACCAACATAAAATATAAGGAATCAACAATCACTGGTCATTAATATCTTTCAACATCAACGTACTCAATTCCCCAATAAAAAGACATAGGCTAAACAAAATGGATACAAAACAGAGGCCATCATTTTGCTGCTTACAAAAAACACATCTCAAAAAAATATAGACATTATCTCAGAGTAAAGGGCTGGAAAAAGGATTTCCAAAAAAAATGGACTGAATAAGCAAGCTGGCATAGTCACTCTAGTAGCTAATAAAATAGACTTTCAACAAAAATTAATGAAAAAAGATGGGGAAAGACACTTTATACTCATCAAAGGACAAGTCCATAAAGATGATACCTCAATTTTGAACATCTTTGCAAGTACACCCACACTTGTAAAAGAAATATTATTAAAAATTAAATCCTCACATTGAATCATGCACACTAATAGCAGGAGACTTCAAACTTCACTCCCACTAATGGATAGGGCAACAAAACAGAAACTAAATAGAAGAACAATGAAACTTACCATCATTATGAATCAAATGGACTTAACAGATATCTATAGAACATTTCACCCAAACACAAAAGAATACACCTTCTTCTCAGCACCTCATGGAACCTACTCCTAAATTGATCATATATTTGTTCAGATACTAAGCCTCAACAGATACAAAAAGATTGAAATAATTCCGTCTATTCTATAAGACTACCATTGACAACAGAAACAACAGAAGATATACAAAACTCATGGACCCTGATCAACTCTCTACTCAATGAACACTGGGTCAGGGAAGAAATAAAGAAAAAAAATAAAGACTTTCTGAAATTTAATGAATACGAAGATGTAACATACCCAGCAGACAATGAGGAAATCCAAAGAATTATAAGGTCTTACTTCAAAAGCCTGTACTCCCCAAAACTGGAAAATCTAAATGAAATGGATGATTTTCTTGACAGATTCCACTTATCAGGTTAAATCAGGATCAGATAAACAAATTCAACAATCCCAAAATCCTAAGGAAATAGAAGCAGTTCTTAAAAGTCTCCCAACCCAAAAAAGCTATGGGCCAAATGGTTTTACCACAGAATTCTACCAAATTTTCTTTCTTTTTTTTTTTTGGATTTTTTTGAGACAAGGTTTCTCTGTGTAGCCCTGGCTGTCCTGGACTCACTTTGTAGACCAGGCTGGCCTCGAACTCACAATGATCCACCTGCCTCTGCCTCCCAAGTGCTGGGATTAAAGGTGTGTGCCACCACTGCCCAGCTCTACCGAATTTTCAAAGAAGAGCTAATACTAATACTCCTCAAACTATTGCACAAAATAGAAACAGAAGGAACTTTGCCAAGCTCCTTCTATGAAGCCATAATCACCTTGATACCTAAACTACACAGACTCAATTAAGAAAGAGAATGTCATACCAATCTCCCTCATGAACACTGATGCAAAAAAATAAAATAAAATACTGGCAAACTGAATCAAAAACCACACAAAAATATATTGTCCACCAAGATCAAGTAGACTTCATTCCAGGGATTCAGGGATGGTTCAACATACAAAAATCCATGAATATAATCCATCATATAATATAAACAAACTGAAAGAAAAAACACATTATTACCTCACTAGATATTAAAAAAAATCTTCAACAAAGTCCATTTATGATAAAAAGTCTTGGATAGATCAGGTATACAAGGTCCATGCCTAAATATAACAAAGGCAATATACAACAAGCAGGTAGCCAATATCAAATTAAATGGAGAGAAACTTAAAACAATTTCACTAAACTCGGAGACAGGACAAGGCTGTCCACTCTCCCCATATCTTTTCAATATAGTACTTGAAATTATAGCTAGAGGAATAAGACAACTAAAGGAGATCAAGATGATACAAATTGGAAAAGAAGAAGTCATATTATCCCTATATGCAGACGATATTATACTACACATAAGTGATCCCCAAAACTGTATTAGAGACTACTACAGCTGATAAACACCTTCAGCAAAGTGCCTGGATACTCAATTAACTAAAAAAAAAAATAGTAGCCTTCCTTTATATAAATGATAAAGGTGCCAAGAAAGAAATAAGGGAAAAAACTCCCTTTACAATAGCCACAAACAATATAAAATATCTTGCTGTAACTCTAACCAAGTTGATGAAAGACATGTTTGACAAGAACCTCAAGTCTCTGAAGAAAGAAATGGAAGAAGATATCAAAAGATGGAAAGGTTTCCCATGCACATGGATAGGTAGGATCAATGTAGTAAAAATGGCCCTCTTACCAAAAGAAATCTACAGATTCAATGCAATTCCCATCAAAATTCTGACACAATTCTTTATAGACTTTGAAAGAACAATTCTCAACTTTATATTGAAAAATAAAAAAACCCAGAATAGGGAAAACAGTACTGTACAAGAAAAGAACTTCTGTAGATATCACCATCCCTGACTTCAAACTGTACTACAAAGCAATAGTAATAAAAACTTCATGGTATTGACATAAAAACAGACAGGTTGACCAATGGAATTGAATGGAAGACCCAGAAATAAACCCAAACACCTACAGACACTTGATTTTTGACAAAGACAGCAAAAGCATACAATAGAAAAAAGAAAGCATCTTCAACAAATGGTGCAGGTCTAACTGGATATCTGCATGTAGAAGAATACAAATAGATCCATATTTATCACCCTGCACAAAACTTAAGTCAACGTGGATCAAAGACCTTAACATAAAACCAGACACAGTAAATCTAATAGAAAAGAAAGTGGGAGAAAAACTTTGAAGTGATTGCCACAGGAAACAACTTCCTGAAGAGAACACTAATTGTTCAGACACTAAGATCAACAATTAATAAATGAGAGAGACCTTATGAAACTGAAATGCTTCTGTAAGGCCAAAGATACTGTCAATAGAACAAAAAAGCAGCCCACAGATTAGGAAAGTATCTTCACTAACTCCACATCAGATAGGGGGCTAATACCCAAAATATATAAAGAACTCAGGAAATTAAATACCAACAAACTAAATAATCCAATTAAAAAATGGGTTATAGAGCTAAGGCAATAATTCACTACAGAGGAATCTCTAACAGCTGAGAGGCACTTGAAAAAATGCCCAACATCCTTAGTCATAAGGGAAATGCAAATCAAAACAAGTCTGAGATTCCGTCTCACACCTGTGGGAATGGCTAAGATCAAAAACTCAAGTGACTGCAGATGCTGGCAAGGATGTGGAGAAAGGGGAACACTCTTCCACTGCTGCTGGGTCTGCAAACTTGTATAACCACTTTGGAAACCAATCTGGAGCTTTCTAAGAAAATTGGGAACAGTTCTACCTCAAAACTCAGCTATAACACTCCTGGGAATATATCCCAAACATATGTCACCAAATCACAAGGACATTTCATCAACCATGTTCATAGCTGTTTTATTTGTAATAGCCAGAAAGTGAAAACAACCCAGATGTCCCTCAACTGAGGAATGAAGGTATTGTGGTAAGTCTATGCAATAGAGTGCTACTGGGCAATCAGAAATGAAGATATCATGAGATTTGCTTTATCCAACAGAAAATGAAAACAGATACAGAGAACCACAGCAAAACATTAAGCAAAAATCAAGGAGTCTTGAGGAAGAGTCACAGGAAGGTTTGTGGGAGGGAGCTGGAGAGATCAAAGACAGCACAAGGAGACCCCCAGAGTCAATTAACTGGGACACAGGGGGCTCATAGAGACTGAACCAAAAACCAAAGAACTTACATTGACTGATCCTAGGCACACTACACATATGAAGTGGATGGTATTCAAGAGGATCCCCTAACAATTGGAACAGGGACTATCTCTGACTTGGACAAGATTGCTCCCTCTAGATCCTATTTTCCTAACAGAACTGCCTTATCTTGCATCTGTGGAAGGGGAGGCAATTTTATATCTCAGAGTGAGTTGGTACTGGATTGAGGAGGAGAAGGAGTATGGAGAATGTGGGTGAGAGGATGGGACTGGGAATAGGGAGGGGAATAAATATTGGAATATAAAATAAACAAATTTTAAAAGTAAAAAAGAACCAGGCCAAAAAAAATTAAAAAAACCAATGCATATGTCAGTAGGTAGAAATTTTATTCAAACTGATAATTTCAGTAGATAAAAGAGAGGGACTTAACAGGATGGAAGCCATTCTGTATATGTCTCTGAGCTGAAAGCCCTCATAAAGTGGCAGTCACCAAGAGGGTTAGCCAAACTATCCTTTCTTCCCAATAGAAAGTCCTAAAAATCCCTCTGGGAAATATGTCTATGCTTTACCAAGGGAAAAAAATAAGCCAAGAAACCAGGAAGGGAGTGTTGATACTCCAAAGGCACACACCTCCTGTGTTTATTTCACAGTGCTTGCAATTACCGACCTTCTTCAGTTCTGTTATCTTTTGAATCATGTATTGTTCTTCATCCATGAGGTAGGGAAGCTTCCTGTTTTGGGCATTTATTTGGATCTTCTCTCTTTTGTGAAGGTTCTGATATGCAAGTATAAATTAGTGGTACTCTGCAAGCCTGATGTATGCAGATTTGGTTCCTAGATCTACCTAAAAATCCAAGAGAAGATCTAAGGCAGATAGGGGTGGACTATATATACCCAACATTCCTTGCAACTACAGAATGCTGCTAGAATGACATGAGCAAGCACACTGTAAAGTGAGGAAAACTGCACTGGGAAGAAGAAGCAGCAAAGGCAGGAAATGTATCTGCCATCGTAGGCAAGAAAGGGGCTTTTTCAGACACATTATAGAGAAATACTTTTTAGATGAGGGCAGCTATTCTCTAGATATCATTTTATGGAATAATTGTTTTGTGTTGCATGCTTATGAGTCAATCAAAGTTCAAGGACCTGGGAGAAAGAAAACAAGTTAGCTGAAATTCATACAAGTCATATTAGTATGTATTCAGTCCATACTCACCAGTAAGTACAAATTACAGCTAAACATTCATGAGGCAGTGGATATGATTTGGATAGTCCATGTGTGGCCTTGTCCCAGGTGGTTGAGGAGGTCTCTGCCACTCTCATCTAAGTCATATGGAGAAGGGTGACTCCTAGAAGGAAGCTATTTTCTAAAACAAAGCAAGCAGGGAGGGATCTATTAACCATTTCTATTTCACCATTCTATTTAAGGAACTACAATTGCCAATGTGTAGTGTATTGAATAAATCATAAAAGTAGGAAACTGGTGATATATACTTGAAAGAAACATTAGCAAAAGACTTTTCTAAAAAGATTATTAGTATGTCAGTGTGTGAAACTGTACCTTAACTTTGAAAAGGAAATAATCATTATGTGTGAAGAGGTATCTGCAGTTGCAGCAGTCCAAGGCAGGTTTGGTTGAAACTGAGGAGAATACTTCTTCCAAAAATGGGCTCCAAGTCAGCTTATCAAGAAGCTGGTTGGACTAGCAGTGATAGAGCTCAATGTTGTTTGACCTCATTCTTTAAAACACAGAATACAAAAGCAAGTAAGCATCCTTAGAATAGAAATGATAGGAACTCCAAAAACTAATTCTACATTTAGGATATATGACTTTGATTTTGACAATTTTATTCTTAATTCTATAGAAATCAAGATTGACATTTACAAACTAATAGCAATGCAAATGATTTTATTCCATAGCTATGACTGTGGATTTAAATATTGTTTAGTGCTTTGGTAATTCATCTCAGTAATATCATTAATCAATAAATGTTTAATAATCTTATTTAAATATAATAATCATGCTTTTTGGTACATTATTCCTTCTTTAAAGAATGTCCTAAAAAACTTTCAACAGAAAAAATATTGAATATACCTGGTGTCAATATAGACATGATACCTGGTCTTATCTCGCAGTGACCACCACATGCCCAAGTAAAGAAAAGTCTGCCCTTTTCATCTTTTCTTGGTATATGATTACTTTTCTAATGTGATGAAACACCATGACAAAGGTAACTTATAGAAGAAAGTTTATTGGACTTACAGTTCCAGAGGAATAAAAGGCCAACTTGTCAGGGAAACATGGCATCGGGAAGAAGGCATGGCAGGAAGAACAGCTGAGCCCTCACATCTTAAACTACAAGCAGGAAGTAAAGAGGGTAAACTATAAGTGGCATGTGGTCTTGAAACCTTGAAGCCTTGCATCCCTGACATTCTTCAGCAAAAATATGCCTCCTAAACCTATCCAAATAATGCCACCAGCTGGGGAGGAAGTATTGAAGCATCTGAGCCTATGAAGATCATTTTTGTTCAAATCACCACATTCCATTTTCTGGCATCCGTAGACTCATGGCCATATCATCAATAGTACAAAATGTATTTAGTCCAACTCCCCAAATCACCATAATCTTTTAGTCTCAGTGTTGTTCAAAAGTCCTAAGTCTCATTTGAGACATGATGCCATTGTGTAGTTATAAAACCCCTGTAAAAGCAAAAAGCAAATTATATACTCCTGACATAAAATGGCACAGAGTATATATTACGATTTCAAAGGAGAAGAATGAAGGCATAGTGAGAAAATATTGGACAAAAGCAAGATAGAAGGTAATGAGAACAAACTCCAAACCCAGCAGCATAATGTCAAATGTCAAAAGCAGCATCTCATTTATTCAACTATGTGCATAACAGCTTTACTCATAGTAGTCAGAAACTGGAAACAATCTAGATGTCCCTCAACTGGATAAAGAACAGATAAAGAAAATGTGGTAAATTTACACAATGGAGATCTATATCACTATTAAAAACAAAGAAATCATGAATTTTACAGGCAAAAGGATAGCACTAGATAAGATCATCCTGAGTGAGGTAACCCAGACCCAGAAAGATATACATGGTATGTACTCACTCATAAGTAGGTACAAGCCACAAGCCATATAGTACAGGAAAACCAGTCCACAGTCCACAGGTACAAAGAAGCTAAGTAACTAAGAGGGCCCAAGGGAGTTTGCTTGAATCTAACTCAAAAGGTGAAATATAATAGACAGAGGAAGTGGATGAAGAGAGAGAACTGGATAGGAGAGGGAGATAAGAGGAAACTGAGGGGGTAATCACTTGGGAGAGTAGGGACAGGAAGTGAGAGGACTAGGAGAAAGATAGGAAACAGAGGTGGGGTTCAGACATCTCTGCATCTCTGAGAAAAGCTGGAGACTGACAACAGGATAGGCCCCTAGGAGGATATGGGGGTTACTATAACTGAGACTCCTAACAACAGGGCATACAGAGACTTAAGAGACATCCTTCTAGGAAGGCAAGACTTCTAGGAGAGCGAGGGCAACACCAACCGACACACAAAAACTTCAACCCAAGAGTTATTCTGTATACAAGATGTGGAGGCATAAAGATATAACAGAAATTGAGGAATGTCCAATCAATGACAGACCCAACCTGAGACCTACCACAAAGGAGAGAGCCAACCACATCACTATTAATGATACCCTGACATCCTTACAGACAGGAGCATAGCAGAACTTTCCTCTGCAGAGAATCTCCATGCAGCAGAGGATCCAAATATAGGATGAAACTCTGCAAAAAATTAGGAGGAGTGTGTTGTGTCTTGTGGAAGAATGAGGGAGAAGATAGACATACCCATAAGGGATAAGAACTCTGAAAGAAGACCAAAGGGATGACTAACTTGGGTTCATGGGAGCTCACAGAGTCTGAAGAGCACCAATCAAAGAGCATACATTAACTGGACTAGGCCCCCCTACACATATGCAACCAATGGACAGTTTGGTCATCATGCGGGTGCCTTAGTCAGTGGATCAGGGGCTGTCTCTGACATAGACTCTGATGCATGTTTTGACCACTTCCCCTTAATGGGGTTATGGTGGATGGCCTCAATGGAAGAGGAAGTGCTCAGTCCTAATGTGACTCAATGTGCTGGGGTTCAATGGTGGGAGTGGTGTTCCCTTTTCTGAGGAGAACAGGAAGGGAGATAGGCAAAAAGGAGCAAGAGGTTGGGACCCAGAGAAGGGGAGGGAGGGGTAAAATGAATACATAAATAAACTTAAAAAAGTGACAACTCTACATCTTTAGCTTTTCTGCCTGCCTTTCACTTAGGCTAATAGTACTGTTTGTATGCAGTTTTTCTTGGTAGATAGCTCATGACTCTAAGCATCTTCAACATCTTAGGGTGTCAAATGCAGCCTACTCTTTGCTTTCATAGATTCACAGAACGACTTCTTGGGACCTTCATGGAGGAATTCCCTGGTGCTCTTTTTTTCTTCAAAGTGTATATATTGTATTTATTTCTGCCCCATTTCATACTTTTTATTGTAGACCTGCATAAGAGTGATTACTAGAAACCACATGACAGAGGACCTTGAAACCACAGCTCCCAAAGAAACTAAACCAATACTTTTAAATTTAGCCTTAAAAAGTCCTTAGAACAAAAATCAACATTTGCCAAAATGTTAAAGGATAGCCTCTAGGCCAGTTGCTAATATTATTTCCCTATGGAACCTACACAGTCCACATGTCTCTTAGCCTTTTTTTTTTTTTTTTTTTGTCTCCTTCTATCATGGTCCATTAAGCTCTGCTTGTAGTACTGAATTGAATTTCTGTCCCAAAGTTCCAATGCCTTTCATATTCCTCAAAAACAAATACAAGTGTTGTATGAAAGGAGAGAAAGTTAGCACTCCCCTTAACATGGATGGAAGAGGCGCTTGGGCCTAACAACATGCATACAGTTAAGGCATTGCCACCTACTTCGTGGCATCTAACCACTGTTTTTAACAACTCTCTACTCAATGAGCAATGGGTCAGAGAACAAGTAAAGAAGGAAATCAAAGACTTCTTAAAATCCAACGAAAAGGAAGGCACAATATACCCAAACCTATGGGACACAATGAAAGCAGGGCTATGAGGAAAGTTCATAGCACTAAGTGATTAAAAGAAAAAAAAATGTGACAGCCCACATGAGCAACTTAACAGCAGAACTGGAAGAGCTAGAAAAAAAAAAATCAGACACTCCCAAGAGGAGTAGAAGGCAGGAAGTCATCAAACTTAGGGCTGAGAGTGACAATTTAGAAACAAAAAGAACAATACAAAGAATCAACAAAACTGAGAGTTGGTTCTTTGAGAAAATCAACAAAATAAACAAACTATTAACCAAACTGAAAAGAAGGCAGAGGAAAATACCCAAATCAGTAAAATCAGAAACGAAAAGAAGAACTAATAGCAGACATCAAAGAAATCCAGAGAAACTTTAGGTTTTACTTCAAAGATTTCTCCACAAAATTTGAACACCTAAGTGAAATGGACAGTTTTCTTGATAGATTCTACCTACCAAAGCTAAATCAAGATCAGGTTAACAGATTAAACAGTCCTATAACCTGTAAGGAAATAGAAACAGTCATTAAAAATCTCCCATCCAAAAAAAGCCCAAGGTCAGATGGTTTCAGCACAGAATTCTACCACACTTTCCAGACCTTCAAAGAAGAACTAATACCAATACTCTTCAATCTCTTCCACAATATATAAACAAAAGGACCACTGCCAAACTCATTCTATGAGGACACAGTCACAATGATTCCCTAAACCAAATAAGACCCAACAAAGAAAGAGAATTTCAGACCAATTTCCCTCATGAACATAGATGCAAAAATACTTAATAAAATACTGGAAAACCAAATCCAAGAACACATAAAAGGTGTCATACACCATGATCAAGTAGGCTTCATTCCAGGAATGCAGGGATGGCTCAACATATGAAAACCCATCAATCTAATTCACCATATAAACAAGATGAAAGGAAAAAAAAAAACACATGATCATCTCACTAGATGCTAGAAAACCATTTGACAAAATCCAACACCCCTTCATGCTAAAAGTACTGTAGAGAGCTGGCATATAAGGACCATACCTAGAAATAATAAAGATGATATACAGCAAGCCAGTAGCCAACATTAAATTAAATGGAGAGAAACTTAAAGCATTTACTTTAAAATCAGGGACAAGGTAAGGATGGCCACTCTCCCAATATCTCTTCAACATAGTACTTGAAGTCCTAGCCAGAGCAATAAGACAACTAAGGAAGATCAAAGGGATACAAATCGGAAAGGAAGATATCAAATTATCCCTATTTGCAGATGATATGATAGTATACATAAGTGACACCAAAAATTCCACCAAAGAACTAATACAACTGATAAACACCTTCAGCAAGGTGACTGGATACAAAATTAACTCAAAAAAAAAAATCAGAAGCCCTTCTTTATACAAAAGATAAATGGGCTGAGAAAGAAACTAGGGAAACAACATGCTTCACAATAGCCACAAACAACATAAAACCTCTGGGAGTAACTCTAACCAAGCAAGTGAAAGACCTGTATGACAAGAACTTCAAGTCCTTGAAGAAATTAGTTGAAGAGAACATCAGAAGATGTAGAGATCTCCCATGCTCATAGGAAGGATCAATTAAAAATGGTCATCCTACCAAAAGCAATATACAGATTCATTACAATTCCTATCAAAATACCAACATAATTCTTTACAGACCTGGAAAAAACAATTCTCAACTCCATATGGAATAACAAAAAAACCCAGAATAGCTGAATATATCTTGTACGATTAAAAAAAAAAGCATCAGGAGGTATCACCATCCCAGATTTCAAGCTATACTACACAGCAATAGTAACAAAACACCATGGTACTGGTGTTGATCAATGGAATCAAACTGAAGACCCAGAAATGAACCCACATACCTATGGTCACTTAATTTTTGAAAAAGAAGCCAACACCGTGCAATGGAAAAGGGACAGCATCTTCAACAAATGGTGCTGGTCTAACTGGGTGTTGACATATAAAATAATGCAAATAGACCAATACTTATCAGCCTCCACAAAACTTAAGTCTAAGTAGATCAAAGACCTTAACATAAAGCCTGATACACTAAAACTAATAGAAGAGAAACTAGGGAAAAGCCTCGAACTCATTGGCACTGGTGACAACTTCCCGAACATTACACCAACAGCTCACCTCTAAGACCAACAATCAATAAATGGGACCTCATGAAACTGAAAAGCTTCTGTAAGGCAAAAGACACTGTCATTTGAACAAAATCGCAACCTACATATTTGGAAAAAATCTTCACTAACCCCACATCTGACAGAGGGCTAATATTCAAAATTTATAAAGAACTCAAAAAATTAAACACTCAGAAACCAAATCATTCAATCAAAAAAGTTAGAAACAGAGCTAAACTGTGAATTCACAAAAGAGGAAGCTCTAATGGCTGAGAGACTCTTGAAGAAATGCTCAGCATCCTTAATCATCAGGGAAAGGCAACTCAAGATGACTTTGAGATTCCATCTCACACCTGTCAGAATGGCTAAGATCAAAATCTCAAATGACAGCACATGCTGGTGAGGTTGTGGACAAAGGGGAATGCTCCTCCATTGCTGGTCAGAGTGCAGGCTTGTGCAACCACTATGGAGGTCAATCTGGCGATATCTTAGAAAACTTGGAATAGCTTTACCTCAAGACCCAGCCATAACCACTTGTGGGTATACATCCAAATTATTCCACACCAAGCTACAAGGCCACTTCTTCATCTATGTTCACAGCAGGCTTATTTGTAATAGCTAGAAACTGGAAAAAACCCAGATGACCCTCAACTGAGGAATGGATTAAAAAAAAAAAAACTGTGGTACATCTACACAATGAAATACTACTCAGCCATCAGAAACAACGAAATCATGCATTTTGCAGCCAAATGGATGGAACTAGCAAAGCTCATCCCGAGTGAGCTAACCCAGACTCAGAAGATGTACATAACATCTATTCACTTATAGTTGGTGTTTATTCATATAGTACAGGATAATTATATAACAGCCAATGCACCAAAAGGAACAAGAACATAGACTTTGTTACCTGTTAATGAGACACTGTGCCCTAGTCGTGCTTCCATATAGGCCCCCAATACATGAGGAAGTTCTTAGTCCTCATATGACTGCTGAATTGGGGTGGGGGATTCATATGTAGGGACACTCCACTCAGGAGGAGTAGGCAGAAGGGAGGGGTATAGAGAGTGGGAGGGTGGGACTGGGAGGGGTGAAAAGAGGGCACTGTGATGGAGATGTAACATGAAGTAATAAATAAACATTTTAAAAAAAGAAAGCAAGGCAGTGCAAAAAGACTATAAGTATGAAAATGGAGAACAATGAGAGACATATAGAAAGAGAAGTCCTGAGTAATTTAGTGTTCTTGTTTTAATCTTCCATTTCATATGCTTCTTCTATGAATAAAACAACTAACAAACAAAAAGCATGGGGAATTGTGATGCCCCTCAGTGAATCATTACTTTAGAAAAGCCCAATTTGTCTCATAGTCTTTCAAATTTGTAAAGGAAAAAAATACAGCTCATTGGCTTCATGTTACCAACTAAGTAGTGTTAGTCATGACACTTAAAACTGTATCAATTCAATTTTCAAGGCAATTCAAGACTGATTTTCCAAAAAAGTAATATCCATAGTAATATTAGCTAGGCTTATTTGATAATTATAACATGAGTGAAATGTTGATTATTATTAGGAATAAAATTTATCTTAATGAAATAAAAACAAATACAAATTCAAAACCAAAAACAAATCACACCAATACAAAATAAAAACCCAAGATGGTTAGGTTCATCGCCAGTGATAACCAATTCCTGGTATCAAATTCTACATCAGTTACTTTTCTGTTGCTGTGATAAGACACAATGATCAAGGAAACCTACAAAAGAGTTTATTTAGGTTTATGTTTCCAGAGGGATGTGCATCCATCTTAGCAGTGAGCAGAAGGTTTCATGGCATGAAGAGCTGAGAGTTCATATACTGAACTGCAAGTGGGAAGCAGAGTGTATCAACTGGTAATGATTCATGGTTTTAAAACTTCAAAATTCCTCCCAATCCACACACTTTCTTCTGCAACAATACACCTCTTAAATCTACCCAAACAGTGCCACCAGCTGGGCAATAAGCCTTCAAGCATCTGTGCTTCTGGGGGACATTCTCACTCAAACCACCACACTTAGGATTATTGACAGCTATATAAAAACACTGTAGGGGTAAACATGCTATTCTGGAGTATCTTTTTAATATTAGGAAGGCCATATTAATGTCCCTAGAATTAGAATATATCATCTGTGTTTTAACCTAATAATTTAAACGCTAAGAAGAATCTGCTCCACATGAAGAATGTTTTTGGTGATGAAAATTGCAATAACAAGAAGAGTACCTGAAGCATTGAAAAATCAAGTCTATTAAAATGGGATTATGTTCTATGACTAGCAAGGCTCAACACTGATGTACAGCTACATAGTCTGTTTGATCCATGTCAGCATCAAAAAGCTTGTAAAGGTCATAGATCTCTACATGAAAGGCCATCCATCTCCTTGAAGAAATGTGCTAGAAAGAACTACTGTTGTAGTTAAGCAGGAAACAAAGTACCATTCTATCAAGGCTGTACACAGAACCACAAAAGTGTAAGTGCCCTAATTATCAGTCTATCCATCAGCATATTCCATCACTATCTTGAGAAGCTGAGGAATGGGGAGCAAGTCCACATCTGTCCCTGGTTTGTCCCCAATGGTTCCTAAATATTTGTCTAAAAATGGATCAAAGGTAGTGCACAATATTGGCCACTTAAGTGCCTTAATCTGTTCCTGATTGGGACAGCAGAGATCTGGGTACAACCCTTACACAACACTGGTTTAGCTTCAATAGCAGCAGTCAATACTGTCAGCCAACCAAATTGTAAAGCTTACCCCCAGAACGATAAAACCATACTCTGCTCATGTTACATGTCTTTCAAAATCACTTAGTTGTCCCTTTATCCCTATTAGCTCACATAAACACAGTGCTCTAGTTTAGGTCTAATTCTTCTCCACTTCATTACACTTGCCTTTTCTCCCCTTTGGACTTCCCTCCTGATATCTGCCATGAGCAGTACTACCTGCTTTTCAGCCTTTCTGCTTTTAGCAATAATTTGCACATAATGGAACAGCCAGAAGGGGTTTGATCAATGACCTCTGTCTTAGCAATGCTGTTCCTAGGGAAACACATCTGCCAACATAAAGTATTGGAGCAATCACAGCTCAGTGAACGCAGTAATGAGCAACTGTTACTCTGGCGCCATCAGTCATGTTCAGTTACAGACCTGAAAGGAAATGGTACCTCAGGGAGCAATGTCCTTCCATAAATTTGGGCAACAATGAAGAATGATTTGCAATCAAGTAGTAAAAGACCCAGAAAGGGTCCAGCATGCATACTAACATCCAGTACAGCTGACAAAGGAAATAGAAAACCTTGGCATTGTTTGCTCATTATGTAAACTACACAGCTGTCCAAGCAATTAAGATATGATTTTGGGAATTCTCTCATAAAAATTTGCTAACTGTGCTTCCACTTGTGAAAGTGACACTCTTCTTTATCAGTGAAGTGCATTTCATTAAGGTAATGCAATTCCATCAAGCTTAATAGTAGGGGTTGTTTAACCTTATGGCAGGAGTACATAAACAACATAAAATTAATGTGGCTCCATGTGTGAGGCACAGATTTACATTAGTGACAGTGTTGATCTGATACTAAAGTAAGCCAGTATAGGGTGCAAGTCCAATGGCTCCAGTAGCAAACAGTGTCCTCACATGCACATGCTGGGAACATGTAATGACGTAAAATGGTTAAGGTTAACCTGAACACAAAGCCTTGAAAGCAGAGGGAAAAATACATACAACTACTGAAAATCTGTTAATATTGTGCCTGACTTTACAACAAAACAAGGCACTCCCTCACTAAGAAGGTACACTTCCTTATAAGTGTACAAAAAATGTGGACAGCAAATATAAACTACTGACTCATCAGGTTTGATATACTAAAAAAAAAAAAAAAAAAAAAAAAAGATTCTGTCAACCTTTTCTATATTGTAGCGGTCATCTCCTATCCTGGAGCTCTATGGAAACAATGGTGGCTCATAACGGGGTAGAACACTCTAAGAAGAGTTCAATTTGACCTCTTTTTATTTTCATCAAAGCCAAGAAAATCCACATTTTCATCATCAAAACAAATATCATTATGGAGTTTGAAAAAAAAGGGTCAGTGCTTAAAAGCCAATTTCAGTCTAAACTCTAGCCCTTTGTCATAATGAATCTGGACATACAGTTTATCTGTGAAACATCTCAATCTTCTCATCACTACAAGTTCTCTATAGAATTGCACATGATATGTATGATTGAGTCTCTTCAAATCCTGTTCTCTAATCTTTCATTCATATAAAAGAAAATGGTAAGGCCTGCAATAATAAAGTCTAAGTGATTTCCTCATTTATCAACTAGACAATAATTGTATTATGCCCCAAAACCATTTCTAGTCTGGAAGCATAGCCATTGATTTATTAAGTGCCTTTTTTAACACTTAAAAAAGTTGGGGGTTATAATTACAAATATACTCCCTTCCCTATCATCTTTCCAAATTCATCACCACACCTCTCCTTATTCTCTTCTAAATTCAGGGTCTTTCCTCATTAATTATTATTGTATGCATGTATGTATATACATATATACTACTAATTTAACCTGATCAGACTGTATAATGCTACTTGTATACATGTTTATAATGTCTAAAAAGATCTCTTCCAGATGTAAGAAGGATAGGCTGCCCTCAGGATAAAAGTGACATGGTACAGAAGACCAGCTTTCAAATAATAGGAAAAAATTAAAATAATTAATATTTTTTGTATTGAATTAGAAAATAAGAGAAAAATGGAGGTGATTTTAACTTGAACAGTGAAGTGGATGGATCATCAATCTAATGAATACAATATTCTTGACTGATGAGGGTAAAACCATGAAAGATGCTTCCTGAGTCTCTATTTGAACTTCTTTTCTGGGTTTAAATGAAACAATCAAAAAAAGTATAATGAAGAAGTATTTACAATGTTGTGGACAGGATTAAGGGGAATTTTCAAGTAGAAATATAATACACTGAAGCTGACAATAATAGGAGGTCCTTAACCTCTTAAGGATATTGGATCAAGAGTTTAAAAACTTAGAGCAAAAATGGTATACACCAGTATGATAAGTGAAAACAACATGAAGGGGCATAGCCAGCAAGAAAGAAGGCAGAGTAAACAGTGTCTTGATAGTCCTTATCCAAAGGGCAATTTAAGCCAGAATTGGAACTTTTGAAGCCCAGTGAACCAGTCAATGTCAGCACCAAGGACACAGAGTACAGAAAAAAGTGTGGGGTGTAGGTATTTGGAGAAGAGCTTTGGTTTGTTTACATCCTCCAAAGGCCCAGGCATTAAAGTCTTGATCCCAGGTGCTGTTGATGGAAGATGGTCGACATTGTGGACCTTAAAGAGACACACCTATAGGAAGTCTTTTGGTCACTGAGACTATGACACATGGCCAAAATTCCTCTCTTTACTTGTTGGCTGATAGGGTGATCATTGTTTTGTATGGGGAGGTCAGCCAATATCAATTTAACATTTTATTTTTATGACTAGGTTATTTATTCACTTTACATCCTGATCACAGCTTCCTCTCCCTCACCCCCCCCCGCCCCCATCTAACCTTCCTCTCCTTTCTCCTGAAAAGGGAGAGGTCTCCCATGGTCATCAACCAGGACTGCCACAGCCATATCAATCCATAGCAAGATTAGGCACACCCTCTTCCACTAAGGTTAGACAAGACTGTCCTATTAGGGGGAAGGGATCCATCTAAAGGTAGGCAATTTAATTAGAGACAACCCCTGCTTACCTTTTAGGAGCCTTATGTGAAGTCAGCTGCAAAACTGCTACATATATGCAGAGGGCTGGTCCATCCCATTAATGTTCCCTGGTTGCCAGTTGAGTTTCCATAAGAACCATGGGTCTAGATTAACTCTGTAGGTTTTCTTGTGGTCCTTGACCCCTCTGTCTCCCTCAATCTCTCCTCCTCCTTTTCTACAGGATACTCTAAGCTCCACTCAATGTTTGGCTGTAGATCTCTGTATCAGCTTCCAACAGTTGCTGGGTGAAGCCCCTCTGATGACATTATGATAGGCTTTTTTCTGCACTATAGCAGAATATCATCAACAGTGTCAGAGGTGGACTCCCTCTCATGCCATGAGTCTCATGGTATGGGTCTCAAGATTAGCCAGGCATTGGTTGGTCCTAACCTCAAATCCTGATTCATCTCTCACCCGTGAACACCCTGTAGGCAGGACAAATTGTGGGTCTATGGTTCTGTAGCTGGGTTAGTGTCCCAACCCCTCAATTGGATATCTTGCCTGGATATAGGAGATGGTAAGTTCAGGCCCCATATCCCCTATTGCTAGGTGTTTTATCTAGGGTAACCCTCATAGATTTCTGGGAATTTCCATTGTCCTAGGTTTCTACTATGAAACCTAGAGATACACCACCTCAATCCAGTTTTCTAGTCTCCCATATGAACATTGATGCAAAAATACTCAATAAATTACTCACAAGCCAAATCCAAGAACACATCCAAAACATCACCCACCATGATCAAGTAGGCTTCATCCCAGAGATGCAGGGATGGTTCAACAGAGGAAAATCCATCAATTTAATCTACCATATAAACAAACTGAAAGTAAAAGGCCACATGATCAGCTCATTGGATGCTGAAAAAGCATTTTATAAAATCCAACACCCATTCATGATAAAAGTCTTGGAGAGATCAGGGATACAAGGCCCATACCTAAACACAACAAAGGCAATCTACATCAAGCAGATAACCAATATCAAATTAAATGGAGAAGAACTTAAAGCAATTCCACTACAATGAGGGACAAGATGAGGCTGTCCACTCTCTTGGTATCTATTCAATATACTACTTGAATTTTAGCTAGAGCAATAAGACAACTAAAGGTGATCAAGGGGATACAAATTGGAAAGAAAGAAGTTAAAGTATCGCTATTCACAATGATATGATAGAATACATAAGTAACCCCAAAAATTCTACCAGGGAATTCCGTTGACTGATAAACACCTTCATCAAAGGGACTGAATACAAAATTAACTAAAAAAAAAAATCAGTTGCCCTCCTATATACAAATGGGAAACAGGCTGAGAAAGAAATTAGTCAAACAACACCCTTCACAATAGCTACAAATAATATAAAATATCTTGGTGTAACTCTAACCAAACAAGTGAAAAGCTGTATGACAAAAACTCTGAGACTTTGAGAAAAGAAATTGAAGAAGATATCAGAAGATGGAAAGATCTCTTATGCTTTTCCTTGGATTCTTGTTCCTAAACAGTAAAGTGCACTTTGAGGCAACCATAATATGATGGAAAGGATCTCAGATAATCTGATCCCTAGTAAGATGACTACTTTCATAAAATTCACAAAGAAATTTTTAAAAATTATTTCTCATAAATTTTGACAGTGTGGATTGTGGTGTGGAGTTTAGATACCTACTTATCTCATCAATGAGGGGTATCACATTTATTCAAATTACCTTTTACCACATAAGCTAATATCTTCATAGGTTCTGAATATTACAATATGGTCATATTGGAGGTTCAATTACTCTACCATACCACTACTGCTTTAAATTGGCATAGATATTCAGTGTTCTTTCAATAAAGGTATCAAAGGAGCAAACCAAGCAATCAGCATACTCTCTGACACAAGGAGATTCCAAAGGGCCAAGTGTCCCCCAGCCTCATAATAATATTCAAGATGGTTTGAAACTTAATTATGGCAAAGTAGAGGAAGGATATCTAACAAGAATTTAGAGAAATTAGAGTCTTTGTTGGTATAAAGCAAGCTTTTACCTTTAGGGATACATACTGAACTAGTCCTTAGAAATTAGCTAGTTAAATAAAGATCAACTCCTAAAAGTTTTTTCTGAACAAGAGAACTGAAGTACATAACAAAAGATTAATTGTTGGCCATTCCATGTCATTGTTTATGGTTCCAAGAGAACCTATAAAGTGATGCACAGTAAACATCATTCTATGATGTCATGAAGAGGCCTGAATGTAATACCCCAAACAGAATTTAATGAATACACAGAAGAGGATGAGAGAGTGATAAAATGAATACAGTTCTAGGATCCTTTCTTTGATAATTTCACAAGATCTGATATTTCATCCAGAAGTTTGATTTATAATGGAGAGCAGTAGATGAATAGTGTGTTATATAAAAAGAAAGCCCTACATTTACACCATAAGTTGATATATATTTGTATTTGTATGGTGATTCAGGATGGTCAGACACAGACCATGTCACTCTGATTGAATGAAATGTCACCAAAGGACAATTTTGCAACCTGAATCAAGTTGGTTTCTGGGAGTATTTACTTCATAGGGTTGTTGAGAAGGTGCATAACCATTTAAAACATGGTGCTAGATGACTCAAATTATCCATAGACCAGCTCTTGTGGTATGAACAATATTGTACAATTACCTTTCTCCATTTCAGGAAGGTTTTTGAGTTTGCAGTTTTTCCCCAGACAGTTTGTAATTCTAAAGAATAAAGAAAGTGCCCTTCCTTAGTGGACTTTAGCAGTTACTAGCAAAGCTAGGAAACTGAAAATTAATTCTTTTAAATACAGTAACCCAACAAGTCTATGGAAAGACAATTCAATTTCTATTGTTTAATGGTTCACTGCTAAAATAGTAGCAATCTATTTAGAAATGTGGGAGTCAAAAATAATGAGACTTTTTCATTTCAAACAGTGTATTTCTTAGAAGGCAATAAGGACCATCAAAAGACACAATGATAGAGGTATAGTCTATAATGAGTCTATACATATGCACAGTATAATAAACAGAGCAGAGACAGTGGCATAAATTTTCTTTACAGAGAAAATATGCTAAAATTGAGGGAAATTTCTCTATAATTTTATAATTTGGAACATTTGTAGCATGTGCTTGGGCTAGGTTTAGATTGTGGCTGGGACCTCTTTTATTTTCTAGCACAGTGAAACTACCTTGTCACAGAATATTTTACAAAATACACAGCCAAAGAGCAGAATTTCCTGAGGTATGTATCTAATGAAGGAAGGAGTTGGAAACTTTAATTAACATTAATTTCCCCCAAAATTATTCATTCACTCCAGTCTTTGAGTGTCCCTGCTGCTTAGAGAATTGAATTAAACCAACAGATTGATGTCTTCTACTGTAAAATACTGTTTCCCCACATGCATTTTTATCACAGATGCTTTGAGCTATAGAAAAACTGAGATGACTTTTCTAAAGCTTCTGACATTGTCATAATATAGATTTACTTCTTCAAGTCTCCTTCAGGATACAATCAAATGTTTCAAATAATTTGAGCTATAAATAATTATGGGACTGTTGGTTATTTCCCCTAAGACAAAAAAACAGAGCTTCAAAGAAAAAAGTTCTACTAAAACTCATTTTGCATTGCAGTATCTGCCTTTCCCAGCCTTTTATCAATTACTGGCTTCGCTTCTCACTGATAGAATTCTATATTTAAACTATACTGTTAGAATATTGTCTGAAATTATTATTTCAAACCATTTTATTTTTCCTCCAGTAGACTCTCTGAATCTTGGAAGGAGCTTATTGTGAAGGAAAACAGAAGTAATAAGTAGTTTCACATACATAGAGAGGAAGGGAGAGATGGAATAAGGCAGAGAGAGGGAGATAGTGGGGAGAGTGAAAATTGAGGTGGAGAGGGTTTCTGGATTTTTCAACTTTTGATGATAAAGAAGCAGGTTGGGTATTTAGAGTACAGCCCCTCCTCCGTACTTCAGTTGTTTCCTTTTGTTTACAAGTCACTGCCATCCTTCATTGTGCGTTGAATACTAAGCTCTCTCTGGAGAGATATTATATTGTGTCCAGAATGTTTGGCAGATGGTGCTTTCTGTTGGAACAGAAGGCAGTGAGTATACCTGACTCTTCAAGAACTCAAATACTGGAAAGCAAGGTAAGTGAAAGTCCTGAAAAGCTTTCTTTTTCCTTACTAACCACCTAGATAACCATCCTCCCCAACCCATTTTTGCTACAATATCAAATAGGGGCAACAATCCCCACTCTATTCCATCTTCTCCAAATCAAATACACCCCTCCTATCCCTTCAAAATGTCTCTATCTCCCATCAACGAAGTTTGTGAAAGAATTTGCAAGAGTGTTATGTATTCAGATTCCTGGTCACTGTGCATTGAGATGATTGAATGACCTATTCTAAACAATGAAGGAAAGAGACAGGCTTTCATCAGGAAACATCTAAAAAAAAAAATGGATTGAAACCAAGGACCACCTGATGCTCAAATCTAAGGCATAGAGTAGTGTTTATTCCTGCATCTGGAGAAAAACCATTCTTTCCAAAAAGCTCTTCACAGCACTGTGTCAACTGAGAAATTGATCAGGACTTCTCCAGGAGTCTCAAGGGCTTTTACCTTTGTCCTTAGAGAGCTTTTCTATTTTTTTTTCTTTCTAAAGGTTTCTGGTACATTTTCTGGAATGACTTATTCAGTCCTTGTCCCGAAATAATTCCTTGATTGTCCTATTTTCTGCCTACAAATGAAAAATATGGTAGCATAGTAGAAGAGATGGGAAACCGGATCAGTAAAAAAGAAATCCATATACACTATATAATTGCCTCATAACATAAATTGGAAAGTAGTCACATCTTCTCTTTATATGTGCTCCCTCATACACATGAATAAATGAATGAATGCTACAATAAAATAGGCTTTGGAGAGTGAACTCACCCTCATTTACTCTTACTACATGAGGACGTTACATTCCTTTTCTCTAGAGGATACCTCAAAAACTGTGCCATCTTAGAAGAGGTCAAAACTGCTGATGATTTGATCTTGAACTTCTCAGTTTCCAGAACTATGAAGAACAAATTCCTGGTGTTAGAAGTGCCCAGGAAAGTTAGAGGTCACAAGACAGACCAACGCACTATACATAAAACATGTAAGGCATATGATAAGGCATCAAATCTCAATTTCACCACTGTGAAAAGAAAGAAATTGTGAGCTATATACATGATTCCAAGGTTTGCAGAGACGTCACTAAAAACTCAAAAGAATCATGTGAGACTGATATTAGTAAAATATTTTAATCCAATGCTAGGAATAGTAATATTATAATATTTCATAACAAAAATATTAAAAAGATATTTTATATTTTTACCACATCTTTCAAATCATTACTAATTTTATAATTTCAGAAAATCTAAGTTCAAACTAGTTATATTTAAAGGACACTACAGCCACTTCTGATAGCTGTCCCTGTGGGGAAGTGGGGGTTGACAGTTTTGTTTTATGGTGCATCTTCTTATCAAAAGAAACAAAATGTCACTGTCATGAACTCTTCATAGATTTATTTTTGTTTCTTCTGATATATTTTGGCTTTATGCTATGTAGTATATTTAATATTTTAATGAGAAACCATTGGTTTTTTCATGCAAAAAAATTGCCTCTTCCTTATCACTTTTTATCACTTCCATTAAGCCAAAGGCTTTACATTTCTACTGTCATGCATCTTAAATTTCCCATTTCCTTAAAAATTATGGAAGTGTTCCTGTGTTGTCAGGTAGACAGACAGAACCAATAAAAAGAAAGTTAGCCAATAACAAAAGACAGCATGGTAGATGATAGCGCCTAAGTTCATCTGGCTTGGAAATTAAAGACTAAAATCCATGTTTTACAGGACACTTTGCAGAAATGTCTCCAAATGGCAGTCTGAATCCTCCACAGATTACCTGTGCCATGGACTGAATGTAATACTGAAGAGCTGTACATGTGAAAGAGCTAAGATGAACTATTAATGTCCATCAAAACTGCAGGAATCCAGGGCAGAGACTATAAACAGAGGGCACAGTTTTTTAATTCATTCTTCGGTTGAGGTACATCTGGGTTGTTTTTAGTTTCTAGCTATTACAAATAAGGCTGCTATGAACATAGATGAGGAAACATCCTTGTGATTAGGTGAGGAGTCATTTGGATGTGTGGTACATCTACACAATGGAATGCTGCTCAGCTATCAGAAACAACGAAATCATGTAATTCACATCCAAATGGATAGAACTAGAAAAGCCCATCCTGAATGAGCTAACCCAAACTCAGAAGGATGTGCATGGCATCTGTTCACTTATAGACGGATTTTAGCTATATAGTACATGATATCTATACTACAACCAACACACCAAAGGGAACATGGACATAGACTTTTTCTTTTTCTCCCTGTCAATGAGACATTTTGCCCTAGTGGTACTGCCTTGTAGGCCCCCAGTGTAGGAGGAGGCTCTTGGCCCTCATATGACTGCTGAACTGGGGCGGGGGACTGTTAGGTAGGGACACTCCACTCCAGAGAAGTGGAATGGAAGGTTTAGGAGGTAGAGGGTGGGAGGGCAGGACTGGGAGGGGTGGAAAGAGGACACTATGATGGAAATGTAACCTGAAGCAATAAATAAATAAATTTAAAAAGTAAACAGAGGGCAAAAAGGAGTTGAAAGATGGTGACAAAGATGAACTAAAGAGAGGGAGGAAAATAGGAATGAAAGATATAAGAAGGAAGGCAGAGGGGAGGGAAGAGAAGAGGGGAGAGAAGGGGTAGGGAGGGGAGAGGAGAGGAGAGGAGAGAAGAGAAGAGGGGAGAAGAGATGAGAAGAGGTAAGAAGAGGTGAAAAGTGAGATTTTGCATTGTGAACCAGAAAAACTGACTGGAGAAAACTTTCTTTCCAATACTGTCACCCAGCAAAATGGAGACTTGGCCTAAACCCTACATGTGTGGAAGGCCATGGCCTGTCTCCCTCCCAGGTTTAGATTGCCTACAACAAAATGAGTGTAGGGCCTTAAATGGTCAATGGCCTAGAGTGTGTGCCTTTCCCCTTTGAGAAATCATGCATACCTAAAGTTCTTGTTCATCTATGTGGTGTATAAGGACAGTTTTTACATTTATGCTTATGACAATATACTAGAACATCTAATGGATAACCCAAGAGTAGCTTTTGGCTGGAGTGACAGAATATAAAAGGGAGTTGGATACCTGTAGGATGACTTTCCATGGGTTTCAATGAAAAGGCCTTCAAGGTCTATGAGCTAGTCAAAATCAAGGTGAGACAACCTAGTATATAGCCTCACCCCTGTGTGTATTTTTGTTCTGGGTCCTACAATTGTCCAGGTCTGCTCTTTTTCCCAGGGAAGAGTCAGGTCAGATTAAGTGGGAGTTCTGTCAAGGACAATAGGTGAAAATGTGCTCATTAAGCCTTCAGGTAATGTTGCTCTTAGTGAGGGTTGTTCTATTATTTGTAACTCCTGTGGATTACTGCCTACTTAATTAGTTTTAGCTAATATAACTTCAGTTTTAACTTCAACATACACAGAAGAGTGTAAGGATGTATCCTTATTTCTCTACTCATTATTCTCATTAAGTTTATACAGAAAACGTGAAGCCACTTTAAACAAAACAAAACAAACAAAAAACAAAAAAAAAACCTCTAGCTTGAGAGCCTGAAATCATGGTCAGAGAGCTGCCTTCAGCCTATCTAGTCCATTGTCAGTCATTAGCATGTGCAGTCCTGCCCTCATAATAGAGTAGGAAGACAGCAAAAGTTTGAAGTTTGTGAGGCACATAAGGAGGAATCACTTTAAAAGAAGAAAAAAAAGTGCTACATGAATCAGACTCAGAAATCTTAAAGACCATTTTCACTCAGTGAGTTACTTGGGCTTTAGGGATATAAAGGTAATTCAGAGACAGGATCCTCTGGTGATTTAAGCATATGGAGTCCTGAGACACATATCCATTTTAGGCTTCTTCTCCACTCACATTTTGGAAAATTGATCCTAGCAATTGCTTCTTGATGGAGACATGAATTATGCTTCCTGAATAGTGATGAGTACATTTAAAAGAGTTCAGAAATGAAAGCATGAATATCCAGACAGCCAGTTTCTTCTTTCTAACTCATAATTCTAGCTTCCTAACCACTAACACAAGATGGGTGCCATGCATAAAATATAGTTTTGACTTCAGTGCAATTTGCTTTAGGCCAAGTATCTCACAGAATAGCATCATGAAACAATCATAAAAAAAAAGCTAGCAAAAGTAAGTTAAGATCCTTGGTTACTTTATTAATATGGATATTAATCTCTAATAAGTAGCAGTAAAATTGGTTGTCAGACTATTTACTAGGGAATGAGTAAAATACTGTCCTGCTGCATTTTCCCTAAGTTGCTTGTCTATTTTCTCACTTAAAGTTCATATTAATCTAAAATATTAAAGGACAAAGGGTCTGAGAAGTATCCATCTCTTTAAATGCCTGATTAAATTTTTGAACATGATTGCAATCAGTACAAATCACACTTCCCAAGACAATGTATTTATCATCAGCCTAAAAAAAATAAGGTTTTAATATCATTTTCCCAGCTTTTGTTTTCTAATATGCTGGTGTGTGTGACCTCTTTATGTGGCTTCTGACTTTTGCATAGGAACACTTACTTTTATATTTATATGCTTCATTCCTAAAATCTCCAAGAAAGTAAAGATGCATTTAAATTACTTGAATGTAAGGGTTATTTATATTAATCAACAAAGGCTAGGGAATCTAACTGGATTGAGTTCTATGGATATAACTAAATATAATATATATAATGAAATGTAGTCAAATGGCCATTATCCTATGTGTGAAATGACTGACTTGCTAGAAAGAAGAGTGGCTCATTTAAAGAATAGAATGGAATGAACTAGATATTACACAGTTTGTGGGGGGTTATTTGGTTGAATTTACAGTATCAGTAATTTTAGAAGACAGGGATACAAGGAGTGTGAACTATAGGTTTAATTCTCAGATATTACAGTACTAATTTCCATACTTTATCAAATAAATAAACTACAACATTTCTCTAATCACTCAGCAAACCCTAGTAGTCACTTGGAGAAAGAAATTGATTATCTCGCTAGATGTGGAAAAAGCATTTGACAAAATCCAACACCCCTTCATGCTAAAAGTTCTGGAGAGAAAGGGCACACAAGGACCATATCTGGAAATAATAAAGGCAATATACTGCAAGGCAGTAGCCAACATCAAAGTAAATGGAGAGAAACTTGAAGCATTTCCTCTAAATTCAGGGACAAGACAAGGATGTCCACTTTCATCCATATCTCTTCAATATAGTACTTGAAGTTCTTGCTAGAGCAATAAGACAACTAAAGGACATCAAGGGGATAAACATTGGAAAAGCGAAGAAGTCAAATTATCCCTATTTGCAGACGATATGATAGTATACATAAGTGACCCCAAAAATTCCACCAGAGAACTCTTACAGCTGATAAACACCTTCAGCAATGTGGCTGGATACAAAATTAATTCAAAAAATCAGAAGCCCTCCTTTATACAATAAATAAATGGGCTGAGAAAGAAATCTGGGAAACAACTCCCTTCACAATAGCCACAAACAATATAAAATACCTGGAGGTAACTCTAACCAAGCAAGTAAAGGACCTGCATAACAAGAACTTCAAGCCCTTGAAGAAAGAAATTGAAGAGGCCATCAGAAGATGGAAAGATCTCCCATGCTCATAGATAGGTAGGATCAACATAATAAAAATTGCCATCCTGCCAAAAGCAATATACAGATTCAGTGAAATTCCTATCAAAATACCAGCACAATTCTTTATAGACCTGGAAAAAGCTATTCTCAGTTCGATATGGAACAACAAAAAACCCAGAATAGCTAAATCAATCCTGTACAATAAAAAATAAATAAATAAATAAATAAAACATCTGGAGGTATCACCACCCCAGATTTCAAGCTGTACTACAGAGCAATAGTAATAAAAACAGCATGGTACTGGTATAGAAACAGACCAGTAGATCAATGGAATTGAATTGAAAATCCAGAAATGAACCCACACACCTATCTATGGTTACCTAATCTTTGACAAAGAAGCCAAAACCGCACAATGGATAAAGGACAGCATCTTCAACAAATGGTGCTGGTCCAACTGGATGCCCACTTCTAAAAGAATGAAATTAGACCCATACTTATCACCTTGTACAAAACTTAAGTCCAAATGGATCAAAGACCTTAACATAAGGCTGGTCACACTAAATCTACTAGAAGAGAAAGTGGGAAAAACCCTCGAAATCATTGGCACAGGTGACAACTTCCTGAACAGAACACCAACAGCTCAGGATCTGAGATCAAAAATGAATAAATGGGACCTCATGAAACTGAAAAGCTTCTGTAAGGCAAAAGACACTGTCATTTGAACAAACGCTGCCTACAAATTGGGAAAAAAAATCTTCACCAATCCCACATCTGACAGAGGGCTAATATCCAAAATTTACAAAGAACTCAAGAAATTAAATGCCAAGAAACAAAATAATCCAATTTAAAAATGGGGAAAAGAGCTAAACAGAGAATTCACAAAGGAGGAAAATTCCTAAATCCCGAGAGACACTTGAAGAAATGTTCAACATCCTTAATCATCAGAGAAATGCAACTCAAGATGACTCTAAGATTTCATCTCACACCTGTCAGAATGGCTAACATCAAAAGCTCAAATGTGACTATAAGTGAATAGATGCCATGTGCATCCTTCTGAGTCTTGGTTAGCTCACTCAGAATGAGCTTTTCTAGTTCCATCCATTTGGCTACAAATTGCATGATTTCCTTGTTTCTGAAAGCTGAGTAGTATTCCATTGTGTATTTTAGCTATATTATACAGGATATCTATACTACAACCAATGCACCAAAGGGAACAGGAACATAGACTTTTTGTTCCTGTCAATGAGACTCTTTGACCTAGTGGTGCTGCCTTGTAGGCCCCCAGTGTATGAGGAGGCTCTTGGCACTCATATGACTGCTGAACTGGGGCGGGGGACTGTTATGTAGGGACACTACACTCCAAAGGAGTGGGATGGAAGGGTTAGGGGGTAGAGGGTGAGAGGGTGGGACCGGAAAGGGTCGAAAGTGAACACTATGATGGGGATGTAATCTGAAGCAATAAATAAATGAATTTTTTTTAAAAAATTCCTGAAAAATAAAAAAGCTCAAATGATAGCACATGCTGGCGAGGGTGTGGAGAAAGATGAACCCTCCTCCATTGCTGGTGGGAGTGCAGGCTTGTGCAACCACTATGGAGGTCAGTCTGGCGCTATCTTAGAAAACTTGGAATAGCTCTGCCTCGGGATCAGCCACACCACTTCTGGGTATACATCCAAATGGCTCCTCACCGAATCACAAGGAAGTTGCCTGATCTATGTTCATAGCAGGCTTATTTGTAATAACTAGAAACTGGAAACAATCCAGATGTTCCTCAACTGAAGAATGGATTAAAAATCTATGGTACATCTACTCAGCTATCAGATACAAGGAAATTATGTAACTTTCAGCCAAATGGCATCCTGAGTGAGCTAACCCAGACTCAGAAGGATGCACATGGCATCTATTCACTTATAGTCGGATTTTAGCTATATAGTACAGGATAAGATATCTATACTACAACTATACATGCACCAAAGAGAACATGGACATAGACTTTTTTTTTCTTTCCCTGTCATTGAGACACTTTTCCCTGGTGACTGCCTTGTAGGCCTCCAGTGTATGAGGAGGCTTTTGGCCCTGATATGACTGCTGAACTGGGGCAGGGGAATGTTATGTAAGGACACTCCACTCCAGAGGAGTGCGATGGAAGGGTTAGGGGATAGAGGGTGGGAGGGTGGGAGGGTGGGAATGGGAAGGGTGGAAAGAGGACACTATGATAGAGATATAACCTGAAGCAATAAATAAATTAATTAAAAAAACAAAAACAAAAAAAGTGTTTTAATTCTTACTGATTCTCAAAAAATATTGGCAAGAATGCAGCCCTTAGAAGTGCCTCTCCTAGGGATGTGGATGCTAGCCCAAATATGCAATGACACCATTTCTGTCCTTCCTCTGGTCAGTAAGGATACCAACTTATCCTCCTGTGGTCGTTTTAACAAGCTCTTGTACACCTGGATATTTAAAAGAACAAACTGACAATCTGTCAAGGCCTTCAGTTTTTAACAATACGTGCAGGACTGGAAATAGGATGCAACCAGGCACATACATGCGCTTGTGTGTGTGTGTGTGTGTGTGTGCGCGCGCACCTGTGTATCTATAGATGTGTGTCTGTTTGCCTGTGTCTATTTCTATCTGTGCTTGTGTCTATATATGTGTACATGGTTATGTATGTATATGTGTATATAGTCTCAATCTATCTCTGTCTTATGTGCAAATATATAATTATACTAATAACTCACTTTGTTAATGCAGAAAAAATTTACTATGTCAAAATTCTTAAATTAGTGATCGGCAAAAATTATCATATAAGTTTCCATTAACAGTATGGAGATACTTGGGTATGGAGATTGGAGTTGAGGGGAGTGGAGTGCATTTTTCAACTTTCACAAACACCAAAGAAAGAAACTGAAATCATTTTATGTCTTGAGCTCAGTTTCTACAAAGGATTACCAGGGTGTTAAAGGTACTAAGAAGACTTCCCCATCACCAAACAACTGTAATTCACAGAAAGAATCACAAAATAGTAAAACCTCATGTTCCAGCTCATATTGTGCTATACTCCTTGATTCTATGACAATTTCTTGCACTCTTTGATTTCTTATCTTAAAATCCAATGTTCCTTTAGAACGTTATTGTATTCATTTTCTAAGTATTTTCCTAGAGGACGTTCTTTTCTTTTATATGAGTTCTGGGAATTAAACTCAGATTGTCAGATTTGGTAGCAAGCTCCTTTACCCAATGAGCTATTTTTCCGATACACATTGTTTTACTTCAAGCCTTATTTTCAGGCTCTGTATTTTTCACCATTCATCCACTGTTGATCTTTTAAATATTTTTTTTTTCATTTGTCTTCATTGCTGTACAGAAACAATTCAGTTTATGGTCTCGAGGCTGAGTGACAGTTCTTCTGCAGTCCATCTGTATACACTCCTGGCCCTTCCTTTTTCCTGAATGTCCTTCTGTTTTCCAAAGCTCCTTGCTCACTTGCCAGAGTGAGTTTGGATCTCACAAATCTCTGCTCATTCTCTCCTAACTCTGAGAACTCAAGGCTCTTGATTCACCCAACTGTTGCTCCTTAAGCTAGTGGTCTTTGAATAAGCATCCTTGAATAGCAAAAGAGAGGCCATTAATGCATATTCTTGACCTCTCAGAGTTCCTAGCTCCACTCTGGAAGTACCCAGGAAGTTCCTGTCTACAAGCATCCAAGTGATTCTGATGTATGGGATCCGTAAGCTAATATTTGAGAAATGCTATTCTGGGTATTATGGACCTATGATTGAAATATCTCGTCATCATGAAAAAGTAAATTTGAATAAATTCAAAAGCAGTTTTACTAGAGGACAGCCTCCCTGCCTCCTTGTAGTATAGCTATACATGCTGGTATCCAGGAGGATACTTCAGACTTCCTGCCTCATCCCACTTGGTCCAGATTCCAGTCCACAAGTGGAGTCTACCAAGCCTTCAAAAAAGGCACTATAATTAAAGATCCTAAGGACTCTGGACCATATGGTCAGTTCTTTCAATTACCAGAGAGTCTACATTAAAAACAAGAAAGCACTTAAGACACTCCTGTTGGTAGGGACAAGAGTAGTTATGAATGATTCTAAGACCAGTCATGCTCAATGGTTCTAAGTAATCAGAGACCTGGAACCTCCAGCTCTTCCCTCTATCAGCAAACAGTGTAAGTTCTTGATGCTGCCTGGGCAAAGAACAATACATCAGCCCCTATTTCAAGCCAATGGTTTGTTATGAATACCAAAATCTGGAAAGCAAACAGAAAACTGCACAAAAAATAAAAAAGTATTTTCTATAATTTTTATGATTTAAAACAATATCAATACTATTATTATAATAATTACTAGGGTGATCATAATTATTATGGAAGCTGCTAAGACCATATCCAAAATTTAAGATTTCCTAGTCCTGAAATCTTTATATACCTGTCTGCTAACTTATAGATTTAAGTCACACATGACATGTCATTAGTTCTAAGGGATTTTTTTACTTTGAGGGAGAGAAAGAGAGAGAGAGAGGAGAGAGAAAGAGAGAGAGAGGGAGAGAGAGAGAGAGGGAGAGGGAGAGAGAGAGAGAGAGAGGTCACAGATACCCAGGTCTCACAGACTTTATGGAGATGAATAACAAGCCACAGCTATCAGTAGCCTAAGATGCATTTTTGTCACTAACCTGAAAATAAAGGTACTATGTTGCACATACTATATAGCTGGTATAAAGTTATTTCTATAAAATATGTATTGAGCACTAAAAAGTGCTGCAGACATTGCAAAAAAATTGAAAAACAGTCACTCAAAGCCCTAATGGATTGTGAGATATATATTTTTAGGAGAAAAAAGCTGGTGAGTTACTCAATATAGAATGAAAGATTCTGCACTTTTAGGTAAAGAGAAATCATGTATACTTAAGGGATGATGATTGTTTAGTTTACTTTGTGTTTAGCTACATGTTTTTCTCCTTCAGTGGTGCCACACTGAATTTTCATTAATTATATAGTTAGTTAGTTAGTTAGTTAGTTAGTTAGTTAGTTAGTTAGTTAGTTAGT
>CAJQZJ010012348.1:662611-751753 GCA_907164525.1 Lophiomys imhausi | reverse complement strand
AGTTAGTTAGTTAGTTAGTTAGTTAGTTAGTTAGTTAGTTAGTTAGTGTATATCAGTGGCATGCCATAGCACACATGAAGGTCAGAGGAAGACTTGTAATAATTGTTCTCTGCCTCTACTGTATGGTTTTAGATATCAAACTCAGGGCTTGAGGCTTAGCATCAATCACCTTTACTTACTCAGCTATTTTGTTCACCCATCTACAATGATGATCTTTATGGTGACTCAAACGCATTTTCCAATTACACACTCTTCATTGTTTAAATTAAAATCTCTTCTTAGACTACAGCTATGCTAACCATCAGAGTTTCCAGTGTGTTAACATGGGCTGGGCTAGATGAACAGAACACTTGCAATGAAAATGCAAAAGCATTTAAAATAGTACTTTTGAAATTTCAAATTAAAGTTATTTTTATGCATGGTATCATTAGTATCTATCCTTTTCTCTACAAAGATGGAGAAATGCTCTTCAGGTGAATCATATATAAATTAATCAAAACAATGCATTTGAGACTTAGTTTTGTCAAACTAAAATTTTACATCTATTTCTACTTACATCTCATACACATGTGCAAAAGAGTTTCTTCTAGTTATTCTGAAAAGACATAATTTCCTCAAGTCAGAAAGATTCTTATTTGGACAATCTAGTCATTTAATAATACTTATATATGTAACTGGCTCATAATATTTAAAATATATGGTTTGTTGCAGAGAAAATACATGAAGAGAAGACATATCAATGTAAGACACTGTCAGCTAATTAAAGTGAGTTTTTTTTCCTCTGTTGCTGTCTTTCACTCAGTGGAAGTTCCTACAGTGACACCTAGTGCAGCCATCAGATCTATGACAGCTTTGGGAGAGTGAATAAAATTAGCTCTCTGGTAAATTCCAGTTCTCATTTCAGCGAAAATAAGCTAATTCAAAACTGAAAGTCTTACATTTTGTTTCTGATCCCGACATACATGCATGTCCTAGTTACAAGTTGAATCTATTAAAAATATGTCATGCTGCTGGGCCACAATCCTATCAGTTAGTTTCCTACAATCAGAAATTCTGGATCATAAATGTACACAAGGAAGTAGAATTGCAATTAAAGATTAAACTCATAATCTTCTGACTCCCATACACAAGAGACTCTCAAGATATATTCAGCAGAGTTTTAGCTCCTTTTACTAAACATTTCTCTGATGTTTATACCTAAATCTATTAAAGAATCTGTAGACAGATTTAAGTTCAGATCTGGAAGGAACTGATGATGGCCTTCTGCAAAGCACCTTTATTAAAATATATTACTCAGATGATCTTTAATTCATATGCTGTGGTGGCTAAAATGAGGACCCATATGGGTCCCTAGTTGGTAGAACTGTTTGGGAAAGATTTGGAGGTGTTACCTTGATGGAGGCAGTGTGTCAACAGTGATGGGTTTTGAGGTTTAATTCTCATGCCCCTCCAAGTGGGTCCTTACTGTTTCCGAATTTAGATTGGAGATGTGAGATCCCAGCAGTTCATGCCACCTCCTCTTCATGTCACCATCATGGACTCTAACATTCTGGAACTGCAAGGTCAATGGAATGCTTCTTTTATAAATTGCCTTATTCATGGTGTTTTATCACAGCAACAGAAAAGTAACTAATACAGATGCCTTCTAATAAAGAATGATTCAGAGATTGCTTCAGTGAAATTAGAAATTGGATGTTTTTTAAAAGAACAACATTATTGCTAACCTTGTTGCTTCTAGAATAGCCACAAACAGTTCCTCACACAGAAGTAGCACTAAGTCACAAACAGTTTCTCACACAGAAGTAGAGAATCATCTTTCTCCCAATATTTGAATCTTAATTTTTTAGATATATTTTATATTATTCTTAGTTTTCTTAGCATTTTTAATTTTATGTTCAAAAAATGAATTACAATGCAAATGAAGCTCAGAAGAATCATATTCTGATTTTCTCTATTGTTGCTTATTTATATATGATTTCAGGACTAACTACTTAGGATTAGATAACTAATTATGAGGTTCAATCCTGGGAAAGACTAACTCCCCATCTCTCAGTGTTCTTTTTTATGTGCTTTTTGTCTCTAGGGGACTTCATGAGATTTCCCCCCTTCAATATTAGTTGGTATTACTATTATTCAGGGATTATTTAAGTAGGCACATTGAAGAGTTATCTTGAATGTAGCTTCCCTGTTCTTTTTAGGAAATACAATCTCTCATCAGATTTCCTGGTCCACTGGCATTCACATTATTTCTGTCCCCTCTTTTTCTGTGTTCCCTGTGCCTCTGTCCACAGTGTGTTTTGTTGTCAACAATGGGAATTTATCTTCTTCCTATGGGAGGCAACCAATGGCAACATTGATTCCTACTCTGTTTAGGGAATGTTTTAGCCTATGCTGATCAACAATTTAAAGGAATATTCTCATGTGTGGTACTTGCGATTTTGTTAATAGACTATGGCTCTTGTAGGGAGCATTTTCAGTCCAAGTTGCATAATTTCTTATATATATATATATAATTGTGCATATACATATACAGCAATAATAATAACAAAAGCAACATATAATATGTGTAATTTTAGATAAAAATAATTTTTTAAATTCTTTAAGATTCTTTCAAACTTCCTCTCTTCCTCCTCTTCTGATCTTCTTCCCTCATGCACAACCAAAGGACCACTACCCATTTTTTACTATCATATTACCTCTATCATGCATCTGTCATATTAATCTCCCATGTCCCCTTTTTAATTTTCTGTATTCTATGTTACTCTAAATTGTGTGCTTACATCTTAAGTTTTGGAGCAAGGAACAGATGAGAAAGAACGTATAACATTTGTGTTTCTAGGTCTAGGCCACTTCACTCACAATAATATATTTTTTTAGTTCCAACCATTTATCTACAAATTTCATGATTTTTATTTTTTCTGACAGCTGAAAAGACATCCATTGTGTATATGTATCATATTATCATTATCCATTCATCTATTGAAGGATATTTATGTTGGGCCCATTCTCTAGATACTGTAGAAAAAACTAAAAAGGGTATTACTGAGCAAGCAACTGAAAAAAAAGAATCCATAGTCTTTGGACATATGCCATGGAAAAGTAGAACTAGGCAATACAATAGATTTCTTTTTAGCTTTCTATGGTTTATCCTTACTGATATCTTCAGTCAGTTGTTTATTCCTTTGCTGTACATAGTTTCTTAATTTTATAAGGTACAACTATTTACAGATGATACAATATTAAGCATAAGGTATCTCAAAAATTTTACAAGATAACTTTTGGAAATGATTGCTAAGTTCACCAAAAAGGAAGGATACAAAATAAATTTTCTTGTTTTTTTTCCAGTGGAAATAGATTCTTCTTTCATATAATGCATAAGAACAATAACAAACACACCAAGAACAAGTTCATGAATCACTCCCACTTAAAGAAGTGTCAAGGACAGTATCTTAAAACAAAACTAACCAAGGTGGTTAAAGGTTTGTACAATAAAAACTTAAAGTATTTGAAGAGATTCTGAAAGACATTAGAAAATGTAAAGATACCCATGTTCATGGATCATTAAGATTAATATAGCAAAAATGATAACCCTACCAAAATTTTTTTTCAGGTCCAATGTATTCCTTATGAAAAGATCCACACAATTTTTTATATAAATGGAAAAATCATACTAACATTCATATAGAACCAGAAAATACCCCAGATAGTCAAAGTAATCCTGAACAAAATAAAAAATACTGAAAAGATTACTTTTCAAGATTTCAAGATATATTATAGAACTATAGTAATAAAAAAATAGGATACTCATATAAAAACAGACATGTAAACGAATGGACAAAAAAGAACAGACCCAAATAATAGACATTTGATATTTGTTAAAGATGTCAAAAATATGCCTGAAGAAAAGAAAACATCTTCTACAAATAGTTCTAGGAAAAATGGATGTCCCAATACAGAAAAACTAGTAGACATATATCTATCATACTGCATGAAAAATAACTCCAAGTGGATCAAAGATCTCAATTTGAAATTTTTTTTAGCTTTTTGAAAAAAATTTTTAATTTATTTTTTATTTCATCAAGTTACATCTCAGTCACAATCCCCTCCCTACTTCCCCTTCTGGACCCACCCTCCCACTCTCTTCCCTCACAGCCTCCTCCCCATCCACTTCCTTTTTTTTAAGTTTAAGGAATGTACTTTTCCCCCCAGCAGTTCCCCCTTTCAGTCCAACAAATGGTTCTTTCTCTTATAACAACAAATACAATACAAAACAATAGAAATAATTAGGCCATAATTATGAGAATTATAAAGTTTAGCATACATTCCCAATGTCCAGTCCATATGTATTTGGCAACTGACTTTAGCATTCTACTATCCAACCATCTCCATGAGTTTAAAGTTCTGTTTACAACTCAGTCCATCCTAACTTTCATCAAAATTTTAAAAACATCTTCTTAGATCCAGAACACCCTCTTAATTCCTAAACAACTCAAAATTTAACGGTGAGACTCTAGCTATCTAGTCTTCAACCACATCAGAGACCTGAGAGGGATAAATATATCTGATTATACAGGGATTTCTCTCGTTTTCTTTTCTGTATCCTTCTTTCTCTCCTACGTAGGGGTGAAAAGACTTGAGAAAAAAATGGGATATAGACATAATATGGGAATGATAAAGAAAAAAGGACAGATTATAGAATATGCTCTTATATCTTTGTATATTGATACAAAATTAAGATTATATTTGGCTAAATTGGTAATGATCTCTGTATGTTGGTACAAAATTAAGATTATATTGGGCTAAATTGGTAATGATCTCTGCATGTTGATACAAAATTAAGGTTATATTGGGCTACATCTGTATTGATATTTGTATATTGATACAATATTAAATTATATTTGACTACATTGGTATTGATTTTATATATTGATACAAAATTAAGGTTAACTCTTTTTAAGGTATTGTACCTAGGTATCGCTTAAAAAAATGAAATGTGAAGTTTTGGCCTTTTGTTAGCAACTGTCATAAGCTGTTTAGGATAATTAAGAAATGCAAACTAATAGTCACTCAATTTGAAACTTTAAATGCTAAAACTGCTAGAAGAAACATAGGTAGTACCCTTCATAATATATGTATAAGAGAGGACTTTCTGAATAGAACTTCACTTATTCTATTGGGGAGAATAATTGAATTTTTTTAAAAAGGCTTTAATAGTTCTTTAAGAATTCTCTCTATGTGTTTGATCATATTAATCCCCCAGCTCTTCCCAGATCCACCCCCTTCATGAATGACCCAACTTTGTGATCTTTGTTGTTGTTGTTTTAACCAGGCAAGACCAATTTGTAAGACCCAAACTTTTGTGGATTTGTGACCTTTAATTGCAGTGTAATCAATTTATCAGAGGATACACATTTTGAGAAAACTCTCTTTCTGTCTGTCTGTCTCTCTCTTCCAGTAGCTAACAATTAACTATAACTCCTCAACAAGGTTTAAGATTTCATATTCACATCCTTTTTTCAAGATGGAATGTTTGCCTGGTTTAGGCTTGTACAGGGTTTGTGCACACTGTAACAACCACTGTGAGTTCATATGTCTTGCTGTCCTGCTGTGTCAAGAAAACACTGTTTCCTTGTCATCTTCTGCCTGTGACTTACATACTCTTTCTTCCCTTTCTTCCACAATGATCCTTAAGCCATGAGATATGAACTAGGATATGGAAATACCTCATACTCATGATTGGTAAAAATAATATTGTGAAAATGGCTATTTTATCAGAAGAAATCCACAGACACAGTCCAATCCATATCAAAATTCTAACACAATTTCTTCACAGAAATAATCATAAATTTCATATCAAACTATAATAGATAGAATAAAGATATCCTAAACAGTCCTAAGCAACAACAAAAACTGTTAGAGGTAGATACCATCATAACAGATTTCAACACTACAGTTAGCGTAATAAAAACTACCTGTTTAATATTTAATGTTGCTTGCTTTTATTTCATTGTCGCTGATGGTGGTTTTCTATAAATAATTATTAGAGCTGTGAATGGATCAAGCTATAAGTGTGAAATCACCTCAAAGAAATATTTTCCACACCTAAAAGTTTATCTTCTGCAGTTGGACTAGGGCATAGTACTTTACTTCTAGGGTAGAAGATTAGGCAATCTTCTCAAAACTCATTTAATAATGTAATGGGGAAGAATCATTGACTAAGAAATACTCATATTCTAAAAATAATCCTTTTCATTTGAGTGCACAAGTGTGCTATACAGTATTTCTTACTTTTGACATCAAGAGTCACATTTAAGGACTAGGAATTAGACAGATTTCAGAGATAAGGAAATCAAGGACCCAAATACCTCAAAAACAAGAGAATTAAAAGGCATGCTCCTGGCCCATGTGCAAATGCTTATGGGATATACAGAAAATAAGGACTGCAGATTTCTCCCCTTGAATATTTAGAGTCTGAGATGGCTACCCTGCACAGACCTCCTACAGAGATAAGGTGATCCCTCCTTCTCGTACTATGTACAGCAAATGCATTGAATATCTGGGCTGTAATATTAGGTACACTCCATCAAAATGAGTATGATACATCTTTCCTATTTTTGTATCTATGATTGTCATTTCTTCAGTGCCTGCCATTTATTCATTCCCACATCTACCCAGTTACATTTCTAGGATTAAGCCATGGTAGATACAAAAAATAATACCTGAACAGGGGATTTTCATTGGTCAGACAAGGAAATAGTTCCTAAAAAATTGTTTAAACAAAGGTAAAATGTAAAGATAAAGTAGAGTAAAAAGTATAGAACAATTCTAAGCATCAGGTGCAAAATAGGACAAACAAAATCTCAAGACAGATAGTTACATTATAGTACTTTAAAGGAGATATTTGAGTAATCATGGAAGTAAGGTCAAAATACTGTGCAACATTATCAGTCAGATCATCCTGGGGTACTCTTATCTCCTTTCCCAAGAGATAAGGCTACTCAGAAAACTGTAAGAGCTGCAGGATATTCTAAGGAGCTCATCTCTCTGATTACTTGTCAAAAGTTTGATATGGTACAGAGGCCAATAACACCACCTGATGCAAGGAGATAGTTTATTGCAGGACTTGATATACTCTTTAAGATATGCTCTTTAAGCTTGTGCCACGGGTGGGTAAAACACATTGCTGCAACCAGTTCATACATTTCTGAAGGATAAGATCCTTGGAGAGTGGCTAGTTCAATAAAGCTGGAAGGGCCTAAGGTGCAAAAATGAGAGAATAAGCATGAACAATTCTCCAGATTCAGCACTTATTGGCCCATGGAAAGTGAAAAATCATACCTCAGTAATTGCTATGGCTCCTCATGAAGGTCCTTCAAAACTCATGAAACTGGTGGCTTCTAGAAAATAGAAGGCTCTCTAAAGAAACGACATCAAAAGTATGAACAATTTTTTAAGTTCACATATGGAAAAGCAAAACACTGAATAAGGAGCCCTTAGTAAGAGGTGATGCTGAACACTTCCTCAGAGAATCCAGATCCTAAAAGGCCTTTAGGTAAACATCTCCCAGTATCAGATGGAACTGATGGAGCCAAGAAAGGTGGAGATCATCTCTTCTCCATGTCCCTAGAGTCAGATCTATACCTACAACAAACTCAGAATAGTGAGGAAATGATATCAGATAGCCATCGGCAGCTTCCAGGACCAGACTCAAAACACTATCCTGTTCTGGAACGTGAAAAATGTCCATCTTTGAAAGATGAGGTTTGTTTTAAAAACAAGCATGATTCAATTCAATTATCCTTTAAAAGCAAAAGAAGACAGAAGTATTTCAGGAAAATTGTAAAAATTTGATAGGGTTGTCATTCAGAGGCAACACCTCAGGAAGTAAGAGTACTAATTGAAAAAGAGTAGCAAAATGGTACTGTTTCAGATACATATCCCCTGAAATTTCATAACCCTCTGTAAATCAGCTATATCCCAATTAAAAAGGAAATGGTAAGGCAAAATACATACCACAGCAAAATATAAGAAAATAAGTAAAGAATATATTATACAGATGGACAGATACTTGATTGATGATGATGAATGAGTTGGGGAAATAGAGAGATGATAGATAGATAGATAGATAGATAGATAGATAGATAGATAGATAGATGATAGATAGATAGATAGATAGATAGATGATAGATAATAAATAGGAAGGAGGATAGGAAAGGAGAGAAATATGCTTAGAATACAAAAGCTGACCATTCTTGCCCACTGATTGTCCAGCACTAATAGCAGAAGAACATTTGTTCATCATTTAAATCCCAAAATATAATAAAATAAATTTTCATAGGGACTACCATTCTATTGCTCAGTTTGGGTGTTAAAAGATGAGCTTCAAACAAAGAGCAGCAAAAGAGTTCTTCTATCTCATGCTGAATTCTATTAGTCAGGTTGAACAAACAACAAAGGTGATCCTGTGAGGAAAAAAAATAATTAACAGGCCAACAGGAGAGGAGCTGGCTTTAATGAAATGTTTCAAATTCTTGTTCCCTTCCTGGTTTTGGTAAAACAGAAGTTTTTAATCTCTCAGGCCTCAAAATGACACAGAGGCAGAATGGACACAGTGGTAACTATGGACACAGCTCAAGACCACATCAATCTAGACTGTGATTGGAGCTCTGCTGATCCTAGTTATGAAATATTACATAAAATAATAACCCTCCCTGTGCCACAGATTCCCCATCTGTAGGATAGAGCTAATTATAGTGCATATTAATGTTTGACTTAAATTTTCAGTGTGTACACAAGTCACTGCTAAAACATGGGAATCATTGAATACAGGATTTCTGATTAGTAATGGGTAGTTGCCACTCAGTACAGAGCCCATACTGCAAATAATGATCTTATAGGGACTCTTCTCTATAGATAATGTTTGGAAAGTTCAGAGACTTATCACAAGGTCAGAGAGAAGAAAGCTCAGCAAGAACAGGTCCTAGTGTCGTCGTACATAGGTAGAGTCATGGCATGTTAAATGCCAAATCCAACAATGTTTCAAAATTGTTGAAAGAATAGAATAGAATCAGCTGCTCCATTCATTTTACAGGTTTTCCAAACAGCAATTAAGAGAGTTCATGTGAAAATGTTTCTTTTTTTAAATACAAAGCACTGGCAAAACAAACAATTCTAAAAACAATACTAATTGAAATATAATGATAAAACTCAAATTGGCCTCCCTCAAGAGGCCTTGCAGATGTGGCTGCTGTGTAACGTGTGCACTAGTAGGTGGTAGATATGACAGAGGCTATGTCTACATTCAGTTTTCTGATCTATGAAGTTCTGAATGAATAGTAGCCTAACATTCCTGGAAAAAACCAAGCTAGAGACCAACACCAGTTTGGTGCCAGGGGTCTGAACCACAAGCTAGCATGTGACTACCAACAGTCCGGCACCAGGAAAGCACCAGAGGGGCTCCCAGGACAGGAAGCAAACCAGAAGCTAAAAGAACTCTACCAGGCTCTGGATGTGGGGGGTTATGAGTGAATCAGCCTTGAGGGTGTGAGTGTGGGTGAGCCAGCCCTGCCTTTTGTCTGCTTTGTGGTGGTGTTGGTGAGTGAAAGATCTCCTCCCCTCCCTTTTACCCTCACCATCAATGGTGGACTGGAGATTTGGACCTGATGGGGTCATGAGAGCAGAAGAGCTATCCTTGCCCTTTACATGCTGCAGTCCTCAGGAAAGCAGGTCCTGCACCTTGCCAGAGCAGGACAGTACAGCTGGCCCTGGATGTGGGTGTTGTGGGTGAGCTAGCACTGAGGAAGTAAGTGTGGGAGAGCCAGTCCTGTACTTTTTCTGCTTTTCGGTGGTGTTGGCAAGGAAGAGATCCCTTCCACTCTCTGAAGCTCTTTCCTCAGGTCCCAGGGAAGAGAGTTGTCCAGGAAGGGGTCATTAGAACAGGAGAGCTAGTCCAGCCCCTTACCTGTTGCAGCACTCCAGAAAGAAGACCTTATACCTTACCTGGGTAGCAAAGTATAAATGGCCCTAGAGGTGGGGGTGACAGGCCTAGAAACAGGGCTTTGAGTTAGCCCACCCCAACATATACCCAATGGATGAACATATACCCAATGGAAGTACATGAAGAGGCCAAAACTACAGGATCTCCATTACACAGGACAACAACAGGATATCTGAGAGGAATCCCAGTGAGGTTCCAGTATTGACAAAGAAGAAGGCAGAGGCCTTGTACCAGACCAAGGAGTCATTATAATGAACATTTGCAAGCAAAAAAGTATCAATGAAAGGGATTATTGTGAGAAACACTGAGACACACTACAGCTTCGACAATGAGATTTTTTTAATATTTATTTATTGCTTCAGGTTACATCTTCATCACAGTGCCCTCTTTCCACCCCTCCTACTCCTGCCCTCCCATCCTCTACTACCTATCCCTTCCATCGCACTCCTCTGAAGTGGAGTGTCCCTACATAACAGTCCCCCACCCCAGTTCATCAGTCATATGAGGGCCAAGAGCCTCCTCATATACTGGGGGCCTACAAAGCAGCACCACTAGGGCAAGTGTCTCATTGATAGGAAACAAGTCTATGTTCCTGTTCTCTTTGGTATATTAGTTGTAGTATAGTTATCCTGTACTATATGGCTAAAATCCAATTATACATGAATCGATGCCATGTGTATCCTTCTGATTGTGGGTTAGCTCACTCAGGATGAGCTTCCATAGTTTCATCCATTTGGCTGCAAATTGCATGATTTCATTGTTTCTAATGGCTGAGTAGTATTCCATTATGTCGATTATGTTGGGAGATATTTCAAGTGTAGAGAGTGGGTCTGAATGGAGGTGGGAGATGAGAGGGAACAAGGTGTATGATGTGAAATAAACAAAATAAAAAAGAGTCAAATTGTGCTAAAATCTAAATTATGTCTGAATTCCATTACTCAGTACAATGCATTTATATGAGTTTTAGACCTGCACTATCCAACATAATAACTGCCAGCTACATATAGCCACCAAACATCTGAAATTTTGCCAGTCCAAACTAAGATGCTCTAGCTGTGTAAAAGACCCCAGATATTAAAGAGTTATGAAGAAATAATGTAAAATATCTCATAAAAATGTGCATGGCATAAGAACTATACAGCTGAGGTAGAGCACTTGTGCAGCATTCATATGGCCTTCGATTCAGTTCCCTATCATCACAAGCAAAGGTATGAGATACATGTTCACTTCTGATATTGATCACTTGTTGTCTTTACTATACATTGGATATATTGAGATAAATATATATCTTGAGTCAAATTCATAATTAAAATTAATTTGATTCACTCAATTATTTTTATTAATAATTGGATAAGTTCTTAAAATGTGGGTAAAGGAAAAATTTTAAATGATATCTACATCTCATAGTTTTTATCTACCAGGCAGTGCTGCCTTAGCTAATGATGAAATTGTTTTTAATGTCTTTGGAAACATAGTATCATTACACAAAGATAGAAGCATTTGAAATGGGAAATCATTGATCCCTTATTCTTTTCAAACTTCTCATCATTATAAATTGCCTTGTCCAGAGTTTGATAAACCAGCAAAGATTATAAGTACTCTAGTTTATCAAATTATGTGATCTTTTTAGAATGAATCACAGATGAAGCAATGAAAGTGAACTTGTGATTGTAGACAGTAATCTAAGATAATAGTAAACTTAAACAAGATAACAGAATCATTCCCACATGAGTCTGTGGCTTACTTCAATGCTTGGAAAACCCACTTGAAGAAACTCGGGACATTATTTGAACTAGATATTCATCAGCTGCCAAAATCACAATCAAAATGACACCAGTTACAGACTCTGGATGAGACAACATTTGCTTATGTGGCAGAGAAAAGGAATTCCTTGCATGGCATATGCTCAGTTCTCAACAAACACTTGGAAGGATGAGATACAAGGCCACTGGAGTTACAGCTTGGATTATAGTTCCACGTTGTGTTATACCAATATTAATGGAGTTTCTGGACCCTGGTGAAATAGAATCAGAATACAACTTACCTTCAAACAACAAAGACTGGGTGGTCAGAAAGCCAGTAGTCTCTCAGTTTGGAAGTATAATTTTATATTTTTTTTATCAACCATCTCCACTCAAGGCACAACCAAAAATTAACAGCAGAAGCCTTGGTATTTATAACATGTATATGTGATAGGAACTCATAATGCAGTGGAGAGAAAAGGAGAAAATATTTTACTGTCATGTGAACCAACATCACAGAATCTAATGCTCTGTTGATTTCATAAAAGAGCAAAAAGATCCAGGAAAAAAAAAAAACAATAAATGTCCATTTCAGAAGTCTATATGTGGAAAGGGAATATATTAACAGGAAATGAGAAGGGAATACAATTGTTTACTACAAAATGGACGTATTCTGAACAGAATAAAATAAAATAGTGCCTAGAAAATTACAAATATAGATTCTATGTGAATTTCAGTGTGTTTTCAACATAAAAAATATTAAAAACTTCCTTCTGATAAGGAAGGAAACAATATACCTTACAGAACTTAATTATACATTTAAACAACTAGAAATGATTATTATACGATTATTTGGACCTGAAAATAATAAAGATGAATTAAAGATATCTATAAAGCAGATTATTATCATATACTTATGTTTAAAAATACATTCATAATTCTTAAGATTATATAAAAGTCAAATGAAATAAACTCCAAGTACTACCTAACAAAAAATGTAATTGTTGTAGAATTGTGAGGAGATATTTTATAAGAAATATTTACTACAAATTCACCTGTGTAGGATTTTTCAGTAACTAGAGAGTTAAGCTTGTCAAATTGCCAGTTTACTACAATTTTTGCTTATTTTGTGTCTTGTTTTGTTTTTAGCAGTTGTCTGTTCTAGATACTGCAAGGAACAGTAAATAGATTTCATCCAAGAGTTCCTTAAAGCTCATTTGTGCAGACTATGTCTAAGCTCAAACTCAGCAGGACAGTGGACCTTGGCCAATCATGCTTGATTGTGACAGGGTGTGGCTGATCCTATACTGGAAAGTGTCCTATGGAAATGCCCTTCCTGTCATCCTGCTACAGTGTTAATTCATTGCAAGTAGATCAGTTTACAAATTATTGCTTATGCACAGACTGCTGCCCTCAAAAAAAATCTAGCAATGTGGTTTTCATGCCACCACTGTTATATCCTATTGTCTTTTCTTCATGTATGGTACTTGCTCTTTGGCCCCTTCTGTGAATGTGCATAACCCTTCTTTCTATTTCTGGAAGAAAAGGTTCCTTCTTAACATCCAATTATTTCTTGGTTGTAGATCAGTTATTGATGACAGAAATTCACAAAAAGATAAAGATCTTACAAAATCAAAACATCTGTTACAAGTCATTTTCCAACAGGTGATGATGCAGTATCCTGAAGTCACTCAAGGACAGATTGGGTACAGGCTGCCCTTCTCAGTTATATTCACATGTACTGCACCAGCACAAGTATTTTAATACTGCTATTTCTTACTTGTAAACACTGGTCCTGTCAACTGTCCTTAACAACATCAGACAGCCAAGTGTCATCAATTAAAGATGGTATGAGTTCAACAACTTCAAAACTTGGCCTGACAAGAAAAGTGTCCAGATGTTGGTGCCCATTTGGTAAAACTGCTCAAATCCGCAAGAGAAAAATGTATTTCTTAGATTTTGAAATGGTGTGTGCTAATGCAGTCAAGGAGACAATAGTTTGAAGAATAATCAATTATTTTCAATTCCATGTGGCTTAAGTTATTGTAGTACAGACAAAAGATTAGCACAAATATTGATATTTACTTATATAACAGCTGAACCATGTACAAAGATGCAAATATCATATTTCATAAATATTATAGACTTTGCATTTCCTCAAGAAAAAAAATATGCTTTTACAACACATACACCTGTTCTTTTACTGCCTTTGAGCATCCATTTATGTTATATGGGTGTCCAATAAGACACATATTATAATAGAAAATAAAAGATCTGTTATACATGTGAAAGAAAAAGGCCAGGGCTAACAGATAACAAGAGGTCCACAGACTGATACTGGAAGATGCAGACAGAGTCTTGGATGAGAGTCTGGTTGGAAATATATGTTGAGAGAGCTAAACTGAGATCCAAGCATCTGTGTACTGCAAGGGAGCAACAATGTCAGAATCAACTTCTACATGATCCAGAGTTCAAAATCTTGTCATAAAAATTTTCCATCCATAGTATCTCTGCTTTGATTTGCTATTCTGATTCATTTTAAAACTGTATTTTCCAACATTAAGTATAGCCAGTGATTGTAATAAATAAATAGTAATATTAAAATATCATCACGGATGATATATCATACCATTACAACTAATTGAGAAGAAAAGTGTCTTTAAGTTTCATGGAGGTTTTCACTTTAGTTTGTGAACTAATGACATATTAATTCACTAGACAAGGATTTGTGGACCACATTAGTACTGACATTATTTTAATTCTTTATAATTTCATTCAAAATGTACCTTGCATTTGGTCACTAAAAAATAGCATAAAACATATGTAAAATCCACTTTTAAAAATCCATCTAAAACAAGAATAACATTCTTATGTGGGGATTGTCAATTGAGATTTTTCCATGTTGGCATTTCATTCTCACAGCATCTGAAGCCATCTCTCTCAATAATTTACCTGCAACTCAGTCTTCACTATTTTAGAACAGCATTAAAAGACTTTTTAAAGTCAGGTGTCAAATACATATGGACTGGACATTGGGAATGTATGCTAAGCCATATAACTCTCATAATTGTGGCCTATTTATTTCTGTTGTTTTGTATTGTATTTATTGTTATAAGAGAAAGAACCATTTGTTGTACTGAAAGGGGGAGCTGTTGGGGGGAAAAGTATACCATAAACTTAAAAAAAAAAGGAAGAGGATGGGGGGTTGAGGGGGAAGAGGGTGGGAGGGTAGGACTGAAGGGGAGAGTGGGGAGGGGATTGTGATTGAGATGTAGCTTGAAGAAATAAATAAATAAATAAATAAATAAATAAACAAACAAACAAACAAACAAATAAATAAATAAATAAAAATACTTTTCTTCTCTGTCTGGAAAAGATCTGCATGTTAGTCAGAAAAACAAAGGCACCCTCCTTAGAGAAGCTGCCAAATTTTTAGGCCATTCTTACTAAACTACATTTCTCACTCTGATATGTGTGCAGAGCTCATATGCCCACATGATGTCTAATTCTGCCCCTTCAGATCCACAACAAGCATTCTGCTGCTACAGAAAGGACATCAGAAACTTTGTCTACTTTCTTATTACTGAAGAAAAAAAAGTCACTACAGTCTCCTCCCCATTTAAGTTACAAAATCATTTCAATTGTTTATATTGCCATGAGTTAAAATATGTGTGTACGTATGCATATATGTAGGTTATTATGTATGTATATATGTAGTGTGTGTTTCTGTATATGTGTCTAAGCATATGTTTGTGTATGAGTTTTAATGTGTATATACGTGTGTGTACAAGTGCTTATGTGTGTATGTGAGTTCATAAATATGAAATAGTATATATATATGTATATGTGTGTGAATGAGTGTGTCTATGTGTATCTTTTTGTTTATGTATATATATATATATATGTGTGTGTGTGTATTTATGTGGGGAGGTATGGAGGCATTTGAGAATTTATATGTCTGTATATATTTGTGTGTATAGGAATATATGTATGTATGTGTATATGTATGTATGTATGTATGTATACATGTAGGTGGTATGTATATATTTGCATGAATGTATTTGTGTGTTATGTACATGTGAATGTGTATACCTATATGTGTGTGTGTATTTATGTGGGGAGGTATGGAGGCATTTGAAAATTTACATGTCTGTATATATTTGTGTGTATAGGGATATATGTATGTATATGTATATGTATGTATGTATGTATGTATGTGTATATGTATGTATGTATGTATGTATACATGTAGATGGTATGTGCATATTTGCATGAATGTATTTGTGTGTTGTTTACATGTGAATGTGTATACCTATATGTGTGTGTTGTATGTATATGTTTGTGTGCATCTACATGTGTATGTGAACATTTGTGGGTGATTGCATTCCTATGACTGAGATGATGCTCAATCACAGAGCATTCCTGGAAGGACTTGATTTGTGTAACTGATGTCGAAGCTCTTTGTTGGAATGGTCATAGTGAAATTTAGTGGATCTAACTTTCCTGCTTTTTCTGTTGCTATGTGTTTCCTTTTGCCCCATTTCCAGTCAGGAGGACCTTGATAAAAGAGTGATTGGTTCTACTTTATCAGATAAACTCTGAAAATGTGCTAAGATTTATATGTACTATTACTTTTAGCTAGCAGTCTTTTTTGAGGGAAAATATATTTTGTGACACTCTTACTAAGAAGAGATGAACAAATTATATTCACCCCAGACACAGAACTAAAGATAGACCACAGTATAGATACCACTAGACTCCAGTTTGGTGATTTGTTTGGGCTACTTGGAAGAATATGACTGAAGCTTTACTTACAGAAGCATAAATAATTAAAAAAAAATAGCTGTATCAACAACAGTCCACCCCAGCCTAGGTGAGGAGCTGTAGGCACAATCTGTAGGTGGATCAACAAGTTGGAGAGTAACTTTTCCAGGTAGCTCAGTTGGTCTGAGCCTCTTTTAGGTAACTCAGCTTTTCTAAACAGGTCACTCAGCAGTCCTTATTCCTCATATATGCTTAGGAATGGAGTGACTTAGTGAATGGAGTCAATTCAGGAATTTACTTATTTTTAGCCTTTGAGTTGTTTACTTCTTGACTTTAATGAGTTTCCCTGATAAAAAAGGATGTTTCATTTTTCTTTAGAATATACTTTGTCTTAATGAACTTTGCAAGATGGAGGGTTTTGTCTTGAAGAAAATTGCTACACATCACTCCACTCCTTTCTCTGGCTCTTACATTCTTCCAAACAACTTTTTAATATGGTCCCTGGTCTACTAATTCTAGATGGATACTAAACCTTCTTGTCCTTTCATTTATCCTTCTGTTTTTCAAGTATGGCTGTGGACAAGTCTTGACAATATTTATTTTGCTATAAAACACAAGTGCGGAAAAGGCAAAAAAATAGAAACAGAAAATATCCACATTTCTCTGACAGCAACAATAACCTATGGTCATAAATACAAGCTTTGGGAAGTTCCTTAGCCAGTACTTCGTATTTATTTACCAAAGAAATAACAGTTGTTCCTACTATGGCATATGTCTTTCCCTCAGTACAGGTTTTTGTTTAATTATCCAGTACCATGGTGGGTTTTTACCACATGGAGCAGACATTAAGTTCAATCACAAAGTTGGTTCTATAGATAATCACTTGTAATATATTTGACTAGCCAACAAATCTTGACGAGCCCTTTCATCATGAAACATGCAGAATCTACAGTAGAGTGGGACTTTGAGTTATATATGTTTTCAGCAATCTGTATTGGACCTTCCAACATTACCAGAGCTAGACCACAAAGAGAGGGGATGTTTTTAACTCAGTCTTAGTCTTAATTCTCTAAGTCCTACAATCAAGTCAGCAATATCTTCAGAAATAAAATCTTATCATCTAATGTTAGGATATAAACAATATCATCAGTGATAGTCTTTATTATCTTAGGGATCTCCACAACTTCCCTGGACAATGACTGCTCAGGACTATATCCAGTCCTAGAACTTGGGTTTTTAACCATCTTATGTCCTTTGGTGCATATGTTTTATTCTTAGAGGATATACTTATTTACTTTTTTTTTATTAAATACTTTATTTTTCTTTCTTCAAGTTACATCTCAGTAACAAACCCCTCCCTATTCCCCCTTCCTATCCTGCCCTTCCACCCTCTTCCCCCCAGAAGTTTCCCCTTTCAGTCCAACAGATGGTTCCTTCTCTTATTACAGTAAGTATTATACAAAACAACAGATATAAATATGCCACATTTATGAGAGTTAAATGGCCCAGTATACCTTTCCAATATCCAGTTTATACATATTTGGCCCCTGACTTTAACATTCTACTATCTAACCATCTCCATGAGTTTAAATGTCTATATCTGACTCAAAATTCATACTAACTTGCAACACACTTTTAAGAGTATCTTCTTAGATATATAACAACCTCTTGATTCCTAAACAACTCAAAATTTAACTATGAGACTCTAGCTGTCTATTCTTCAACCACCTCAGAGACCTGAGAGGGATAAATATATTTGCTTATATAGGAAGTGCAGGGCCTGCAGCTTCCAAAACTAAGGAAGGACATACCAATGACTGCCTGGACAGATCCCAATTTCTCTCCATACATTCCTGCATCAGTCTTCAGCCTTTGGGTCCTGTTTCTCTGACAGACATTTGTTGTAGAGCAGGGATTATGAAGGACTTACCTACCCTGTCTTGGCAGAGTTAGGCTGTCGACTTCCCTGCTACCAAGTTTTGTCCTTTTTGGACAGCAGTCTGTCTGCAGTTGGTGCAAGGGGTTTTTTCATGCCAAGAGATAGGCTTGCCACTAATTCAACCATCTTACAGTGGAGGTTCTTCGATGCTTATCTTCTACTTGGAGTAGAATAGGGGGTGCTGTCAGGCGCTGATATGTCTCAATATCAAAAAAAAAAGAAAATCTTAATTTAAGATAACATCTTTAAATGCCATATTCTGCAGATCTCTAGGGGTTTTTGAAGATGCCCTATCCATCTCTTGTATTTAGATGGGCAAATGTTGCTTGTCTCTTAGCAACTTGATTACTGGGTAGTTTAGAGAATATCTGTGATAGACTGTCATAGTAGCTAACAAAGTGACATGTTTGCATGACAAGGAGTTTGTTTTACTTAACTATTCTAGACCGTTTTAGACGGTTGGTATCAAGAGGCCAGAGCTTCACATTTTATTTTTAAGTATATCTAGGTATGATACCATTAGGAAGCGTTACTTTTAATTTTGTATCAATATACAAAGATCTATTCAATTGTGGTTAAATATACTCTTTATTATGTATCAATATACAAAGATCAATGCCTATGTAGCCCAATACAATCTTAATATTATGTCCATATACAAGGGTCAATATCATTGTGGACAACTATAATCTTAATTTTGTATCAATATACAAAGATGAATACCGATGTAATCCAATACAATCTTATTTTTGCACAATAAACAATGGTCAATACCACTTTAGCCAAATATACTACTAATTTTGTATCAATATACAAAGGTATAAGGGCATATTCAATAATCTGCCCCTTCTTCTTGGACCTTCCTGTGCTATGTCTATATCTTATTTTTCTCAAGCCTATGCACTCCTACATAGGAGAGGAAAAAGGATACAGAAAAGGAAAAGTAGGAAGTCCCTGGGGCTAACCTCCAAAACCCATTAAACAGGACCATTTATCAGCTTGTAATCTCTTCCCCTAAATATCAGAGTTTTCAGTTATCCTTCAAATAACCAAAAAGAAGGGCGGAGAAACACCTTCCCCACCCTCTGGGCATGGGACGTTGCTCTCTTAAAGTGGCTTCCTGCTGATTTGGGTCGTAGTAGACCTGTTTGGGGCCCGAACCCAAATGGAAAAAATGGTTAAAAATGTTAGTACACTCCTTTTATGTTCAGTCCTTCTGTTCTCAGCTGTTTAGATGACCTAAGGGGTTTGTAGGGAGAAGCTGATCTTGCAGGCTTCACTGAGGTTCCTGCTGGGGCATTGTGTAGAGCTGAACGGTCCCAGCGACATTGGATTGCCTTGGTGGTTGCAGGCCCCCGATGGAGACAGCTATTGAGGAAGTCTGCCAGGCAGAATCAACTGGGTCACTCGTCCTCCTTGATGCCTGATTCTGCTCTCTGCTGAGGTTTCCGCTGTCCAGCCATCCCCGGGCTCCCTTAATGGACGCTTTGATTCTCCTGGAAAGATAAGAACAGAGCCCTGCCCCAATCCCAACCCTGGGACAATTGCCCTCTTTTTTTTTGGGGGGGGGGACTAAGTAGTACTTCTCCTGAAGCAAATTTGGCCTTCCGACAACATACAAAGCGTTATCTTTCAATCCCGGTTAAAGAAGAAATCATTCTGTCACCTTGGAGCTAAACCAGCTCTAGTGTATATATTTTGAGATCCCAAAGGACAATCTGCCTGCATGGAGAAGGCCTTTTGTAAGTAACCTCCAAACCTAGGTCCCTCCAAATCCCATGTGTGTGTCTCTGAACTCTAATTATTGGGATCAGAGACCTGTGTTTCCCATCTAAAGGGATCGAAGATGTGTTCCACCACTCCTGGATCGAAGTCTTTCTCTATTTAGAGTTTGCCCAGCATCAGGCTGACCCTGAGCTCCGGGATCTGCCCATTTCTGTCTCCAGTGTGCTGGGAGCTCGGAACAAGGGTGTACTCTTCTTGAATGGTGGGACCAAGAGTATGCACCCTCAACACTCCACTCTGTATGACTCCAGAATACATAAGAACACCAACTCTACGGTGCTCCCTCCGTCTCCGCTGAAGTCAAAGGCATGGGCCAATACCACAATTCTCTTGTATTTTACCTTAGCTCCACGTCTTCTCGACACCTGGAGGTCTGCAAAACCAGGCCAAATGGCTGTATCCTCTATTCCATTCACAGTGTTTCAGCCCTGCCACCTGCCTTTTTTTTTTTTTTTTTTTAGTTAATAAATTTATTTGTTTGTTGCTTCAGGTTACATCCTTATCATATTCTCCTCTTTTCCCGCTTCCCAGCCCCACCCTCACATGCTCTACCCCCTGACCCTTCCATCTTGTTCCTCTGGGGTGGAGTGTCCCTGCCTAACAGTCTCTCACCACAGATCAGGAGTCATATGAGGGCCAAGAGCCTCTTCATTCTCCGGGGGCCTATGAGGCAGTACTGCCAGTGAAAGGTGTCTCCTTGCTACTGGGGGAATACTAAAAAAAGACCAAAAAACACACAAACCCACAAGAACAAAGAATATCCACAAAAAAGGAGAGGAAAAAGAGGAGGGAAAAGGAAAAAGAAAAAAGAAAAAAAGAAGGAAAATAGAAAAAGATAAAAAAAAATTTATGTCCATGTTCCTTTTGGTGTGTTGGTTGTAGTACAGATATCCTGTACGATATAGTTAAAATCCTACTATAAGTGAATAGATGCCATGTGCATCCTTCTAAGACTGGGTTAGCTCACTCAGGATGAGCTCCTCTAGATCCATCCATTTGGTTGCAAATTGCATGATTTCATTGTTTCTTATAGTTGAGTAATATTCTATTGTATAGATGTACCACAGTTTTTTAATCCATTCTTCAGTTGAGGGACATCTGGGTTGTTTCCAATTTCTAGCTATTACAAATAAGGCTGCTATGAACATAGATGAGGAGACTTCCCTATGTCTCCGTGAGAGGTCCTTTGGGTGTATACCCAGAAGTGGTATGGCTGGGTCCTGAGGCAAGGTTATTCCTAGATTTCTAAGATATCGCCAGACAGACCTCCATAGTGGTTGCACAAGCCTGCACTCCCACCAGCAATGGAGTAGGGTTCCCCTTTCTCCACACCCTTGCCAGCATGCACTATCATTTGAGCTCTTTTTCTTAGCCATTCTAACAGGTGTCAGGTGGAATCTCAAGGTCGTCTTGACTTGCATTTCTCTGATGATTAAGGATGTTGAACATTTCTTCAGGTGTCTCTCAGCCCTTAGGGATTCCTCCTTTGTGAATTCTCTATTTAGCTCCATCTCCCATTTTTTGATTGGATTATTTGGTTTCTTGGCATTTAATTTCTTGAGTTCTTTGTAGATTTTAGATAATAGCCCTCTATCAGATGTGGGGTTGGTGAAGTGTCGCGTCTCCCTCGACCAGCAAGGATGATGCAACTCACAAAAGCTCTTCTCCAGCAGTTTATTTAGGTCCCTTGAAAACAGTCTTTCGAATGCCCGGGCAGACCCAACCCACAGGCTAAATACTATATGAACAGCCAATCAAGTAAAGCCACGTGGTGTTTTCTTAGAGGCCCACGTATGTGGAAGCAAGCCAGATCAGCGGTCTTAGCCAAATATGGACTTTTTTACCACCGAGAGCGCTCACCGTCGGGCTGGTGGAAGGCGGAAACCGGCGCCATCTTTAGGGCGGCACGTCGCAGCTCTCTACAGTTCCCCCTTTTTTATTTTTTTCTAAAGTTGGAGAAGCCACTGGAAAGGTTTCGTAATCCCCCTATCTGGGGATCTCACGGTGGGCCTGAGCCTGTAGGAGGGCGGTGCTCAAACTCTTACCCATCTCTGGGTCAGCCTCCCCACTCGGGACTGTCCTGTCTTAGGTGGCTGAGACTTACCCGTCTACTCCGTCATTGACTTGCCAGACCCTAATATCCGTGGAACGAATACCTCAGTGGGCAGGGACTATGCTTAGTGAAGATTTACTTCACAGCAGCGAGCCATGCCTGAGGGGACTGGCCCGCCTCAATGGCGACAAGGGCCTGTATAATCATGGCTGCATTACGCTTTTGTGTGGCTCTCATTTTGTAGATGTACCATAGGCAAAACAGAGAGGCTAGTATCATCAGTATCGCCAAAGAGCCTACGCCCGCCCACTCCTTAAGATGATCCATAGCCGTCTGTATCCAGGAAGTCAAACCAGTAGCCAGGCTCAGATCCACCCGAGTGGAATTGATGTGGACAATTGTCGCTCTCAGCTCTCTCATCAAATTTTCAAATTTAGCCGACCAATCCTGTAAGAGGAACTTTGACAAATGTCTAGACAAATTAGTAGCCTTTGTAAAATTTTGATACGGCACGGAAGTAACATACAAACCTTGTATTTTTTACTCACACCCCAATTGTGCTAGTTGTCAAAGAGAATCAATTTGTTCTTGTATTAAATTTATGTGTTGATTAACTATCATAAGGCCTCCTTTGAGATGAGAATTCATAGAGGTCTGAGTATCCAATGCCTGTGTCACAGTGGCTGAGATGTTATTTAGGGCATTGGCAGTCTGTATAGAACTAGACAAGGCAATAGCTGAGGCAGTAGCCCCCACAGCAGCAACAGTGATGGCAGTAACAGTAGCTATAGTGATCTCAAAATCTCTTTTAAGCCTGAATAGCATCATGGTATTAGGGGCCTCTATAGGAACTGGAACATATTGAGGCATTTTAGTCACCACAGCCACAGGAAAGGCTGTGGCATTCCAGCACAGGGCATAAAAGCATGTGTCCGGAGTGCATACTAACTTTTCTTCACCCAAGGATGCACTCCCATTACTTACAATCCACAGAAAAGGAGGCCAGAGACACACTGGTGAGGCTGAAAAGGTCTTGTTGTGGTAAGAATGAAACGAAGTATTCCAAGTACCAGAACCACTACCACTAGAAAAATCCAGATTGATAGCGGACCCTAGGGAAAAACTACCTTTTTGATAAATTCTTCCTCCAAGCATAAGTATAGGTCCCAAATCTATATAGCTATCATTTGTTCCACACAAAAGCCATAAATCAAAAGGATTGGTGGCAGTCTGTTGAGGATCCCTAGTAGATATATCAAGCATCTGATCTTTGATATGTATGTAAAGGACATTGTAATGACCCCACAGCCAGTAGCCAACCAGGTTGGTGCCATACCCGTCCGGTATCTTTTTCTCAGAGATGGGAAACTAGGATACCAACCCATATGCAATCAAACATGCCCTTTTTGAAGTCGCTAGAAGCTGACCCCAAGTGTAGTGCTTAGCCTCGCATCCTGAGCGTGATGATAGCTTAGTCCTTTAGGACAGTCAACCAAGCTTGTGGCTGTCCAGCCTCCAAGGCAGCAAAGGCTTGTACCAGTATGGCATTACTTCACTTCTGTGAAATCCTCATCTTACAGATACACCATAGGGCAATGAAACTGACTAGGAAGAGCATGCCTCCTAGGGCACCCATTCCCGCCCATTCCTTCAGATGATTTATGGCTCGGAGGATCCATGTTGATAGTCCTTCAGCAACAGAGACATCAACCCGGGTGGAATTCACATGCACGATGGCAGTTCTCAGATTCTGCATCAGCTTATCAAACTCGCCAGACCAATTTTCTCTAAGATACTGAGAGAGTTGTTTAGACAAATTTGTAGCTACAGTATAATTTTTATATGGCACAGAGGTCACACACAAACCAGTCATTTTCCACTCACAGCCAATCTGGGCCACCTGTCACAATACATCCAAGGCCGTGGCTACATTGGCTGACAAATTATTTAAGGTATCGGCAGTCTGTACTGAGGCATCCAGGCTTTCAACCCCTTGTTCTTATAAGGGGTGATAGCTGCTTTACATTCCTTTGTACATTGCTCATACATAAGTTGTTTAATTAAGGGCATTGCCAAATCAGGGTCTCCAAATACCCTTCCAGCTGCTTCAACCATTATAGCTACGAAGTCTGAGAAAGGCTCTAGGGGATCCTGAATAACCTTGGTTAGATTGTCATTCACTTTCCCTTTGTTAGGCAATGATTTCCAAGCTCTGGTTGTGATTAAATTGATTTGTTCAAACACCTGAGCCAGATACCCAGTTTGTTGTTGAGCATATCGACCTTGCCCAAGATGCATGTCCACATCCCAGGCTGGGTTTCCTGCTGCACGATTAGCAGCAGCTTGTTCATTAGCAAACTCAATCAAGAAAGCCTTCCAATCTACATACTGCCCAGAGGACAGGCAGGCACGTGCCAAGCTCATCCAGTCACTAGGAGTCATGCAATAACGACTAAGAGCTTTCACCTGAGCTACAGTGAAAGCAGCATTAATCCCATAAGTGTGGACAGACTCAGCGAGTGCTTTAATTACCTTAAAATCGAGAGGTTCATGATAACGATTTTCCCCTCTATCCTGAAAGACAGGGTAGTACAGCTCATGTTTCACTTCCCTCCAGACATTTGGACAGAATGACCACCCACTAGGACCACTCGGAGGGGAAGTCTCATTATATGAAGGCGGCACCAGCACAGGCGGCCCCGGACCTGAGGGCTCTATCCGGGTGCAGTCAGAACTCTTCCTCAAAGATGACTTTTCCATTTTTTTTGTTAACATTTTAAGTTTCTCTTTAGACTCTGAGCTATCCTCTTTTAAAGTATCTTTTCCAGATTTGACCAAGCGCTCCTCTTTTAACTGTTTTAATGTCTTTTGTCCTTTTTTTACTGCCTTGCAATATCTCTGATCTCCTAAACAACTCCGAACAAGTCTCCAAATAGGCCGTGTTCCTCCCTGTAATGTACTTTGCTTCCAGGCAAAATCCAAGTCCCTGCCTAATTTGTCCCAGCAGGATACCGTAAGATTTCCGGACACCGCAAACCACGGAGCCACGGAATCGCATTCATTCAAAAATCTTTCTAGGGTAGACTTCTTAATTTTCAAATTCCTAGCTAAAAGTAGCTGTTGAAGAGCCAGAAAAATTGGATGTGACTCAGACAATCCCATGTTTAAAAATTTACTTTTGGTTTGTAGCTTCCCCGCGAAACTTTACCTTTTGTTCGCAACTTCCTGCGAAACTTTACCCTTTGTTTGCTATCTCCGCGAAACTTTACCTTTTGTTCGCTATCTCCGCGAAACTTTACCTTTTGTTCACTATCTCCACGAAACTTTACCTTTTGTTCGCTATCTCCGCGACACTTTACCGTCTGTTCACTATCTCCGTGAAACTTTACTGTCCTAATTTATCCCAGGAACTTACCAGTGCTGCCCCTGACTGCAGGAGTTCTGAGTCTTTTATGGGTCCCCGTACGGGCCACCACTTGTGGCGTCCCCCTCGACAGGCAAGGATGACGCAACTCACAAAAGCTCTTCTCCAGCAGTTTATTCAGGTCCCTTGAAAACATTCTTTCGAATGCCCGGGCAGACCCAAAACACAGGCTAAATACTATATGAACAGCCAATCAAGTAAAGCCACGTGGTGTTATCTTAGAGGCCCACGTATGCGGAAGCAAGCCAGATCAGCGGTCTTAGCCAAATATGGACTTTGTACCACCGAGAGCGCTCACCGTCGGGCTGGTGGAAAGCGGATATCGGCGCCATCTTTAGGGCACGGCACGTCGCAGCTCTCTACAGTGAAGATTTTCTCCCAGTCTGTTGGTTGCCGTTTTGTACGAATGACAGTGTCCTTTGCCTTACAGAAGCTTTTCAGTTTCATAAGGTCCCATTTATTGATTGTTGATCTCAGGTCCTGAGCTGTTGGTGTTCTGTTCAGGAAGTTGTCACCTGTGCCAATGAGTTCGAGGGTTTCTCCTACTTTTTCTTCTAGTGTCTTTAGTGTGGCTGGCCTTATGTTAAGGTCTTTGATCCACTTGGAATTAAGTTTTGTACAAGGTGATAGGTATGGGTCTAATTTAATTCTTTTGCAAGTGGACATCCAGTTGGACCAGCACCATTTGTTGAAGATGCTGTCCTTCTTCCATTGTGTGGTTTTGTCTTCTTTGTCAAAGATTAGTTGGCCATAGGTGTGTGGGTCCATGTTTGGGTCTTCAATTCGATTCCATTGATCCACTGGTCTGTTTCTATACCAGTACCATGCTGTTTTTATTACTGTTGCTCTGTAGTACAGCTTGAAATCTGGGATGGTGATACCTCCAGTTGTTTTTTCATTGTACAGGATTGATTCAGCTATTCTGGGCTTTTTGTTGTTACATATGAAGTTGAGAATGGCTTTTTCCAGGTCTATAAAGAATTGTGTTGGTATTTTGATAGGAATTGCATTAAATCTATATATTGCTTTTGGTAGGATAGCCATTTTTATTATGTTGATCTTACCTATCCATGAGCATGGGAGATCTTTCCATCTTCTAAAGGCCTCTTCCATTTCTTTCTTCAGGGGCTTGAAGTTCTTGTTATATAGGTCCTTTACATGCTTGGTTAGGGTTACCCCCAGGTATTTTATGTTGTTTGTGGCTATTGTGAAGGGGGTTGTTTCCCTTATTTCTTTCTCGGTATATTTGTTTGTTGTATAAAGAAGGGCTTCTGATTTTTTTGAGTTAATTTTGTATCCAGCCACCTTGCTGAAGTTGTTTATCAGCTGTAAGAGTTCTTTGGTGGAGTTTTTGGGGTCGCTTATGTATACTAACATATCATCTGCGAATAGGGATAATTTGACTTCTTCATTTCCAATTTTTATCCCTTTGATCTCCTTTAGTTGTCTTATTGTTCTAGCAAGGACTTCAAGTACTATATTGAAGAGATATGGTGAAAGTGGAGATCCTTGTCTTGTCCCTGAGTTTAGAGGAAATGCTTCAAGCTTCTCTCCATTTAACTTGATGTTGGCTACTGGCTTGCTGTATATTGCCTTTATTATTTCTAGGTATGGTCCTTGTATGCCCGTTCTCTCTAGAACTTTTAGCATGAAGGGGTGTTGGATTTTGTCAAATGCTTTTTCTGCATCTAATGAGATTATCATGTGGTTTTTTTTTTCATCTTGTTTATGTGATGAATTACATTGATAGACTTTCATATATTGAACCATCCCTGCATTCCAGGGATGAAGCCTACTTGATCGATGTATGATACTTTTGATGTGTTCTTGAATTCGGTTTGCTAGTATTTTATTAAGTATTTTTGCATCTATGTTCATGAGGGAGATTGGTCTGAAGTTCTCTTTCTTTGTTGGGTCTTTGTGTGGTTTAGGAATCAGAATGACAGTGGCCTCATAGAATGAGTTTGGCAGTGTTCTTTCTGTTTCTATGTGGTGGAAGAGTTTGAAAATTAATGGTGTTAGTTCCTCTTTGAAGGTCCTGTAGAATTCCATGCTAAAGCCATCTGGCCCTGGGCTTTTTGGTTGGGAGATTATTAATGACTGTTTCTATTTCCTTGCGTGTTATTGGGCTGCTTAAACTGTTAATCTGATTTTGATTTAGTTTTGGTAGGTGGAATTTATCGAGGAAATTGTCCATTTCACTTAGGTTTTCAAATTTAGTGGAATATAGATTTTTAAAGTAATGCCCGAATATTTTCTGGATCTACTCAATGTCTGTTGTTATTTCTCCCTTTTCATTTCTGATTTTGTTGATTTGGGTTCTTTCCCTTTGACTTTTAGTTAATTTGGCTAGGGGTCTGTCTATTTTGTTGATTTTCTCAAAGAACCAACTCTTGGTTTCATTAGTTCTTTTTATAGTTCTTTTTGATTGTAAGTTGTTGATGTCAGCCCTAAGTTTGATGATTTCCTGCCTTCTGCTCTTCTTGGGAGTGTTTGTTTCTTTTTTTTCCAATTCACCCAGCTTATCTGTTAGTTCACTAATATGAGCTGTCACAATTTTCTTTTTGAAAGCACTTAGTGCTATGAACTTTCCTCATAGCACAACTTTCAATGTATCCCATAGGTTTGGGTATGTTGTGTCTTCATTGTCGTTGGATTTTAAGAAGTCTTTGATTTCTTTATTTCTTCCCTGACCCAGTGGTCATCCAGTAAGGAGCTGTTCAATTTCCATGTGTGTGTAGGCTTTCTGTTGATTCTTTTGTTGTTGAAGACCAGCTTTATTCCGTGGTGGTCTGATAAAATACAAGGTGTTATTTCAATTTTCTTGTATCTATTGAGACTATCCTTGTGACCAACTATGTGGTCGATTTTGGAGAAGGTTCCGTGGGGTGCTGAGAAAAAGTTGTATTCCTTTGTGTTTGGGTGAAACGTTCTGTAGATATCTGTTAGGTCCATTTGTTTCATGATCTCTGTTAGACTCAATATTTCTCTATTTGTCTTCTGTCTTAATGATCTGTCCATTGTTGTGAGTGGGGTGTTGAAGTCTCCCACTACTAATGTGTTGTGATCGACGTGCGCTTTAAGTTTTAGAAGGGTTTCTTTTACGAAAGTAGGTGCCTTTGTATTTGGGGCATAGATAATCAGTATTGAGATTTCCTCTTGATGAATATTCCCTTTAATGAGTATACAGTGCCCTTCTTTGTCTTTCTTCATTAACTTCATTTGGAAGTCTGTTTTGTTTGATATTAGAATGGCTACTCCAGCTTGCTTCCTGGGTACACTTGCTTGGAAACCGTTTTCCCAGCCCTTTACTCTGAGGCAGTGTCTATCTTTCGTAGTTAGATGTGTCTCTTGTATACAGCATAAGGAAGGGTCTTGCTTGCGGATCCACTCTGTAATCCTATGTCTTTTTATTGGGGAGTTGAGTCCATTGATGTTGATGGATATTAGTGACCTGGAGTTGTTATTTCCCATTAGTCTGTGTCTCTTTTGGTTTAGTTGCTGAGGGGTTTTCTATTCCCTTTGTTTTCTTGGGTGGAGTTTTCTTCTCTGGGTTGGGATTTTCTTTCTAGGATTTTCTGTAGGGCTGGGTTTGTGGGTAGATATTGTTTAAATTTGATTTTGTCATGGAATATCTTGTTTTCTCCATCTATGTTGATAGAGAGTTTTGCTGGGTAAAGTAGTCTGGCTGGGCACCTATGATCTCTTAAGACTTGTAGTATATCTGACCAGGCCCTTCTAGCTTTTAAAGTTTCTGAGGGGAAGTCAGGTGTAATTCTGATGGGTCTGCCATTGTGTGTGACTTGACCTTTTTCTCTTACAGCTTTTAATATTCTTTCTTTGTTCTGTATATTTGGAGTTTCAATTATTATGTGGCGATAGGAGTTTCTTTTCTGGTCTAATCTGTTCGGTGTTCTGTAAGCCTCTTGGATTTTTATTGGCATCTCTTTTTTCAGGTTTGGGAAGTTTTCCTCTATGATTTTGTTGAAGATATTTCCTGGACCTTGGAGTCAGGAGTCCTCTCTTTCCTCTATACCTATAATTCTTAGGTTACGTCTTTTCATTGAGTCCTTGATTTCTTGGATGATGTGGGTGAGAGATTTATTAGCCTTCTCATTTTCTTTGGATGTTGTACTGATTTCTTCCACTGAATCTTCCATGCCTGAGATTCTGTCTTCCATCTCTTGTATCCTATTGTTGATACTCACATCCTTAGTTCCTGTTCTCTTCCCTTGGTTCTCTACTTCCTATTTTAACTCTGACTGTGTTTTCTTTATTGTTTCTATTTCTATTTTCATGTCTTGTATGGTTTTGTTCGTTGTGTACATTTCCTTCTCCAGCTTGCTTGTTTTTGTATGAAAATTTTTCATAGCTTTGTCCTTTTCCTGTTCAAGCTCTGTCACCTTGGCTTGGAGCTCTTTAATGGTTTTGTTCCTTGTTTTGGGTTGTAGAATTGTGGCTTCTTTGAATCCTTCATAGATTTAAGTTCTTCTTGCAGGGACTCTATCACTTTCCATAATGCAGAATTGTCAACGTTTTCATGTGTTTCTGTTGGTGTGAGGTCATCCGAATTGGATGAGCTAGGATAATTCTGCCTGAGTGGACCTCTCTTCCCAGCAGCTCAGCTGTGGGTGCACGGATCCCTGGCCCAGCTCACGCCTGACTCTCCCCCAGTTGCCCTGCCGTGGGTTCGCGGGGATTTGGCCCTGCCTGCCGGGCTCCCTCCCCAGCTGCACTGTCGTGAGGCGCCGGATTTGGCCCCTCCCGCCCGCCTTTGTGTTCCCGGTTTCCTGCGATCTGTCGGAACCTCCTGCCCTCCGCTTCACGAGCGGCTTCGGACCACCCGCTGAGCCCCCTGTTTTTTCCTTGCTAAGACTTCCACTATCTCGCAAAATTTTTTAAGTGGGTATAAGTTCTACTTGAGGTGTGGGGAGTCCAATAGGCTAATGAACTATCGCCAAGTGGGCTCTGATTCTGCCTGCTGTGAGTTGGGGACAATCTTACCAGGCACCTCTCGAAATGGGAGTTCCCGAATCCCGGGTTTAGTGGCTTCTGTGTCTGTGAGAGATGGGGAGAGAGCCTTACCCTGGGACTTTTAACAGTCCCTTTGGAGCTGTGAGTGTTCCCGGGAGGGTCTAGCCCCTCCGGTTTTTGCACAGTGCCCAATAACTCTGTGTTTTTTATGGCTCTTTTTTCCCCATGTTCAAAATGCGTCAGTGTAGGTCGCCACCATCTTCCTTCCACCCATAAATCCTTATTTACTGATTGTAAATTGGTTTTCCATCTTTACTCTTTTAGGTATATTTACCTATTTCTCAATCAGTCTATAAATCTGTAAAACATTAAGGTTTAGCATTATTTTACTTATATATAGGAAAACTTTTTTACAATGGGAGGGGTAACAAACTGAAGTCATGAATCATCATCTCATTAAGAATAGTGGTTTTACAGAAATAACCTTGGTGAAGCACTCTGAAAAACTGTTGTCAGATTTGATCAAGTTTCAGGTGACTTCAGAAATTCACAACTAAGACCATACTTAAATAACCCATTAGCAAGGCCCATTATACCACAAAAAGATTTTATCCATTTGTAGTCATTACCAGGCTGTCTCACCATGAGGCATTTTTATTCCCTTGTCTCTTATGAACTTAGTGGAACTGGCTCTTAGTTGCTTATTCTGAACCAGTGTCAATAGAGTAATAGTCACCTGTATGCATAAATTTATTAAATTACATTTAGTAATAACTATAGACTATTAATCAACAAAACCTAACCCTTTTGAAAGGTCACTAAGTCGTGGGTCCTTGTGGGCAAATGGTCAGCCCTCTGTCCTCAGGCAACAATAACCCAGTGGACATTTGCCTCTGGCATTGCTATAGCAGCCTTACTTCAGCTTAGCTCAGCTTCTGCCAACACTGGACATAGCATTATTACTGTCTACTGGCCTAAGACAGGGAAGGGCCAGCCTGCCACAGCTCACCCCAGGCTGCCTTTTGAATTAGCTGTCCTTGACTTTGTAGACTTTCTGGGGCCTATTGGCTCATCATGTGGCAGGTTTCTTACTCTCTTTCCTGATTTCCAGGTCTCCTCAAAGCACGCACCTTGTGTCTCTCTCACTTGTTAGGCAGTTGTGGGTCTAGGGCCAAATGTAGCCTCAGGCCTCTCTGCTCCTGACTGTCCTTCCTCATCAATTTTCTGCTGTCAGTTGCCACCTTGGTCCCTGATGATTCTCAGGCCTTTTCAGACATGCCCTTCAGCAGGGTGATGTCAATTGCCACTACCTTGTACAATCAGAGTGAGGGCTCAGCTGCATCTCACCTTTGTCTCTCATACCCTCTAGTTCCTCTCTCTTCCCTGCTGCCATACTCTGGTGGGTCTCACAGTTTCCAAGGTTTCTCTCAGTCTCTGGCCATCACCCTCCACAGGGCACTGCTCTCTGCATCTCTCAGTGCCTTCACTTCAAAAGGAGCTTCACTTTACTCAGTCTGATCTGGGCTCCACCCACGTAGACCACATTCTTTCTAACGTCCAAGCAATGCCAAACCAAAAGCCTGTCCCAGTTTCCTAGGCTTTACAGAGTGCCTTTTCATTGTGTGCCCAGGATCATATGCCCTGCCAGGTGCCAGGATGGTCTATATGCCCCTTACCAGACTGTCCCTCAGAAGCCCCCACATATTCATTAAAGAAGTCTAACTCTCCCAGTCTGTGATGTCACAGGCCAGCTGCCAAGCTTCGGGAGAGGCAAGGCTATTGGAGCTGAACTGCAGATTTACCCCCTACAGGAACCAACCCCGGGTAAACTGTGAGATATTTGAAACTGTCCTATATCGAACTTTTGTATTAGTAAGGGCCCTTCCAGCCGGGAATCAGAGCTTACTTGTGCAGAGCTCCACCACCTGAATTAATTAGGTCCCCCCCACCTGGGAGGTGGGACTGAATGACTCTCCTTGTAGGGGTGGAGTAAGGCAACTCCTACACCACAGTGCCCCCTTTGGACCCAAGTCCAGAAGACAGGAAAAAAAAATTCCTCATGGCCAGAGGCCAGAGACAAAAAAAAAAACAGAGCGAAATGTCTCCAACAAAAGAAAGCAACGCTATTCCGTCCAGCCCGAACCACCTCACCACAACTGAAACACATGAAAACGATGACAATTCTACATTATGAAAAGTGATAAAGTCCCTTCAAGAAGAACTTAAAACTATGAAGGAATTCAAAGAAGCCACAATTCTACAAGTCAAAACAACGAATAACATCATTAAAGAGCTCCAAGCCAAGGTGACCCAGCTTGAACAGGAAAAGGATTAAGCAATGAAAGATCTCCAGACAAAAACAAGCAAACTGGAGAAGGAAATGTACAAAACGAACACTACCATTCAAGACATGAAAATAGAAATGGAAACAATAAAGAAAACACAGTCAGAGTTAAAAGAGGAAATGGAGAATCAAGAGAAGAGAACAGGAACTACGGATGTGAGTATGAAAAATAGGATGGAAGAGATGGAAGACAGGATCTCAGGCATGGAAGATTCAGTGGAAGAAATCAGTACAACATCCAAAGAAAATGAGAAGGCTAAAAAATCTCTCACCCACAACATCCAAGAAATCAAGGACTCAATGAAAAGATGGAACCTAAGAATTATAGGCAGAGGAAAGAGAAGACTCCCGACTCCATGGTCCAGGAAATATCTTCAACAAAATCATAGAAGAAAACTTCCCAAACCTGAAAAAAGAGATGCCAATAAAAATCCAAGAGGCTTACAGAACACCAAACAGATTAGATCAGAAAAGAAACTCCTCTCGCCACATAATAATAGAAACTCCAAATGTAGAGAACAAAGAAAGGATATTAAAAGCTGTAAGAGAAAAAGGCCAAGTCACATACAATGGCAGACCCATCAGAATCACACCTGACTTTTCCTCAGAAACTTTAAAAGCTAGAAGGGCCTGGATGGATGTCCTACAAGCCCTGAGAGAACAGAGGTAACGAGCAAGACTACTATACCCAGCAAAACTCTCTATCAACATAGGAGAAAACAAGACATTCCATGACAAAATCAAATTTAAACAATATCTCCTCTCAAACCCAGCCCTAAAGAAGATCCTAGAAGGAAAATTCCAACACAGAGAAGATAACTACACCCAAGAAAACAGAGGAAATAGAAACCTCCACAGCAACTACACAAAAGAGAAACACAAGACAGCCAGCTAAACCAAAATAATGGGAAATAACAACCCCTAGTCACTAATATCCATCAGCATCAATGGACTCAACTCGCCAATAAAAAGACACAGACGTACAGACTGGATCCGTAAACAAGACCCATCTTTTGCTGCATACAAGAAACACATCTCACTATTGAATATAAACACTACCTCAGAGTAAAGGGCTGGGAAAAGGTCTTCCAAGCAAATGGACCCAGGAAACAAGCTGGAGTAGCCACCCTAATAACAAAAAAAATAGACTTCCAAGTGAAGTTAATAAAAAAAGACAGAGAAGGGCATTACATACTCATTAAAGGAAATATACACGAAGAGGTCATCTCAATATTGAAAAATTATACCCCAAATACAAAGGCACCTACATTTATAAAAGAAACGCTTCTAAAACTTAAATCGCACATCGATCCTCACACTTTAATAGTGGGAGACTTCAACACCCCACTCACAACTATGGACAGATCATCAGGACAGAAGCCAAACAGAGAAATAATGAGTCTAACAGAAATCATGAACCAAATGGACCTAACAGATATCTACAGAACGTTTCACCCAAACACAAAAGAATACACCTTCTTCTCAGCACCTCACGGAACCTTCTCCAAAATCGACCATATAGTTGGGCACAAAGATAGCCTCAACAGATACAAGAAAATTGAAATAAGCCCTTGTATCTTATCAGACCACCATGGAATAAAGCTGGACTTCAATAGCAAAAGAATCAACAGAAAGTCTACACTCAAATGGAAATTTGAACAACTCTTTACTAGAGGACCACTGGGTCAGGAAAGAAATAAAGAAGGAAATCAAAGACTTCTTAAAATCCAACGAAAATGAAGACACAACATACCCAAACCTATGGGACACAATGAAAGCTGTGCTACGAGGAAAGTTCATAGCATTAAGTGCCTTCAAAAAGAAAATTGTGACAGCTCATATTAGCGAATTAACAGCTAAACTGGGTGAATTGGAGAAAAAGAAGCAAACACTTCCAAGAAGAGCAGAAGGCAGGAGATCATCAAACTTAGGGCTGAAATCAACAACTTAGAAACAAAAAGAACTATACAAAGAATCAATGAAACCAAGAGTTGGTTCTTTGAGAAAATCAACAAAATAGACAGACTCTTAGCCAAATTAACTAAAAGACAGAGGGAGAAAACACAAATCAAAAAAATCAGAAATCAAAAGGGAGAAATAACAACAGACATTGAGGAAATCCAGAGAATACTTGGATCCTACTTTAAAAATCTATACTCCACCAAATTTGAAAACTTAAGTGAAATGGACAATTTTTTTGATAGATTCCACCTACCGAAGCTAAATCAAGATCAGATAAACAGATTAAACAGCCCTATAACCCCTAAGGAAATAGAAACAGTCATTAAAAATCTCAGTTGCTAAGAGACAAGCAACATTTGCTTATCTAAATACAAGAGATGGATAGGGCATCTTCAAAAACCAGAAGAGAGCTTCAGAATATGGCATTCAAAGATGTTATCTTAAATCAAGATTTTCTTTTGATATCAAGACATATCAGCGCCTGACAGCACCCCCTATTCTACTCCAAGTAGAAGATAAGCATCGAAGAACCTCCACTGTAAGATGGTTGAATTAGGGGCAAGCCTATCTCTTGGCATGAAAAACCCTTTGCACCAACTGCAGACAGACTGCTGTCCAAAAAGGACAAAACTTGGTAGCAGGGAAGTCGACAGCCTAACTCTGCCAAGACAGGGTAGGTAAGTCCTTCATAATCCCTGCTCTACAACAAATATCTGTCAGAGAAACAGGACCCAAAGGCTGAAGACTGATGCAGGAATGTATGGAGAGAAAATGGGAACTGTCCAGGCAGTCATTGGTATGTCCTTTCTTAGTTTTGGAAGCTGCAGGCCCTGCACTTCCTATATAAGCAAATATATTTATCACTCTCAGGTCTCTGAGGTGGTTGAAGAATAGACAGCTAGAGTCTCATAGTTAAATTTTGAGTTGTTTAGGAATCAAGAGGGTGTTATAGATCTAAGAAGATACTCTTAAAAGTGTGTTGCAAATTAGTATGAATGTTGAGTCACATATAGACCTTTAAACTCAAGGAGATGGTTAGATAGTAGAATGTTAAAGTCAGGGGCCAAATATGTATAAACTGGACATTGGGAAGGTATACTGGGCCATTTAACTCTCATAAATGTGGCATATTTACATCTGTTGTTTTGTATAATACTTACTGTAATTAGAGAAGGAACCATCTGTTGGACTGAAAGGGGCAACTTCTGGGGGGAATAGGGAGGAAGGGCAGGATAGGAAGGGGGAATAGGGAGGGGTTTGTTACTGAGATGTAACTTGAAGAAAAAAAAATAAAGTATTTAAAAAAAAAGATCTCCCAACCAAAAAAAGCCCAGGGCCAGATGGCTTTAGCACGGAATTCTACCGGATCTTCAAAGAGGAGCTAACACCAATACTTTTCAAACTCTTTCACCAAATAGAATCTGAAAGAACATTGCCCAACTCATTCTACGAGGCCACAATCACCCTGATTCCTAAACCACACAAAGACCCAACAAAGAAAGAGAACTTCAGACCAATCTCCCTCATGAACATAGATGCAAAAATACTTAATAAAATACTAGCAAACCGAATTCAAGAACACATCAAAAGTATCATACACCATGATCAAGTAGGCTTCATCCCAGGGATGCAGGGATGGTTCAACATACGAAAATCTATCAACGTCATTCACCATATAAACAAGATGAAAGAAAAAAACACATGATAATCTCGCTAGATGCAGAAAAAGCATTTGAAAAAATTCAACACCCCTTCATGCTAAAAGTTCTGGAGAGAACGGGCATACAAGGGCCTTACCTAGAAATAATAAAGGCAATATAGAGCAGGCCAGTGGCCAACATCAAAATAAATGGTGAGAAACTTGAAGCATTTCCTCTAAACTCAGGGACAAGACAAGGATGTTAACTTTCATCATATATCTTCAATATAGTACTTGAAGTTCTTGTTTGAGCAATAAGACAACTAAAGGACATCAAGGGGATAAACATTAGAAACAAAGAAGTCAAATTATCCCTATTTGCAGATGATATGATATTATACATAAGCGTCCCCAAAAATTCCACCAGAGAACACATACAGCTGATAAATACCTTCAGCATAGTGGCTGGATACAAAATTAATTCCAAAAAATCAGAAGCCCTTCTTTATACAACAAACAAAAGGGCTGAGAAAGAAATAAGGGAAACAACCCCCTTCACAACAGCCACAAACAACATAAAATACCTTGGGGTAACTCTAACCAAGCAAGTAAAGGACCTGTACAACAAGAACTTCAAGCCCTTGAAGAAAGAAATGGAAGAGGCCTTTAGAAGATGGAAAGGTCTCCCATGCTCATGGATAGGTAGGATCAACATAATAAAAACGACCATCCTACCAAAAGCAATATACAGATTCAATGCAATTCCTATCAAAATACCAACACAATTTTTTATAGACTTGGAAAGAGCTAGTCTCAATTACATATGGAACAACAAAAAGCCCAGAATAGCAAAATCAATCCTGTATAATAAAAAAACATCTGGAGGTATTACCATCCCAGATTTCAAGCTGTACTACAGAGAAATAGTTGTAAAAACAGCATCGTATTGGTATAGAAACAGACCAGTAGATCAATGGAATCGCATTGAAGATCCAGAAATAGACCCACACACTTATGGCCACCTAATTTTTGACATAGAAGCAAAAACGGCACAATGGAAGAAGGACAGCATCTTCAACAAATGGTGCTGGTCCAACTGGATGTCCATTTGTAAAAGAATGAAGCTAGACCCATACTTATCACCTTGCAAAAAACTTAAGTCCAAGTGGATCAAAGACCTTAACATAAGGCCAGCCACACTAAATCTACTAGAGGATAAAGTGGGAGAAACCCTTGAACTAATTGACACAGGTGACAACTTCCTGAACAGATCACCAACAGCTCAGGACTTGAGACCAACAATCAATAAATGGGACCTCATGAAACTGAAAAGCTTCTGTAAGGCAAAGGACACTGTCATTCGAACAAAACGGCAGCCTACAGACTGGAAGAAAATCTTCACCAACCCCACATCTGACAGAGGGCTAATATCCAAAATCTACAAAGAACTCAAGAAATTAAATGCCAAGAAACCAAATAATCCAATCAAAAAATGGGGGACAGAGCTAAATAGAGAATTCACAAAGGAGGAATCCCTAATGGCTGAGAGACACTTGAAGAAATGCTCAACATCCTTAATCATCAGAGAAATGCAACTCAAGACGACTCTGAGATTCCATCTCACACATGTCAGAATGGCTAGGATCAAAAACTCAAATGACAGCACATGCTGGCGAGGGTGTGGAGAAAGGGGTACCCTACTCCATTGCTGGTGGGAGTGCAGGCTTGTGCAACCACTATGGAGGTCAATCTGGCGATATCTTAGAAAACTTGGAATAGCTCTGCCTCAGGACCCAGCCATACCACTTCTGGGTATACACCCAAATGCCTCTTCATGGAATCATAAGGAAGTTTCCTCATCTATGTTTATAGCAGCCTTATTTGTAATAGCTAGAAACTGGAAACAACCCAGATGTCCCTCAACCGAAGAATGGGTTAAAAAACTGTGGTACATCTACACAATGGAATATTATTCAGCTATTAGAAACAATGAAATTATGCAATTTGCAGCCAAATGGATGGAACTAAAAAAGCTCATCCTGAGTGAACTAACCCAGACTCAGAAGGACACATATGGCATCTATTCACTTATAGTAGGATTTTAGCTATATAGTAGAAGGTATCAATACTACAACTAACACACCAAAGGGAACTTGGACATAGACTTCTTATTTTTAATTTTTATTTTTTATTTATTTTTTTATATATTAGTTATATTTTTTTCTATTTTTCAGTCTTTTTTATCTACTGTATGCTTATTGATTTGTTTGTTTAGTAGTTCTCTCTCCCAGGCAACAAGACACTTTTCACTGATGGTACTGCTTCATAGATCCCCAATGAATGAAGAGGCTCTTGGTCCTCATACGACCTCTCAACTGAGATGAGGGACTGTTATATAAGGACACCCCACCCCAGAGAAATGGGATGGAAGGGTTAGGAGGTAAAGAAAAAAATGAAATGGGATGTTTCAGCCTTTTACTAATTGCCATAAACTGTTTAGGATAAATAAGAAATGCAAACTAATGGTTATGCAAGCCAATAATTCTGTTAGGCACTATGACAGCCTATTATAGTTACTTGCTAAGCTAATCAGAAATAAACCTGCTAAGAGACAAGCAACATCTGCTTACCCTAATAGAAGAGATAGATAGGGCCTCTTCAAAAACCTCAAGAGATCTGCAGAATATGGCATTCAAAGATGTTTTCGTAACTTTAGATTTTTTTTTATATCAAGACATATCAACTCCTGACAGCACCCCCTATTCTCCTCCAAGTAGAAGATGAGCATTGAAGAATCTCCAGTGGGAGATGATTGAATTAGTCACAAGCCTAGCTCTTGGTAGGAAAAGCTCCTTGCTCCAACTGTAGACAGAATGCTGTCCAAAAAGGACAAAACCTGGAAGCAGGTAAGTCGACAGCCTAGCTCTGCCAAGTCAGGGTAGGTAAGTCCTTCATAACCCCTGCTCTACAATCAATGTCTGTCAGAGAAGTGTAGCCAACCGACTGAAGAGCGATGCTGTAATGTATGGAGAGAAAATGGGAACTGTCCAGGCAGCCACTGGTATGTCATTTCTTAGTTTGGGAAGCTGCAGACCCTGTACTTCCTATAAAATCAGATATATTTATCCCTTTCAGGTCTCTGAGGTGATTGAAGAACAGATAGATAAAGTCTCATAATTAAATTTTGAGTTGTTTAGGAGTCAAGAGAGTGTTATAGATCTAAGAAGATACTTTTAAAATTGTGTTGCAAGTTAGTATGAATGTTGAGTCAGATATAGAACTTTAAACTCATGGAGATGTTTAGATAGTAGAATGTTAAAATCAGGTACCAAATACATATGGACTGGTCATTGGGAATGTACGTTAAGCCATATAACCCTCATAACTGTGGCCTAATTACCTCTGTTGTACTGTATTGTATTTATTATTATAAGAGAAAGAGCCATTTGTTGGACTGAAAGGAGAAACTGTAGGGGGAAATAAGATATACCTTAAACTTAAAAGAAAAAAAAAAAGGGAAGAGGATGGGGGGTTGAGGGTGGGAGGGTGGGACTGGAGGGGGAATAGGGAGGGGACTGCAATTGAGATGTAACTTGAAGAAATAAAAAATAAAGGGAAAAAAAGAAATCTAACTCGCATTACAGTCACCTATCTATTTGATTATTCCTCTAACTTGCATTACAGTCACCTGACTATTTGACTATTCCTGTTCTATCCTCCTAGGCTATACCTGTACCTGCCTCCTTGGATGAACAATATCTGTGCCCAGGAGAGAATCAACATTTTTTTATTCAGTGGAAACATCTGACGAACCCTATGTCAAGCTTAATTTCCTTAACCTGTATCGTTTTATATGTACACTTATCAACTGACATTTATGGCCTTTGATACTCCTGGGGACCACTAGAAACCAAGGTACTTGTTTCCAGTATTTGTCAATGCCCAGGTATTTTTTCAACATAAACAGAAGACAAAGATCAATGTATATCTTAACATGAAGTGTTTAGTCATATTTCACAGTGCTCACATGCAGGTATCCATGGCCACCCTATTAGTGAATGCACTGGTAAAGTTCCCACTCTTAGAGATCTCCTTTCTCTACAGTGCATGTGTATGGGGTGTCAATTAGAAATCACCTGTTTCTGTTTTTCTATGGGTTTTGTTTGCTTGTTTTGTTTTGTTTTACCCCTGTAGCAAACTGTTGGTCAGGCCTTAAAAGTCTTCAAAAGTCTCACCAGCACCAAATTGGGGTTATTTTTTGTTTGTTTGTTTGTTTACTTTTAACCATTTCCCCCGAGGAAGAAATTCATTGCAAAATCAAACCACATTTCTCTCCAAGTGGCATGGAAGGATATCCTTTGTTTGGCTTTCACTCTTTTCTTTTCCCTTCAATTTATAGACCTAATTCCAATATGGTCTAGGTTGTTTATATATGCCATCTTTTACATTACAAAAATATTCTATCATTAGACCCACCAAAGTTCCTACCAATAATGCCAGTTGTAAATTATCAGATAAAGTGACCTCTTTATTAACCATTGGAGAAACAGCTTTATATGGCAAGGTGAAATGACTATCAAATATTAGTTTTTCATTTTGTTTAAAACTTGGAAGCAGGTAAGTCGACAGCCTAGCTCTGCCAAGACAGGGTAGGTAAGTCCTTCATAATTCCTGCTCTACAACCAATGTCTGTCAGAGAAATGGGGCCAAATGGCTGAAGATTGATGCTGTAATGTATGGAGAGAAAATGGGAACTGTCCAGGCAGCCACTGGTATGTCATTTTTAGTTTTGGAAGCTGCAGGCCCTGCACTTCCTATATAATCAGATATATTCATCCCTCTCAGGTCTCTGAGGTGGTTGAAGAATAGATACCTAGAGTCTCATAGTTAAATTTTGAGTTGTTTAGGAATCAAGAGGGTGTTCTGGATCTAAGAAGATATTTTTAAAATTATGAGGCAAGTTAGTATTTTTCCTATTATGGTATTTTTATACTGTTTTTCCTATCTGACTCTTTCCAAGAGTTCCAAGTGTTTAGATTCCAAGAACAGTTGTCTAGCACAGATCTAACTTTTATTCTTTATCTTTCCATTGTATCCTACAAGGTATAAGAAAAGCCAATATATCACCTCCATCTCCTCCTTTCCAACACAAGCAAATTCCCACTGATAAGCATTGACCTTATATGCACTTTTTATTACATGTAACACTGGTCATCTGAGCTTCCTGACAGTTTACTGACACTTTTGTACCTTGTGTATTATTCTTATGTACTGTAAAATTTGTCATATATTTACCCTTTTTATGAACATTTCTTTACTCACTAGACCCTACTTATCAAGTAAAATGCTACCAACTCATGAAACACAAAAGAAGACAGTCTCACAAGAATTTCCTCTGTGGATTCCTCCCCCAGAATTTCCTTCAGGTATAGGACTCAGCCTTTGTTTCATGTCTCAGTACCCACCAAATACGTCAGGCAACCACTAATATCGCAAGAAAGCAGACTCCCCCATACCATTTAGGGAAAAGTAGTCATATGTGGATTTCTTCCATGGACTCATTACCCAGAATTTCTTTCTGGGTAGAGAACTCAGCCTTGGTTACATGTCTCAGCACCATTTTAACAGTTATGAAACTGCTGATACAACAAGAAGGTACATTTTCCCATAACAAATAGAGAAAGGAAGTCATTCCAGTCTCCTCCACAGATGCTCCTTTTTTCAAACTGATCAGCCTCAGTCACATACTTTGTTACCTGTACCCAACGACCATGAAATCACTTCTCACTGTCTCATCTTTGATTCTATCAGTACCTGTTTTGGTACCAAATATTTTGAATAACACTGTTCCTGGGGAAACAAGAACATCTACTCTCCCTTGATAGGGAACCAACAAAGTATAAACATTAAAGCCCAACTTGGTGAACTCATGAGTTTTATTGGGCAACTTCTGGAAATGTGAATGAGGAGTTATAAGAACAAAAAATGGCTCATAGACAACTGAATCATGAAAAACCCATCCCAGCATGGGTAATTGTAAACAAAATCTTGAAATTTGGAGTACTCTGTACAACTTGCAGGCAGATTCATAGGGTGGATACTCTTTCAGGAGCTCAGGTAATCTCAGCCTCTTCTAGGCAGCACAGCAGACTACTGCTTCTTCTGGGTGACCTGGCTGATCTCTGTTTCTTTCAGGCAACTCAACTTGTGTGAGAGTTTCTCTCAGCATATATTTCAAATTATATATGCATGGAGAGGGAGGAACATAGTATATATGCTTAGTTTCAGGGACTTCCTAAAAATTTTTAATTGTTAACTTCCTTACTATAAGGTGCTTCCCTGCATGAAGAAAATGCTATCCAACAGTAGGGAAACTGAGGAAAATAGGAGCATATCCTTAGTGTGTTTCCAATTATACATAAAAAGGAAAATCCTAATGGTTTCATTAAAAAATGACACATGTACAGACAAGGGCATAAATCAAAGAACACAGAAACTTCACAAGTAGAAACAGCAATATAACATATATATATATATATATCATCTGATAGATATATACATCATATAGATGTATATATCTATATATACATCATGTAGATGTATATATCTATATGTATATCTATATATCTATATATAGATATATCTATATATATATATATATAAATCTATAATAACCTTTTTGAGTTCTCATACTATATTTTGTTTTATCTCAAATTAAAGTCCCTGTGAAACAGGAAAAGGATATCATCGAGATAGAGGAAGGGAACAAAAGAGAGCAATGAGAAGATGGATATGATTGAAGTACATAATGTATATGAAAATATCACAACAACACCTATTACTTTGTACAATCAGCACATGTTAGCCATGTTTGGGTTCTTGTGTAGTAGTAGTATCAATTAATACATTAAAGGTAACCTCGAATGTGTCAATTTCTCAATAAGAAATAAAAACAAAGCCCTGTCTCTTGTATTAATATGACCAAGACCATTCCAAATTTTAATTTTCCACTTCCTTCCCTGTAACCTCTCTCTTCCTGTTTGTGGTTACTGAAATATCTGTAGTCTGTTTATCACGTGTGTCTAATCGATCTGTCCCTGTCGCTGTGTCTATTTGCCTTTGTCTGGATATATGCCTGTATCTATCTCTGTCTCATGTCTGTCCCTAACATAGAGCTTTGCTTTGTAGTTACTGAACCTCACAGAAAGCATGGTATTGGAGAGAAATGAAGTATATTTTTCATAACTCTAGAACATAGTTTTCCAAGGGAAAAAAAACATTTTATTGACCCCATCTGACCCAGAGTCACTCTGTACTGCAAACATACAGTTGTCAACCTATACCCATGTTGACTTGTAGTTATTTGTTTTAAGCTCCAACCTTTTAGTCATCTTCATCAAATGATGACCATAACATACACACATATATTATTCAGGTGGAGATGAATGGAAGAGTAGACAATTTAAGAGTAAACCTATGCATTAGCTTAGGTTGTAAAGGATGATTGCATAGGAAATTAAGGCAGTAAGTTTGGCTACATTGTTCTCTAAAAAGCAAGTTAAACTGAAACTGACTATAGGATAGCAAGTTAAGTACATAATCTTGAGTGATTTCAAGGGGTAATGATATTATTAACTTTGTTAGGAGATCTGCAAAAAGTTCAGTTTAGGGGGAAGTCAAGAGATATTTTCATTTAGAAAAAAAAACTTATTACTCTTTGTGTCTTTATGTATGTGTGTATATATGTGTGTGCATTAGGATGTTGTGGAGGCCAGTTTGGGATCAGATGCTTTTCTCAGTATGTACCACCTTACTTTTAGAGATACTCTGACAGTGTAGCTTATGGATTTAGTGAGGAGGGCTAGACAGTGTGCTCCAGAGTTCTGCCTATGTCCACCTCCCAAGTGCTGCAAGTAAAGTATGTACCTCTATGCTCAGATTGGACTTAGGTGGTAGGAGTCTGAGTTCAGGTACTCATGTTTACAAACAATACTCACTGACTGAGCCATCTCCTCAGCCTCTGTTTTGTTTGGGTTTTGGGTTTTACTGTTCTTATTTTTGTTGTTGTTGCTATTATTTTTCTTTTTTGTTTTTGTTTAGAATCAGGCATTGCTCTGGGACCACTGACAAAATATCTGAGTCACCTTTTCTCTTTAAACTAATCCCTGCTCCACAGACCCTTGTTTTAGCAGTTGCCATATCTTTCATACATACTTACTAAATATATTACAAAATTCCTGGAACTAGAGGTCAGGTCTGGTTCCTATGTTTTTCTTTCCATACCACACAGAACTGCTTTAAGCTATCAGGTAGTAGATGAAGGCTCCTCCAGTCCTACTGGTCAGAACATATGCTTGCAAATGCAAGTCCCTCATTTTCTGGGTAGGTAAAGTATGCAGTCTCCATTCCGGCTTGATGGAATTTTCTGGTGCAAACTTGCCTAGAAAGAATCTCATCATCAGTCTATAGTCTATACATATCTTTTCTACAATCATACCATCACAAGACCCATGCTTTTCTTCTACTTTTTCCTATTCCCCATCCTTCTGGTCCTTCAGAGCAGAGACAAAATCAAGCAGCTGTGTTTTCCTCTTTTGCTGTCACTGGTGTATGTTAAAACAAAAGGCTTCCTTTCCAGGTTCCACTCCCTCCATTGCATGCACCCATCATCTGACAAGTGGACAAATGAAGCCATTCAAATATTTGTTCCTCATGTCATCTATCCCTATTGAACCTTGCAATTCTTGTTATGCTCCACGTGCCAATTTAAACCATAATGTCATTAACACCTTCAGTACACTAATGGATGTGTCATACATGAATGAATTAATGGAATGTGCTATTGTTTTCCCTCACAGGACATTAACAATCTACCCCATGCTGCATCCCTGAAGTCCTACAGAGATGCTGAAAACTACTAGCTATCAAATGAGCCCTCATTCTACCTCAGTAACTTTAAGTACAGCTTTATAACTGAAGAATCATTCATGTGCAAAAAGGATGTGTCTCTGAGGGCTTTGGTGCCCAGCTTCAGTTACCATAAAGAGTAACAAGAACCAATAGCTGGTAAAAGGAGGGCAGAGGGAAGAATTTCAGTACTGAGACAAAACCCTATCAGGAAGAACTAGGAAAGATCTTGGAGTCATTGTGATCATTCACTCGGCTTCTCCTTTTTGTCTGTGGACTAGTGGTTTGGTTAATGAAGACAGTAATGTTTTTCTCACCTATCATGCCAGTATAGGTCTGCTTCCCTCATGAAACATATGAAATATTAAGAGGGCTTTAAAGAAATATGTGTGCACATACAGTGTCTAAACTAACTTCCTTATAGCCTAAAAGAATCTTTCAAGCTGATTTGCCAAATGAACCCCATCCTGACTCTCGGCCATACTGCACAGGTTGCCTAAACAGAGTTGTGGCAGTGCTGTGTTTGTCTAGCTGCTCTGCAGAATAAGAAGAAAAGCAAAGGTAATTCCATTTCAACAACAGGATTTCTTCTTAATTAAAATTGAAAGATTTCCCAACAGGTTCTCAAAGGCTCTCCTGGAGACATAGATTTTTCTTTTCCTATGTAGCTAAGTATAAATTCTGAGGTGTTCGACTTAATAGCAGAAAGGAGCGGGGAATAGTCAAAAGGACTTCCATTCACAGCTAGGGAAGCTTTTGTTATTTGTCCAGTTATTAGCATATGTTAACTGCTCTTGCACTAACCTCCCTGTAGGGTACTTTTCCCCCCACATTGAGACCATAAAGATCCAGAACAAAAGGTAGTCACCTGTGCCAATGAACTACAGCACAGCAGTAATCAGCAGTGTATTTAGAACTCCCTTTATTTATGTCCTGGGGAATCAGGCTTCAAAGAAGGAACTAAATGTAACCTCTGAATGTTTCTAGTCATTAAGCCTGCACCCTAAACACAAATTTACAGTCATAATTAAGCATCTAATCAAAAAATCTTATTTGAGAACAAAACTCAGAGCTTAATTCCTTCCTGTACTGTATGGACTATAATAAAATCTTTGTTGAATGGCTCTAAGAATCAGGTACCTACATCTCTCACATCTACTCCTTACAAGAGAGACAAAAATCAAGTCAACCTCCTAACTTTCATGACCTAACAATAATAGGCTGATCCTTAAAGATGACAGTACCATCTTTATAAGCACAGCCAGACATAGCATGTCTTTGACTTTAGAAAGAAACAGGTAATGGAACTGTAATCATAGAGGGTAGCTTCCATTTAAAAATAAAATATATTCAATTATGGCAAAGGTGAATGGTTCCTACAAAGATGTCAGGACCCAAATCAGTTGAATTTGAATAAAGCAAAAAGGTGATTATCCTAAATGAATAACTGTGATGTATATATATGAGATTATTTTTGTTGACAGCAAGGAAGCAACTGTTTTGAGGAAGGCTGTGTGGAATAGAAGGCAAGTAACCTCTAAGACCTATAATTGTTTCCAACTAACATCAAAACTTGGATCATCACTCACACATCAGCAAAACTAAAACTGTTTAGAAAGTGCTTATATGTTGGAGAATACTGTTTACTTTCTCTTCAAGTAGCTTCAGAGTTTTTTGTTTTTATCTGAGGTCTTTGACCCATTTAGAGTTGATATCTCTGCAAAGTGTGAAATAAGAAACTAATTTCACTCTTCCACATATGGATTTCCAGTTTTTCCACCATTTATTGAAGATGCTGTCTTTCTTCCAATTTATATTTTAGGATCTTTGTTAAAAGTCCACCAGATATCTTTCATTGCTATGATGACCTTTATTATAGCCATATTTCATATGCTTCAGAGGTACATGTATGTAGCAGTTATCATGTTGGACAGGGCAGTTCTGAAACTCTGATATAAATGCATTGTAAGTTATCACACAGGTATTGTTAGTAATAATGGCCTAATGAAGTATTGGATTAATGGAAAGCAGACATCAATACGGGCAAATTAAGTGCTCGTCTTGTATTTTAATTACTGACTTGTTTAGAATTGCTTATTTTAACCTTTGTAGTACTTTACACTTTAAAAAATTATTTTTACATGCATTCTCTTATTTGTTGTTAGTAAAATCTTATATAAGACCAGAAGTAACTGATTATATTCCCTGAGAGACAGACACACACAGACAGATAGAAGACAGACTTCAGTCCCCAAATCTCCTTCAAAGATATGTTCTGACTGCCCTAGAGGCATTGCAGATATGGATGCTGTGTCACATGTGCAGCAGTTAGTGGCAAGGAGGAGAGAGGCTCTGTCTACATTCAGACTTTTGATCTATGAACATATGAATGAATACTAGCCTAACTTTCCTGGAAAAAAAAAAAGCAAATTGGAGATCAATACCAATTCAGCAACATGGGGACTGGACAGAAAGCTAGCCTGTGAAGACCAACAATCCAGCACCAGGCAAGCCCCAGATGGGCTCCTAGGACAGGAAGCAAGCCAGAGACTAAAGAAACCTGCCTGGCCCTGGATGTGAGGGTTGTAGGTGAGCCAGTCCTGCCCTTTGCCTGTTTTGTGGTGGTGGTGGTAAGGGAGAGATCCCTTCCCTCACTTTTGCCCTTACCACCAGTGGTGGAAATGAGATCTGACCCTCATGAGGTCATGAGAGCAGGAGAGATATCCCTGCTTCTCACATGCTGCAACACTTGGGAAAGGAGGCCCTGAACCTTTCCCCGGGGCAGCACAGTACAGCTGGCCCTGGATGTGGGGGTTATGGGTGAGCCAGCCCCAAGGGAGTGAGTGTTGGAGAGACAGTCCCAAGGGAGTGAGTGTGGGAGAGCCAGCCCTGCTTTTTGTCTGCTTTGAAGTGCTGTTGGTGAGAGAGAGAGATCCCCTAGACTCTCTGATGTCCTCACCACAGGTAGCAGGCAGGGGAGTTGGTCATGTTGGGGTCATGAGAGCAGGAGAGCTGGTTCAATCCCTTACCTGCTATAGCACTCTGGAGAGTACTACACCTTACCTGGGTAGCACTGTAGAACTTCCCCTAGATGTAGGAATTGCATACCAAGAACTAAGGATTTGAATTGTCCCACCCCATCATGTACCCCCATAAATGAACTTCTGGAATGCATGAAGAGGCCAGTTTCACAGAGCCAAAAGTACAGGATCTCCACAACACAGGGTATCTGAGAGAAGTTCCAAAGAGGTTACAGGATTGACAAAATAGCAGAAGCCAGAGACCTTGTACCAGACCAAAGAGTTATTATAATGAACATTTGCAAGCAAAAAAGTGTGAACAAAATAAAATATTGTGGGACATATCGAGACACACTACAGCTTCCACAATGAGATTTTTTTTTTTTTATGTTGGGAGAGGTTTAAGGTGTGGAGAGTGGGTCTGAGGGGAGGTAGGAGATGAGAAGGAACAGGGTGCATGATGTGAAGTTCACAAAATAAACTAAACAATAAAAAGGAAAAAAAAAAGGTGTGTTCTGATGACCTAACTTCTTCCTACTAAAATTCTTTAAAAGTTTTTCTTTTTTTACTTTTTCCAACTCCTGGCATTCAACAAGCTAGTGAACAAGCCATTAATACACAGGCATGTAACTTAGTTGTATTGTATTTCATAATTACTTCTATGACAAGGATTGATGGTGGGCTGTGAGGCACACAGAAATTAAAATGTCCACACAAGATTTTCCTTTCGAATATGTTCTGTTTATACATATAAACATTTTGTACAATAGTATGCTATTATAAAGATTGTCGTAATCTCATATTAACAGACATTTCACCAAGCAGCTTGGAAATGCTATTGGTTTCTGCAGAAGAATCCTGTCCAGTGAAGGTACTTTAGGGGCAACTATGAGGGAGTCTTTTGGCTGTGGACATCTGGGAGAATGACACTGGTAAACTTACAGGTCTTTGAGGGTTTTTTCCAGTTGCTTTCTAGCACTGACAGGTGGATATGTACAAATTCAGCAATGATGCTGAAAACATCATGGTCACAGGAGTCAGACTGGTTACACAGTGGCCAGTCCCAAAGTCCCTTTGATGATGGGGATTACCAGAGACTTCAGATGCTGAGTCTTGGGAACATGACAGTGTGATCCCAAGGTCATATCCAAAGTTCCAGGGTTTTTTTTTTTTTGGTTTTTGTTTGTTTGTTTATTGTTTTTCTACTATTCCTGTGGGTGTTAGTTTGTACTAACTGGGCTCACAGTTTTGAGTTGATTCATTAATATGACAGAACCATCTTGGGATTGGTTCATTAATATATCACAGCCTGCCTTAGGACTGTCTCATATCAGAGCTGCCTGGCTTCTTAACACGTCTTGTAAGCATTATGTTATTCCAACATATAAAAATGGTTTTCAAGTTATACAAAAATAGCTTTGTTTATGTTCCTAACAATTCCTTCATTAAAGTAATTAGTGATTAATGAGGAAGACAATTTAAATTTAAAATTCTATTATCATTCAACTCTTAAATACACACACTTAATTTGTGATTGATAAAGCAGTTTTTAAAATTTATTTCTGCATATCCATTGTCCAATAAAAACTCAGTGCATAATAATATGGTTTGGGTGTTTATTTTGCAATAAAAAGAATGAAATATTTGGATGGACGAAAAAATGAAACAAGATTACTTAGTCATTGGTTGGCAAGTGTTGGTGAAATATAATGTACAGCTGGAGCTCATTACCCTATTTTTCACTTTCCATAATCAAAGATATTTTAAAGTTAAAAAGGAAAGGCAAAGAGCTAAACTTTTGATAAACCACAAAACTGTTTGTCAAAGTATTTGGTTCCTATATTTGTCAAAATACTTGGTGCCAATATCTCTTCAATGCTGTAATTTTGTATAAAAAAGGAGTTATCCAAAATTTGGATGTTGTGACTTAAGAGATAGAGCACTGACTTTATAACTGCAAGGCCCTCAGTCTGATCCCCAAAACAAAAACAAAGACAAAATGCACTATTGTTTTCAGAAAATGTCTAAGCAAGTATATACATGGGACCATAGAATACATACATGCATACAAAATATATACATGCACTTATACGCTAAATATGTTTGTATATGTGTTTCATGACTTTCTCCAGGGTACAAGTCTGTATCCTTATTCACTTGTGTTACCTGATCTCTATTGATGGTGTTATTCTTTACTAAAGTTTCAAATGGTTTACTCACATGAACTAGAGGCTTAATCCCATAATAAGGAAGGACTGAAGTGACAGATTCCTTGATAGATGGAGCTTACTGAGAAGTAGTTAGGTCCTGGGCATTCCATATTCATGACTAAGTTAATGCTAACTTTCACAAGAGGGTTGGGTTACTAGTAGACAGTTTTGCATGAGAAATGGTTCTTTGTTTGTTTGTTTGTTTGTTTGTTTGTTTTGAGAAACGGTTCTTCTGAGAACTCCGAAGCAAACTTCTCCTGCCCAGTGTCTTGCTTTCCATCTCACAATGTACCCCCATCTGCACACTGTTCTTTCCTTTTCTACAGTTCCACCAAGTTGTGATACATCCAAGGGTAACCTTATTACAATGTCTATGATGCAGGGATCTTCCAGTCTCCAAATTTGTATACCAAATATTGTTTTGTCTTTATATAAAAGACATATTAGATGTTTTACTACAGCAACAAGAAAAGACTAAGATAATTCTGTTTGCCCCTTACTTAACAAAATCAGTGGTCTCTACACAATGATCTGAATAATGGAGCACACCAGAAAGGTCATCATGATGAGGGAAGGGGAATGTGAGGTCAGGATATTTGTTCTTTGGTTGTCGACTTGCTAGGCACTCTTTAAATGCTGGGATATATAAGTGGTGTCTCCTGCTCTGCTAAATAGCTCCTGCAGTTCTCCAGGGGGCTATTTTATAAGATGCTCTTTTTCTGGGTTCCAAGAACAAAATTAAGGAATCTACTGCTTACTATTTGTTCTCTTTGGACACAGCACTTGTTGGCTCAGGAGATGGTATGTCATACTCCTTAACATCCTTTGCGTGAAACTTACACTCGCCTCTTTGTACAGTTCTTTGTGCTTATCTATTATGGCCCAAATTAACCATCTTCATGTTCAACTGTTGTGAATTCTGAACAAAGAGCTGGAACATTGAAGCTTTTTGAAAAAATAGATTTTAATTGTTCTAATATAGAATCAGCATGGCTTCTGTTTTAAACAGGAAGAAATAAATGAAATTGGAGCTTCATGTACAATGAGCATGGGCTTTTTGTATTACTTTTGATTTTTTGTTTTGAAGACATGTAGCATATCACCTGAAGGGGTAGCATTCTAATATGAGTGAAAGGGAAACAAAGAAGGTGCAATAGAGATATCATTGCTATTCAAGGACATGGGTTAGCCTTTGTAGTTATCTTTTTCTTTTTCTTTTCCTTGATTTTTTCATAGGGGTCCTGAAAGCAAATAGCATGTAACTACTATAAACAGATATCAGTGGGGAAATTAATATACTTTCTCTTCATATATATGTCTGTGTATACATATATATATATATGAATAGAAATATATATACACATACATTATATATAAACACATAAGAATGGGAAAATAGACTAAAAGATAGAAGATAGATAGGTAGATAGATAGATGATAACAGATAATTAAAAAATGTCTAATGCTATATCTGTGTCTTAGATAAATACTAACCCCGAAATAACTTATGCATAAAAAATGAGGTATGGAATTAGGTATGTCAGGCAAATACTGGTCCACAAACCACCTCTTTTGCTATAGACATTGAGAGAGTCTAACATATAGTCTTTTCTCTAAAACCCAAGTTCTGAGAATACCTCAACTCTTCTAAAATCCTTCACATTTAAACATATACCAAATGTTATAGCACTATTTGGCACATTAAGCCACTCTAATTACCTGGCTACTTGCATATCTGCAAGAGTGTGAACATTCCAAGGAAAAAAAGCACTGTGATTGTTTAAAAATTTTATAGTCCTAACATAGAACACTGAAGTTGTCACATAACAGACACAATTAATTAATAACTATAGCCCTGAATGAATGGGCACCAGTGGGGTGAAGAATAGGGACTCTGAACACAGGGGAGTTCCACTTACCATCTGGTTTCTAAAACCAGAAACACCAAGTCCAGATATGACCTTGGTATCATGGAAAAGAATCTTTCTCATCTAAATCACTCCCATCTGCCTGTCTACTATCAACATAAGGTCTTGAGGTTGAGACACACCTTCATTTGTTAAAGGGGGGAGAAGGGTAAAGCAGATGGTAAATTAAGGTAGGAAAGCTCATTAATTCCTAATGGAGGCTTCCTTCTGCATGTAATTAGAACAACAAGGAGAGAAAGCCAATGGATAGGTGTTTAGGGATTGAAGTCAGCAGCTGGAAGAGGTTTATGAAAAGTATAAGCCCTCAGGGAGCTTCCCACAGCAACATCCATACCTCATAAGTACACAAAGCTTTACTACAAGCAAAACACTCGGCTCATATGATTTCAAAGGAGTCTCAGGGAACAACTACAATACATCAGGGAAAGGACCTATGCCAGTTCATATAGCTGACTTCTGTATACTAAACTTCCTTTCAGCAATTGCTGCTATCAGCCACTTACAGGACTTCCATTTGTGCCTATTTCCAATTGGAAAGTGGAGCACAAAGGTGTTAATAATCAAGCCTAGGCTTTTATACTTCTAGTTCCCATGAGAAACAGTGTGATTTCAAACCAGAAGGGAACTCTTTCCATAACACTAGTTAACATTACTCAATTTCTTACCACTGTTCTCAGAACAAAATAAATGTATTCACATACATACTTCAGTGTTTTGCATGAGATGTGTCTCCACAGCTTCAAGCATTTGAACACTTTGTTCCAAATTGGCTTTACTGTTTGGGGAGGTTTAAGAGGTACAGACTTCCCTTTCTCCACAACCTCACCAGGTTGTGCTGTCATTTGAGTTTTTATCTTAGCCATTGTGACAGAGGTGAGATGGAACCTCAGAGTTGTCTTGAGCTGCATTTCTGTGATGATTAAGGATGTTGAGCATTTCTTCAAGAGTCTCTCGGCCATTAGGGATTCCTCTTTTGTGAATTCTCGCTTTAGCTCTGTTCTCCTTTTTTTTTTTTTTTTTTTGATTGGATTATTTGGTTTCTTGGTGTTTAATTTCTTGAGTTCTTTATAAATCTTGGATATTAGTCCTCTGTTGAATGTGGGGTTGGTAAAGATCATTTCCCAATCTGTAGGTTGCCATTTTGTGTTCATAGCAGCCTAATTTGTAGTAGCTAGAAACTGGAAATAACCGAGATGTCCCTCAACTGACGAATGGATGAAAAAAAAAAAAACTGTGGTACATTTACACAATGGAAAACTACACAACTATCAGAAACAAGGAAATAATGCAATTTGCAACCAAATGGATGGAACCAGAAAAGCTCATCCTGAGTGAGCTAACCCAGATCCAGAAAGATGCACATGAAATTTATTCACTTATAACTGGATTTTAGTCATATAGAGCAGGATAACTATCCTACAACCAACAGAGCAAAAGGAACAGGAGCATTGACTTTGTTACCTGTTAGTGCAACAGTTTGCCCTGATGGAGCTGCCATATAGGCCCCTAGTGCAAGGGGAAGCTCTTATCCCTCATATGACTGCTGAACTGAGGGGGGCTGATATGTAGGGGTACCCCACATGGAGGAGTAGGATAGGTGGGAGGAGGAAAGGGTGGGAGGGTGGGACTGGGAAGGGTGGAGACAGGAGACTGTGATAGAGATGTAACTTGAAGTAATAAATTAACGACAAAAGAAAAAAAGATTGCTGAAGGAAGTATCTCACTTGTGGCTGGCTTTGAGAGTATATTGGCTCACTGTACTTCCAGTTTGTTCTCTCTGCTTCCTACTTGTAGCTGAGATGTGATCTCTCAACTTCTTACTCTTTTCATGATTCCTGCCACTGACAGCCGTGACTCCTTTCTGTGATGGACTCTTATCCCTCTGGAACTTACTGAAAGCCCAAATAAATTCTTCTTTTTATAAGTGGCTTTGGGCATGGTATTTTATCACAGAAACAGAAACATAACCAATACACATAATTTTGTAGAATTTTAGAGGCAAATACTATACTATGATCTGCTTAGAAATATGAGATATACATCTGAAATATCACCATTAAAAGGAGGATTAATGAGCAAAGGCTCAGTAGAAAGCTTGAATATTCTTACACAACCCAAAAGTAAAGTATATTACTTGAAAAATGACTTATTTTGTCAACATTAGCTTGTCCCTTGACATTGTCCTCTTCTCTCAAGTGTACATAACTGAGCAGATTAGTAATGAGTAGAAACAAGCAAAGAAAATGCTTTGTTTAACCTGCAACAGTTGCTTGTAGTCACTTATGATCATTTTCTTATGTCCTAAATATAAAAAAAATGATTTTTATCTTCTATTTAAAAAAAGAGAGGAAGTGATGACTTATAAAGATTACTACCACTGAGGTCATTTACATCTTTTCACATGGTTAATGAGTGGTTTGAAATGAAATAGTTTAAGAATCAATATTTACTTGTAGTAGGAAAGTTTGTCTGAAGTGTTATTGGAACTAAAAGATTAACCATGGATAAATATTCCAGAAGCTGGGTAAAGGTAGCTGAGACTAGAGATAAATAAAATCCATGTACACAGACGGCATGCTTTCCAGCAGTGTTTTACAGCCATTAGAGCGCACTTTGCCTTCCCTTTTCTTTTCAATGGCCACACCAACACACTCTTTGAGACATTAGAATAAAGTCTACTCTTAGAAATTTTGAGAGGAAGAGACCTCTGTCTTTCTGGGTCTGTTTAAGTGATTTAGTAAGAGCATATCTATCAGGCTGAAACCCATTCCAAACCTATCTGTTAAAGTTTTTTTTTTATAATAAAGCATATTCTTCATAAATTCCTGAATGTCTCCTTCCTAAAAGTTCTTTTATACAGTAAAGAGCTTCAGAATTTTTTGCTTGCTCAATAGAACAAAAATATCTGAGGTCATTTAATATCTAGTAGCATCAATGTCAGTGAAAACTTAACCCAGAGGGCAATACAGTAGTGATTTTTAAAAAGACGCAATCTAACCAAAACAATCAGATATTGTGCTATGGCCTGCTCATTTGGTACCTGCCACAAATCCCTGAATAACGTTCGGTGACGAGCAGTGCTAACTTTGTGAGTTTCCAATTGATTGCTGAACTTTATAAGCCACAAACTTGTACTCTTTAGAGTGTTTGCACATGAAGCTTGCCCCAATCAATAATTGCTTTTATTAACACAAAAAAATCATAAGCCTGACTTTAAAATACTGGCTCGTTCAGTCATTTTTAGGAGTAGTCTGAGTTCAGTTTTGGGCACTATGGGATTATGTTTTCTAAACAAGGCAAAAGAAATGTGCTCCCCAGCTCCAGGCTCTGACTTTTTCTTTATTGGGATATTGTTCTTCAGAGAACTCTCCAGAAATATTTGACATGGTTGGTAACACTCAGAGAAGCAGAGTATATCTTCTAAAAAAATGCTGTAAAAATTCTTGTACAGTTTTAGATTGCATGTCCATTGCATATATCTTTTTTGGCCCAAAGTGGTAAAATACAGAGTCAGACAAACAATGCCCAAGGCCAAAAGGTGAAGAAAGAATTCTCCAAAGAAATCAAAATGTAAGACTTTAGGACTCAATGATATCTCCAATAAGACAAAAACATGTCCATCACAAAAGGAGTGATAGATATGCCACCATGCTCCCTACCATGATGATAATGGACCTTTGAAACTGTCAAAAGGCATAAAGGAGCACCCCTCCATGGCCTCTGCATCAGCTCCTTCCTCCAAGATCCTGCTCTGTGTGCATTTTTGCTCTCACTGCTTTTGATGATAAATTGTTATATGGAACTGAGACAGAAATTAATCTTTTCTCCTCAGCTTATTTTTGCTCATGGTGTTTCATCACAGCAAAAGTAACCCTAACTAATATAGTGTCCAAAAAAATTGTTTTGTGGGATCACAAAAGAAGGGTATGGCTAATAAACACTCTTGTAAAATAAGTCATTTGTTTGTGATCAAAAACTGAGCAAACTTCACTGTCTGCCATCACCAGGAAACAGGAAAAATAAATAAAATAGAATAAAATAGGAAATTTAAATACATGGTCTTGTGTAGCATTTATGATTATGAAATATAGACTAATAAGATATAGTACTCCCACTTGCTTATATTACCCTTAAGAATCCCTAAAATATTAAGCAAATGATATGTATATTTATCCTATAGAATAATCTAAATTAGAAAAATTTGGTTTATTTTATTTATTTTTACTTTATTTATATTTTATTTCATTTGTATTTATTTTCCAAAAGAAAATAAACTAGTTCTACAAAAATGCTATGTAGGAAAACATGCTTAAACTCTGATCAATACTGAATTTTCAACATAGAAGGAATTCAAATATGCCACTGGTTTGCTACTTAAATGGTTAAACTTATACACTAAACTCATAAAGAGCATTGAGTATCTCTTATTCCAACAGACTAGCCAAGCAGAATGTGCTTCAAGAATTCTCTACATGGAAGCATGTGACTCCAGGAAAACTCATTTTATTATACCTCTCTGCACATTCCTGAGTTGACATCACATACATCCTGGCCAAATGCCTTCCTCCCTTCAAAAAAAAATCTGTTTTTATATGGAGATAAATCATTTTCAGCACTTGATCACAATATTGAATAAGTTGGCCATTCCCAATAACTCTGGATATATTATCTCTAAAAGATCACACTTCCTTAACTTTCTCATTTCATTCATTATTGAAATTATACAGAGTACAAATGATGCTTTTCTATAGGAAAAGTCTATTACTGACAAACAAAATTCACCTGTTAGATCTGGTACTCAACTAGAGAAACTAATCTTTAATATATGATGTTTGTGACACATAAGAGAAAATTAGACTGAGATAACATCATGAACAGTGTGAACCAAAAGACTTGGTGAAGGTGGTTATGTTGAAACACGCAATGACATTTCCATTTTGGACATGGGGATTAAAAGCTTTTCTGTTAACATAAATTGATTCCTTCCTCAAGAAATAATTTTCAAGTTTTGTGGTTTAGTGTGACTTTCATGTCATGTTATACTTAAAATTGGTCTTATGGAACATAAAGAAGGTTGGTTTTTAAGTCATATATATTAAGATATAATTTACAGTGATCAATAATCATTTTTCATAGTGTACAGTTCTAGTTTTTACAAGCAGATGTAATCACACAGCTGCTCCCATAATAAAGATGAGGCTAACTGTACCTTTTAAAGCTTCTCATATCCCTTTGAATGTTTCATGTACTTATTGTTCTCCTTAGCCCAGGAGTTTGGTTACAACTGTAACCAAAGCTTATGTATAAAGGTGCAAGTTTGTCTTCTCTCACATAGATTAGTACATTTAATATTTGTTCATGTCTCTGTGTAACAGTCAGATAAGAAATATTGGTTGGGATGTTTTTCTTTGAGACTTTCTTTTTTTCAGTTGTGAATTTTTTTATATTTATTTATTAGTTCAGGTTACAACTTCATCACAGGGCCCTCTTTCCACCTCTCCCAGTCCCTCCCTCCCACCCTCTACCCCCTATCCCTTCCATCCCACTCCTCTGGAGTTTCCCTACATAACAGTCCCCAGCCCCAGTTCAGTAGTCATATGAGGGCCAAGGGCCTCCTCATACACTAAGGGCATACAAGGCAGCACCACTAGGGCAAAGTGTCTCATTGACAGGAAACAAAGTCTATGTTCCTGTTCCTTTTGGTGCATTGGTTGTAGTATAGTTATCCTGTACTATATGGCTTAAATCCTATTATAAGTGAATAGATGCCATGTGCATCCTTCTGAGTTTGGGTTAGCTCACTCAGGATGAGCTTCTAGTTCCATCCATTTGGCTGCAAATTGCATGATTTCATTGTTTCTGATAGCTGAGTAGTGTTCCATTGTGTAGATGTACCACAGCTTTTTAATCCATTCTTCAGATGAGGGACATCTTGGTTGTTTCCAGTTTCTAGCTATTACAAATAAGGCTGCTATGAACATAGATGAGGAAACTTCCTTGTGATTCGGTGAGGAATCATTAGGATGTATACCCAAAAGTGGTATGGCTGGGTCCCGAGGCAGAGCTTCCAAGTTTTCTAAAGATATTACCAGACTGACCTCCATAGTAGTTGTACAAGTTTGCATTCCCACCAGTAATGGAGGAGGGTTCCCCTGTCTCCACAACCTCGCCAGAATGTGCTGTCATTTGAGCTTTTAAACTTAGCCATTCTGACAGGTGTGAGATGGAATCTGAGAGTCGTCTTGAGTTTCTTTTCTCTGATGATTAAAGATGCTGAGCATTTCTTCAAGTGTATCTCAGCCATTAGGGATTCTTCCTTTGTGAATTCTCTCTTTAGCTCTGTTCCCCATTTTTTGATTAGATTTTTTTTCTTTCTTTCTAAAGCAAAAGTCAATGTAAAGAACTCCAATATCTGGCCACTGGAATCTTTGTCATTGGTAGATAAAGTGGGAATATAAATGCATCTGTACTGATGGTCTGCATGCCCATAGAGGTTCATAAGCAGACCCCAAACATTTGCTCATAAAATCTTAGTGTTTATTTGTTAAGTGATTGGGCACTCTAATTAATTACCAGCCATTAGGAAAAGACTGAGAATGTTTTTTAATTATATTTTCATTGTTATAATAGTAACATTCACATTTATGAGTTGAGTATATAACATATTTGTTTTCTTTTTTTTGAGTTTTTAAAATGTATTTATTTACTTATTATTTCTTCAAGTTACATCTCAATCACAATCCCTTCCCACTTCCCTCTCTCGTCCCATCCTCCCACCCTCTTCCCCCTCACCCTCCCATCTGCTTCCTTTTTTTTTTTAAGTTTAAGGTATATTTTCCCCCCAACAGCTCTCCCTTTCAGTCAAACAAATGGCTCTTTTCTCTTTTTTTTTCATTATCTCCTTTGTTTTTATTTTTTTTATAATACTTTATTTTTTTTCTTCAAGTTACATCTCAGTAACAAACCCCTCCCTACTCCCCCTTCCTATCCCGCCCTTCCACCCTCTTCCCCCGAGAAGTTTCCCCTTTCAGTCCAACAGATGGTTCCTTCTCTTATAACAGTAAGTATTATACAAAACAATAGATATAAATATGCCACATTTATGAGAGTTAAATGGCCCAGTATACCTTCCCAATGTCCAGTTTATACATATTTGGCCCCTGATTTAACATTCTACTATCTAACCAACTCCATGAGTTTAAAGGTCTATATCTGACTGAACATTCATACTAACTTCCAACACACTTTTAAGAGTATCTTCTTAGATCTGTAACACCCTCTTGATTCCTAAACAATTCAAAATTTAACTATGAGACTCTAGCTGTCTATTCTTCAACCACCTCAGAGACCTGAGAGGGATAAATATATTTGCTTATATAGGAAGTGCAGGGCCTGCAGCTTCCAAAACTAAGAAAGAACATACCAATGACTGCCTGGACAGTTCCCATTTTCTCTCCATACATTCCAGCATCAGTCTTCAGCCTTTGGGTCCTGTTTCTCTGACAGACATTTGTTGTAGAGCAGGGATTATGAAGGATTTACCTACCCTGTCTTGGCAGAGTTAGGCTGTCGACTTCCCTGCTACCAAGTTTTGTCCTTTTTGGACAGCAGTCTGTCTGCAGTTGGTGCAAGGGGTTTTTTCATGCCAAGAGAAAGGCTTGCCACTAATTCAACCATCTTACACTGGAGGCTCTTGGATGCTTATCTTCTACTTGGAGTAGAATAGGGGGTGCTGTCAGGCGCTGATATGTCTCGATATCAAAAGAAAAAAATCTTGATTTAAGATAACATCTTTGAATGCCATATTCTGCAGATCTCTAGGGGTTTTTGAAGATGCCCTATCCATCTCTTCTATTTAGATAAGCAAATGTTGCTTGTCTCTTAGCAACTTGATTACTGGGTAGTTTAGAGAATATCTGATAGACTGTCATAGTAGCTAACAAAGTGACATGTTTGCATGACTAGGAGTTTGTTTTAACTATCCTAGACCGTTTTAGATGGTTGGTATCAAGAGGTCAGAGCTTCACATTTTATTTTTAAGTATCTCTAGGTATGATACCATTAGGAAGCGTTACCTTTAAATTTGTATCAATATACAAAGATCTATTCAATTGTGGTTAAATATACTCTTAATTATGTATCAATATACCAAGATCAATGCCTATGTAGCCCAATATAATCTTAATATTACGTCCATATGCAAGGGTCAATACCATTGTGGCCAACTATAATCTTAATTTTGTATCAATATACAAAGATCAATACCGATGTAATCCAATACAATCTTATTTTTGCACAATAAACAATGGTCAATACCACTTTAGCCAAATAAACTACTAATTTTGTATCAATATACAAAGGTATAAGGGCATATACAATAATCTGCCCCTTCTTCTTGGACCTTCCTGTGCTATGTCTATATCTCATTTTTCTCAAGCCCATGCACTCCTACATAGGAGAGGAAGAAGGATACAGAAAAGGAAAAGTAGGAATTCCCTGGGGCTAACCTCCAAAATCCATTAAGACAGAACCATTTATCAGCTTGTAGTCTCTTCCCCTACATATCAGAGTTTTCAGTTATCCTTCAAGTAACCTAAAAGAAGGGAGGAGAAACACCCTACCCACCCTCTGGGCATGGGATGTCGCTCTCTTAAAGTGACTTCCTGCTGATTTGGGTCGTAGTAGACCTGTTTGGGGCCTGAACCCAAATGGAAAAAATGATTAAAAATGTTAGTACACTCCTTTTATGTTCAATCCTTCTGTTCTCAGCTGTTTAGATGACCTAAGGGGTTTGTAGGCAGAAGCTGATCTTGCAGGCTTCACTGAGGTTCCTGCCGGGGCATTGTGTAGAGCTGAGCGGTCCCAGTGACATTGGATTGCTGTGGTGGTTGCAGGCCCCTGATGGAGACAGCTATTGAGGAAGTCTGCCAGGCAGAATCAACTGGGTCACTCGTCCCGCTTGGTGCCTGATTCTGCTCTCTGGTGAGGACTCCGCTGTCCAGCCGTCCCCGGGCTCCCCTAATGGACGCTTCGATTCTCCTGGAAAGATAAGAACAGAGCCCTGCCCCAATCCCAACCCTAGGACAATTGCCATCTTTTTTTTGGGGTGGGGTGGGGTGGGGGGGGCTAGGTAGTACTTCTCCTGAAGCTAATTTGGCCTTCTGACAACATACAAAGCGTTATCTCTCAATCTGGGTTAAAGAAGAAATCATTCTGTCACCTTAGATCTAAACCAGCTCTAGTGTATATATTTTGAGATCCCAAAGGACAATTTGCTTGCATCGAGAAGTCCTTTTGTAAGTAGCCTCCAAGCCTAGGTCCCTCCAAATCCCATGTGTGTGTCTCTGAACTCTAATTATTGGGATCAGGGACTTGTGTTTCCCATCTGAAAGGATAAAAGATGTGTTCCACCACTCCTGGATCGAAGTCTTTCCCTATTTAGAGTTTGCCCTGCATCAGGCTCACCCTGAGCTCTGGGATCTGCCCGTTTCTGTCTCCAGGGTGCTGGGAGCTGGGACCAAGGGTGTACTCTTCTTGAATGGTGGGACCAAGAGTATGCACCCTCACCACCCCGCTCTGTATGGCTCCAGAATACATAAGACCACCAACTCTACGGTACTCTACCCCCCCTCCCCGCCCCACCCCCCACCCTGTCTCCACTGAAGTCAAAGGCATGGGACAATACCACAATTCTCTTGTATTTTACCTTAGCTCCACGTCTTCTCTACACCTGGAGGTCTGCAAAACCAGGCCGAATGGCAGTATCCTCTATTCCATTCACAGTGTTTCAGCCCTGCCCCCTGCCTTTTTTTTTTTTTTTTTTTTTTAGTTAATAAATTTATTTGTTTGTTGCTTCAGGTTACATCTTATCATATTGTCCTCTTTTCCCGCTTCCTAGCCCCACCCTCCCATGCTCTACCCCCTGACCCTTCCGTCTTGTACCTCTGGGGTGGAGTGTCCCTGCCTAACAGTCTCTCACCACAGATCAGGAGTCATATGAGGGCCAAGAGCCTCTTCATTCACCAGGGGCTTACGAGGCAGTACTGCCAGTGAATGGTGTCTCATTGCTACTGGGGGAATACTAAAAAAAAGACCAACAAACACACAAACCCACAAAAACAAAGAATATCAACAAAAAAAGAGACGAAAAAGAGAAGGGAAAAGGAAAAAGAAAAAAAAAGAGAAAAAGATAAAAAAAAAATTATGTCCTTGTTCCTTTTGGTGTGTTGGTTGTAGTACAGATATCCTGTACGATACAGTTAAAATACTACTATAAGTGAATAGATGCCATGTGCATCCTTCTAACACTGGGTTAGCTCACTCAGGATGAGCTCCTCTAGATCTATCCATTTGGTTGCAAATTACATGATTTCATTGTTTCTGATAGCTGAGTAATATTCCATTGTATAGATGTACCACAATTTTTTAATCCATTCTTCAGTTGAGGGACATCTGGGTTGTTTCCAATTTCTAGCTATTACAAATAAGGCTGCTATGAACATAGATGAGGAGACTTCCCTATGTCTCCGTGAGAGGTCCTTTGGGTGTATAACCAGAAGTGGTATGGCTGCGTCCTGAGGCAAGATTATTCCTAGATTTCTAAGATATCGCCAGACAGACCTCCATAGTGGTTGCACAAGTCTGCACTCCCACCAGCAATGGAGTAGGTTTCCCCTTTCTCCACACCATCGCCAGCATGGGCTATCATTTGAGCTCTTTATCTTAGCCATTTTAACAGGTGTTAGGTGGAATCTCAGGGTCGTCTTGAGGTGCATTTCTCTGATATTAAGGATGTTGAACATTTCATCAGGTGTCTCTCAGTCCTTAGGGATTCCTCCTTTGTGAATTCTCTATTTAGCTCCATCTCCCATTTTTTGATTGGATTATTTGGTTTCCTGGCATTTAGATTCTTGAGTTCTTTGTAGATTTTAGATAATAGCCCTCTATCAGATGTGGGGTTGGTGAATATTTTCTCCCAGTCTGTTGGTTGCCGTTTTGTTCGAATGATAGTGTCCTTTGCCTTACAGAAGCTTTTCAGTTTCATGAGGTCCCATTTATTGATTGTTGATCTCAGGTCCTGAGCTGTTGGTGTTCTGTTCAGGAAGTTGTCACCTGTGCCAATGAGTTCGAGGGTTTCTCCTACTTTTTCTTCTAGTATCTTTAGTGTGGCTGGCCTTATGTTAAGGTCTTTGATCCACTTGGAATTAAGTTTTGTAGAAGGTGATAGGTATGGGTCTAATTTCATTCTTTTGCAAGTGGACATCCAGTTGGACCAGCACCTTTTGTTGAAGATGCTGTCCTTCTTCCATTGTTCGTTTTTGGCTTCTTGGTCAAAGATTAGTTGGCCATAGGTGTGTGGATCCATGTTTGGGTCTTCAATTCGATTCCATTGATCCACTGGTCTGTTTCTATACCAGTACCATGCTGTTTTTATTACTGTTGCTGTGTAGTACAGCTTGAAATCTGGGATGGTGATACCTCCAGATGTTTTTTCATTGGACAGGATTGATTTAGCTATTCTGGGCTTTTTGTTGTTCCATATGAAGTTGAGAATAGCTTTTTCCAGGTCTATAAAGAATTGTGTTGGTATTTTGATAGGAATTGCATTAAATCTATATATTGCTTTTGGTAGGATAGCCATTTTTATTATGTTGATCTTACCTATCCATGAGCATGGTAGATCTTTCCATCTTCTAAAGGCCTCTTCCATTTCTTTCTTCAGGGGCTTGAAGTTCTTGTTATATAGGTCCTTTACATGCTTGGTTAGAGTTACCCCCAGGTATTTTATGTTGTTTGTGGCTATTGTGAAGGGGGTTGTTTCCCTTATTTCTTTCTCGGTATATTTGTTTGTTGTATAAAGAAGGGCTTCTGATTTTTTTGAATTAATTTTGTATCCAGCCACCTTGCTGAAGTTGTTTATCAGCTGTAAGAGTTCTTTGGTGGAATTTTTGGGGTCGCTTATGTATACTAACATATCATCTGCGAATAGGGATAATTTGACTTCTTCATTTCCAATTTTTATCCCTTTGATCTCCTTTAGTTGTCTTATTGCTCTAGCAAGGACTTCAAGTACTATATTGAAGAGATATGGTGAAAGTGGACATCCTTGTCTTGTCCCTGAGTTTAGAGGAAATGCTTCAAGCTTCTCTCCATTTAATTTGATGTTGGCCACTGGCTTGCTGTATATTGCCTTTATTATTTCTAGGTATGGTCCTTGTATGCCCGTTCTCTCCAGAACTTTTAGCATGAAGGAGTGTTGGATTTTGTCAAATGCTTTTTCTGCATCTAGTGAGATTATCATGTGGTTTTTTTCTTTCATCTTGTTTATGTGGTGAATTACATTGATAGACTTTCGTATATTGAACCATCCCTGCCTTCCAGGGATGAAGCCTACTTGATCATGGCGTATGATACTTTTGATGTGTCCTTGAATTCGGTTTGCTAGTATTTTATTAAGTATTTTTGCATCTATGTTCATGAGGGAGATTGGTCTGAAGTTCTCTTTCTTTGTTGGGTCTTTGTGTGGTTTAGGAATCAGAATGACAGTGGCCTCATAGAATGAGTATGGCAGTGATCTTTCTGTTTCTATGTGGTGGAAGAGTTTGAAAAGTAATGGTGTTAGTTCCTCTTTGAAGGTCCTATAGAATACTGTGCTAAAGCCATCTTGCCCTGGGCTTTTTTTGGTTGGGAGATTATTAATGACTGTTTCTATTTCCTTAGGTGTTACTGGGCTGTTTAAGCTGTTAATCTGATTTTGATTTAGTTTTGGTAGGTGGAATTTATCAAGGAAATTGTCCATTTCACTTAGGTTTTCAAATTTAGTGGAATATAGATTTTTAAAGTAATGCCCGAATATTTTCTGGATCTCCTCAATGTCTGTTGTTATTTCTCCCTTTTCATTTCTGATTTTGTTGATTTGTGTTCTTTTCCTTTGCCTTTTAGTTAATTTGGCTAGGGGTCTGTCTATTTTGTTGATTTTCTCAAAGAACCAACTCTTGGTTTCACTGATTCTTTGTAAAGCTCTTTTTGATTCTAAGTTGTTGATTTCAGCTCTAAGTTTGATGATTTCCTGTCTTCTGCTCTTCTTGGGAGTGTTTGTTTCTTTTTTTTTTTTCCAATTCACCCAGCGTAGCTGTTACTTCACTAACATGAGCTGTCACAATTTTCTTTTTGAAAGCACTTAGTGCTATGAACTTTCCTTGTAGCACAGCTTTCAATGTATCCCATAGGTTTGGGTATGTTGTGTCTTCATTGTCGTTGGATTTTAAGAAGTCTTTGATTTCTTTCTTTATTTCTTCCCTGACCCAGTGGTCATCCAGTAAGAGCTGTTCAATTTCCATGTGTGTGTAGGCTTTCTGTTGATTCTTTTGCTGTTGAAGACCAGCTTTATTCCGTGGTGGTCTGATAAGATACAAGGTGTTATTTCAATTTTCTTGTATCTATTGAGACTATCCTTGTGACCAATTATGTGGTCGATTTTGGAGAAGGTTCCATGGGGTGCTGAGAAAAAGTTGTATTCCTTTGTGTTTGGGTGAAACATTCTGTAGATATCTGTTAGGTCCATTTGTTTCATGATCTCTGTTAGACTCAATATTTCTCTGTTTGTCTTCTGTCTTGATGATCTGTCCTTTGTTGTGAGTGGGCTGTTGGAGTCCCCACTACTAATGTGTTGTGATTGACGTGCGCTTTAAGTTTTAGAAGTGTTTCTTTTACGAAAGTAGGTGCCTTTGTATTTGGGGCATAGATGTTCAGTATTGAGATTTCCTCTTGATGAATATTCCCTTTAATGAGTATATAGTGCCCTTCTTTGTCTTTCTTCATTAACCAGTTGGAAGTCTGTTTTGTTTGATATTAGGATGGCTACTCCAGCTTGCTTCCTGGGTCCATTTGCTTGGAAAACCTTTTCCCAGCCCTTTACTCTGAGGCAGTGTCTATCTTTCGTAGTTAGATGTGTCTCTTGTATACAGCATAAGGAAGGGTCTTGCTTGCGGATCCACTCTGTAAACCTATGTCTTTTTATTGGGGAGTTGAGTCCATTGATGTTGATGGATATTAGTGACATGGGGTTGTTATTTCACATTAGTTTGGTATAGGCGGTGGTCCTGTGCCTCTTTTGGTTTAGTTGCTGAGGGGTTTTCTATTCCCTTTGTTTTCTTGGGTGGAGTTTTCTTCTCTGGGTTGGGATTTTCCTTCTAGGATTTTCTGTAGGGCTGGGTTTGTGGGTAGATATTGTTTAAATTTGATTTTGTCATGGAATATCTTGTTTTCTCCATCTATGTTGATAGAGAGTTTTGCTGGGTAAAGTAGTCTGGCTGGGCACCTATGATCTCTCGGGACTTGTAGTATATCTGACCAGGCCCTTCTAGCTTTTAACGTTTCTGGGGAGAAGTCAGGTGTAATTCTGATGGGTCTGCCATTGTATGTGACTTGACCTTTTTCTCTTACCGCTTTTAATATTCTTTCTTTGTTCTGTACATTTGGAGTTTCAATTATTATGTGGCGAGAGGAGTTTCTTTTCTGGTCTAACCTGTTTGGTGTTCTGTAAGCCTCTTGGATTTTTATTGGCATCTCTTTTTTCAGGTTTGGGAAGTTTTCCTCTATGATTTTGTTGAAGATATTTCCTGGACCTTGGAGTCGGGAGTCCTCTCTTTCCTCTACACCTATAATTCTTAGGTTCCGTCTTTTCATTGAGTCCTTGATTTCTTGGATGTTGTGGGTGAGAGATTTTTTAGCCTTCTCATTTTCTTTGGATGTTGTACTGATTTCTTCCACTGAATCTTCCATGCCTGAGATCCTGTCGTCCATCTCTTGCATCCTATTGTTGATACTCACATCCGTAGTTCCTGTTCTCTTCCCTTGGTTCTCCACTTCCTCTTTTAACTCTGACTGTGTTTTCTTTATTGTTTCTATTTCTATTTTCATGTCTTTTATGGTTTTGTTCGTTTTGTACATTTCCTTCTCCAGCTTGCTTGTTTTTGTATGAAAATCTTTCATGGCTTTTTCCTTTTCCTGTTCAAGCTCTGTCACCTTGGCTTGGAGCTCTTTAATGGTGTTGTTCCTTGTTTTGATTTGTAGAATTGTGGCTTCCTTGAATTTCTTCATAGATTTATGTTCTTCTTGCAGGGACTCTATCACTTTCCATAATGCAGAATTGTCAATGTTTTCATGTGTTTCTGTTGATGTGTGGTCATCCGAATTGGATGAGCTAGGATGATTCTGCTTTGTTGGAGTCATAATTCCTTGATTTCTATTTTTTTTTGACCTTTCGCCCTTTGATGCATTTAGCTGTCTGTTTTCTGTGCTTGGAACCACAGTGGATGATTTGGTGCAGGGGACGAGTTACTTGGCTATCTGTCATTGCTTACAGGGGGATTTCAAGGTCACTGTGGTTTTAATCGCCTGAGGCACTGTGAGCTGGTGCAGCCTATTCCCAGGTTGTGAGTAATGGACCAGGATTGTTTCACTGCTCCCAATTCAGACTTCCCTATGTTGCACTCTGAGTTATCAGCCTGTAATGGTTCCGCTGGTATGGGCCTGTTTGCCCAGGCACAGATTCTGTGGGGTTTGTTTGTTGTCACGGAGGCTGACAGGGTCTGGCTCCACACCTAATATGTCTGGATTTTCCAGGATACAGCTATGGTCCCGATTTCTGGTTTCTCTCTAGGCTTCTCGCCACAGGGCTGGACTCTGTGCCTGATTCCCTTCCTGTCTTCTCCGCCACAGGTCCCGTGGGTACCCCAAGCCCCGGATCCTCCGGCTGCCTGAGTGGACCTCTCGTCCCAGCAGCTCAGCAGTGGGTGCACGGATCCCTGGCCCCGCCCACGCCTGTCTCTCTCCCCAGATGACCTGCCGTGGTTTCGCAGGGATTTGGCCCTGCCAGCCGTGCTCTATCCCCAGCTGCGCTACCGTAAGTGTGCGGGATTTGGCCCCTCCCGCCTGCCTTTGTGTTCCCAGCTTCCCGCGCTCCTGGGAACCTCCAGCCCTCCACGTCACGAGCGGCTGCGCACCACCCGCTGAGCCCCCTGTTTGTTCCTTGCTAAGCCTTCCACTATCTCGCAAAGTTTTTTAAGTGGGTATAAGTTCAACCTGATGTGTGGGGAGCTGTAGGGGCTGATAGATTAATATAAGTTAGATTTAGTGAATATATAGGTTTCTGATACAGTCTTTTAATTCGGGGCATGAAGATCAACTTTGCTGTGAGCAATTAGTTTATCAGCTTATGGATGAAGTCAGGTGAAATGAGGGGAGTCTCTTTGGACTGAAAAACAAGGTTGAAGCCAGGTGAAACAAGGAAAGACTTTATGACCTGGCATTGCTTTCAACTGCTAAGTGGGCAGAGCCCAAATTAAGCTGAAGCAAGTGGAACAAGGAGTGATCCTATTTAAGGACAAGTGGATGAGCCCAGAGAGCTGCGTGCTAAGCCTCCCGATATGAGAGAGCTCCGAGAGTACTGCTGGAGAAAGTGCTGGTAGACCAATGGCCCAATTTCCCTGAGGCAGAAGGAAGCCGGTGAGCAAAGAAAGCCTGAGCAAGACACCAAAAGGCCAAGGACTGGACCCTGTGGCTCAGCTTTTGCCTAGAGGGGTTTGATCTGTCCGAACAGTGGCCTAGGGGAAACTGTGCCTGGCTTTAAGGACTGAAGCAGAATGGCAGAGTTGCTGATACGAAGGAAGTAAGGTGGCCTACAGATGCTGAGGTCTCCCATAGAGAAGAAAGCCTCAAGCCTTATTTAAAAAGTGAGACTTCGATAGCCAATTTACCCTGACGAACCTGCGTCTGAGAGATCCAGAAAAAGGACTGCTAAGTGCGTTAAAGAGTCTACCCCCGAGACTGGTTTCCTGACGACTGAGGACCTGCCCCAGAGACTGTATCATTCTAAAAGGGTATGAAAGTAGTTGTTATGATTATCAATAGGTTTAGTTGATAGGTTAAAGGGGTTGTAGGAATTTATAGGATTAATAGTTAAGAAATTGTTGGTGTTTGTTGTAGATGAATTTAGTAATAAATAAATAAGAGTTAAATAAATAATAATTTAAAAGTTCGGTTACAGGGAGCCCAATAGGCCAGCGATCTATGGCCGAGTGGACCCTGATTTTGCCTGCTGTAAGTTGGGATCGATCTTACCAGGTGCCTCTCCAAATGGGAGTTCCCAAATCCCGGGTTTAGTGGCTTCTGTGTCTGTGAGAGATGGGGAGAGCCTTGCCCTGGGACTTTTAACAGTCTCTTTGGAGCTGTGAGTGTTCCTGGGTGGGGGGGGGGGGGTCTAGCCCCTCCAGTTTTTGCACAGTGCCCCATAACTCTGTGTTTTTTATGGCTCTTTTTACCCCAAAAATGCGTCAGTGTAGGACGCCGCCATCTTCTTGTTTTCTTATCTGACTCATGATTCAGAAAATTACCATTCAGGCAGCACAGTCATGAAGGCAGATCTCTTAACAGGGGAGTATGATTTAAGAGACTCCCGACTTCACATACTTTCATTATTCATATGCAATCTTCATGACCAGTAGTCTGCTCATACATCAGCTTTCTTATTTTTTTAACTAACACAATTTATAGTATTACTAAAGTAAACTTTTTAAATGGAGTTATTCTGTAATTATTAATGGAAATCCATGGAGTAAAATAAAAATAGCTATAAAAACATGTACAGCAATTTGAAGACTCTGAGTTCATACATCTCTCCTTCTCATACTGAATACCTGAACATAAGTGGTGGGGCTCATACATTTTCAAATACTCTTTTGAAAATGCTTTACCTGCAGTACATTTCCTTGTCTAAGGGGGGTCAAATCCAGTGTGATCCAGAAATATACTTCCTATATTAGTTTACAGTTGGCAGATAGCGTATGTCTCCTTGGGTTCTAAATATTGAAATACAACCTTGGCTTCTCAAAAGTTGATCAATGTGTTTACAAAAGAAAATATGTGTATCTTCATTTTGTGACTATCTTACCTAACCATTGTTTTCTAAGACTTCATGTAGACAAACTTCACAAGTTGTAAGTAGATAAGCTTCTTCTGATCCTTGGTCACTGTGCCCATTAACAAGACAGTTGGCTTCTGTCTTGTTAACTCTGTGAAGTTAATCATTTAACCTATTTGAAAGAGGCCATGGTGCTTATGCTACTTCCTGCTTAATAAAGCTATCAAAAGGATTAATGAAAGGAACCTGGTAGAAGACTCCACACTCTTTCCAATAGGCAGCAGAAAAACAGCAGGTGCTCCATGTGAACACACATTTGTCTTCCTCCTGTGGACATCTCCTGAAGGACATCCAGCATCTAGCTTGAAACTAATGGGCTGATTATGTTGTCACTCTTGAGCTCTTTGCCAGATTGTAGGGAAGAGTTTTCTTGGAAACCTTGGTTTCCAAACTTTCTCCAGCTATGCAGTTTAATTATATCTAGCAAAATGACAACAGAGCTCATAATTAGCCTGGAGATTAATTACTGCTGGATCAATCCAAACATAAGTGCTTAGAAAAAAAGAAAAGAGTTGTCTTAACACCTGGCAAAAGATGGACATGAAAGGTATAGTTTAAGCTCACTTCCCATGGGTTTAAACATATAATCTAGGCAAAATGTCTTAGAGCTTCATTGCCTAGATGTCCCACAGATGATCAAAATAGTGATATTTTATATTTGGTATATTATATATACTAATTCCTACAATGGTTGAAACAAATATTTCTTCTAGAAAAATGCCTAGAGTTATAGTTCATTTTCCCTTATACCATGTAATGAAGAAAATATTAACCAACAATCAAACTTCTTCTTTGCAAATGAACTATAAATAGAAACAACTGTTTAATTGATAAACTAGTTAAATTTCTGTTTCTGTCAGAAATGCCAAGATCACTTAAAAAGAAGGGAAGTGATAAGAAGGATCCACTATCTTACTATTGCATTCCAGGTCATGCTTGCAATGATCTAATTACTTTCTGCTAGGTCCCACATCCATAAAAGTTATATTACTTATTACTAGTACTGCAGGTCAGCTGGGGTCTAAGACTTTAGCAGGTTAGCACCTGTGCAACACAGTTCAAAGTGTAACAAATGGCACACTTTCCATTATATACGATGAGTAAGTTCTAGAGGTGTGCTATACAACATAGATACTGTAGTTAACAATATCATGTCACTCACTTAAAACATTAAGAGGATATATCCCATTTAACATAAGTTTAATGTTTTTAAATTTTATGTATTTATTCAAGTTACATCTCAGTTGCTGTCCCCTTCCTCCTCCCCACCCTGTCCCATCCTCTCACCCTCTTCCCCCTCTCCCTCCTCTCCTCCTTGGATGAGAAGAGCCCCCCACATATTGAACCATTTCAGTTCATTAGTCTCATGTGAGCTGAGAGCTTCCTCTTACATTTGGGCCAGACATGGCAGTCCAGCTAGGGTAAGGCATTCCACTAACAAGCTACAGAATCATGTCAGAGAGACCCCTCTCTCCATCTGTTAAGGGATCTGCATGAAGATCAAGTTGCCTATCTTCTACATATGTGTAGGGTGCCTAGGTCCAGTTTAAATATGCTTTGTTTTTATTGTTGTTATTGATTTTTGTTTGTTTGTTAGTGTTTCAGTCTCTCCAGGGCTCTAGGGGCCTAGGTTGGTTGGTTCTGTTGATCTTCATGTGGAGTTCTTGTCCCCTCTGGATATCTCTATTCCTCCTCCTCCTCTTATACACGACACCCCAGGCTCCTTTTGACTGTGTGTCTCAGCACCCCTATTGATCCACTGCTTGGTGGAGTTTCTTGTAGGAATGTTATGCTAGGTCCCTGTCTTTGGTTCTGTGGGTTGTAGGATGCTTATCCTGTACTATATGGCTAATATCCAGTTATTAATGAGTGAGTACATACCATATGTATCTTTTTGGGTCTGGGTTACCTCACTCAGGATGAGCTTTTCTAGTTCCATACATTTGGTTGAAAATTGCATGATTTCCTTGATTGTGAACATCCCACAGTTCAATCTATAGATTGGGAAAAGATCTTCACCAACCAAGACAGAGGGCTAATATCCAAAATATATAAAGAAGTCAAGAAATTAAATATCAACAAGCCAAATAATTCAATCACAAAATAAGACACAGAGCTAAACCGAGAATTCACAAAAGAGACATCTCTAATGGCTGAGAGGCACTTGAAGAAATGCTCAACATCCTTAGTCATCAGAGCAATGCAATTCAAGATGACTCTAAGATTCGATCTCATACCAGTCAGAATGGCTAAGATCAAAGACTCAAGTGATGACACATGCTATGGAGGATGTGGAGAAAGGGGAACACTCTTCCATTGCTGGTGGGAGTGCAGGCTTGTACAACCACTATGGAGGTCAGTCTGGTGATAACTTTAAAAATAGGGAATAGTTCTACCTATAGACCCAGGAATACCACTACTGGGCATATATCTAAAATATTCTCCACCAAACCTCAAGGACATCAGCTCATCTGTGTTCATAGCAGCTTTATTCATAACAGCCAGAAACTGGAAACAACTCAGATGTCGTTCAACCAAACTTAACCACACAGAAGAGAAAAACACCAAAAACAAAAGACACAAAAGAGATGATGATTGCAACTTTGACTTTGATGGTGGTAAATTGTTTCACCAGTCATGCTTATGTTCAAACTCATAAAATTATAACCATTAAATTTATGCAGGAATTTATATACCAATTTTATACCATAATCAAGCTGCCTTTTTAAAGAAAAGGCAAGGAAAATAGATCTCATGTATATTCTGTGACCCTAAAAAAATGCCTGTGAACCCACAGAATAGTCTATCCTACTCCCAGACAGAACAGCAAACCATTTCCAGATCAGTCTCTAAAGCAAGTAACCACCAATTTTGGTCATTTAGTTTCCTCTTGGAAAATTACAGGAAGAGCAACAGGTTAGATTATCTGGATGACAAAAAGAAAAGAACTGATACCATTTACATATGTGTACCATTTCATACCATCCTTTAGCTGCAAAACATTTGAGATATCTTTAAATGCATGCATATATAGGATCCAAGAAACCTAAATTATGCTTCCAAGTGATTCTAATATGCAACCAGACTTCAAAATGAGTGATGTGGAGTCACAGAGAATTAGACATATTATACAGTTACATAATACATGAGAGAGGCCAAGCCTGCACCTGGAGGAGAAAGAAAATCAATATAGAGGCAGGAGGGATTGAAAACAGGCAAATCATAATTGAAGAGGCTTGTGTCCTAATAAGGCTCATTGAGCCATATTGAAGAATACATGGAACAGTTTACAGGTTACATGTTTGTTTCATTGTCTATTTGTTCTGTATTCAAAAATTTAGAGAAAATTTCTTCCATTAAACAACTCTATTACTGAATACAGAAAATAAATTACATTCCTACAACCCACAGAAAAATCTGTGGTAAATAAGAAGAAATAAAATCTGGAGAAAGTTTATGGAGAGTTTTAAATAGATTAAATGAATGTAGCACTCTTCCACCACCCCATCCTATAGCAGCATGTCAGAGATGTTGCAGAAAAGCCATTTGCTTGCACAAGACTGGAACAGAGAGGACATGGCAGCCAGGAGAGGAATGTTGTCAGAGCAACTTCTGAATGAGCACAGCAGAGCTCTCCAGTACTGAGAGGCCCACCACTGTGTAACCAGCCGCACCACCATCTGCCCAGACTGCCTTCTTTTCTATGACTGGGCTAAGCCCAAAACAGTCACCATCTTTCCATTGGAGAAAGTGACAAATAGCCCTCTAGAACACAGTCATGTCAGGCAAGTTTCAGGAGTGAAAGGAACCTGTCCCATAGGCACATAAATGTTTGCCTTGGAATTAGTACACCATGAGAATGTATATCTAGGTCTGTCCCCAAGTCACTAGGAGTGACTGCTCACATCCCCTTATATAGCTGTGATGTAAAACCTAAAAATCCAAGTTCAACCTTCAGTTTTCTTTCTTCCTTCAAGGCTGCTCATTGGAAAATTATTACCTTCCTTTTGCTCATCTAGAACACAGGTATTAGAGAATTGAAATTTTATTTTGCCATTGGCAGGAGGCCACTGCACAGCTCCACATTGCTACCTTCACAATTCTGAGGACTTCCTCTAGACTGTTATAGACATGATTCGGGGCAAGCCAGGATTCATCACCTTGATGCTGAAAGGAATTTCAGTACTAGACAATATAGTGAAGCCAAGTTGGAAATTTTGTTATAGATATTTTATATACAGACTTTAGCATAAGAGCAAAAAATTAGAAAGGTGTTCAAAAGACAGTAAGATATACTGGATATGGAAGCCTTCCCAAGAGAGGGCAGAGGGAAGTAATATAAAACCAATTGTTTAAGTATAAACTCTGAGAGAGTAGGCAATTGATAGTCTTAGTATTACACACACACGCACACGAGCGCACACACACACACACACACACACACACACACACACACACACCCTTTTAGTAACTTTCAAGTTGCATCTGTAAACAAAATTTTCTGAAAAGAATCTGTGTCTCCAGAAACTGATAGGCTGATTAGAATTTCTGTCCTGTGGAGAGATGAGAATGTTGTAGGTCTAGGGGTTAATTATATCATCTTGGGCTAAAGTCTAGCTCTTTGGAACAGCCATCCCTTGATACTGTCTGTGCCAGAACTAATGCTTTATGACAATATAAAATGCCTTCTTGTAATCTATTAATTAAGCAGACCACTAGCTTCTTCCAATACCAAAACTAATATATGTCCTCAGATACTGTCTTAGGCCTATAGCAAAGCACCCCCATCTCTCTGTATCCACCAATGTATTTTAAATTTGCTTTAATTCATTACTTCCTGTGTTTTGTAAAACCATAAAAATTTCATGAAACTGATTCCATAGGAACATGAATCTAGGGTAACCTAAATCTGTGTTCCATGACCATGGTCACTCAAAAAAATGGCTCCAAAATAAGCAATCTCTTATTCTCTTTAAGACGAGAGCTGTGGTTTTTCTGTCAACACATCTCAACAAGTTTTTAAGAAAGTATTTTTTCTTCTTTGAAGAATTTTTATGATGTGAATTTCACAACATGCATCCTGTTCCTTTTCATTTCCCAACTCCCCTCGGACCCACCCTCTACTCTTGCAATCTGTCCCAGCATAGAAAATAACAGCTCATTGTGGAAGCTGCAGTGTGTCTCAGTATGACCCACAATATTCCATTTTGTCCACACATTTTGATTGCAAATGTTTATTAAAATGACTCCTTGGTGTGGTACAAGGCCTCTGCTTTCTGTTACTTTGTCAGTACTGGAACCTCACTGGAACTCCTCTCAGATAATGCTGTAACTTTCCTGTGTCATGAAGATCCTATAGTTTTGGGTTGTGGAACTGGCCTCTTCTTGTATGCCAGCAGTTCATCCATGGGGTAGATGTTGGGGTGGGCCAACTCAAAGCACTGGTTCTGGACCTGCAACCCTAACTTGCAAGGCCAGTTCTACTATGGAAAGGTGCAGGGCCTGGCCTCTGAAGTGTTGCAACATGTGAGGGGCAGGGACAGCTCTCCTGCTCTTGTGACCCCCATCTAGGCCAGATAGCCTGTTGGCCAAAAGGGAGGGGAGGGGATCTCTCCCTAGCCAACACCATCACAGAGCAGACAGAAGGCAGGGCTGTCTCTTCCATGCTCACTCCCTCAGAAGCCTCTTTTCATTACTCTTTTGATAAGAGGGGGAGATGCATGAAGTGGCTACCAAGATGACCTAAATAAAATTGGTATCTGTTGAAAACATTCAGAAGATGCTAGAATTGTTCCTTGGAGTCAGTGTTACTGGAATCCTAACCAACTACCCAGGGATAATAAAATCATGGATCTTTGAGGAGACACTACAACCACAACTTTGCTCAATAAACAATCCCGAACTACATAATAAATGTTTTTCCTTATACCCACAGATAATTGTAGCCCTCACTAATCACCAAGGAAATGTCTCTTTGGAACAAATGGAGATTGTTACAGAAAACCACAACAAATAAAACGAAGGGCTGTAGAACCCAATCCCAATAGATACACATACAGTACAACTCCAAGATCTAAAGTTCAGGGATCATTTTGGAAGAGGGGTGGAAAGATTGTAAGAGCCTGAGGACAGGGGGAGAGGAGCTGTAATAGATGGCTTTTTATTTTGTTTTAACCACTCTATTTTATTTTACTGTTCTTAAATATCTACCTGCCTTCCAGCCCTGATTCTTTCTCACTCACAACACTAGGTAGGAGAGAAAGAACATTAGAGGGGAAAGGGATGTAGGTCTCTTACCTACTTTCTGCTAATTAGGGTTGTCTGGTTCTTTGGGGGCAAGAACAAACTCAGTTGTCAGGATATCCAGCAGTTCAGCAAACCAGCAAACACAGCAGCAGGAAAAATCACCTACCACTGAGGGGAGTAGCAGCGGCAGAAGGGAGAGCAGAAGTCTTTTCCTTCTTCAGAGCATCCCAGTTCTTCTCTGGACTCTGGCATTTATACCCCTCTCCAGAGTCCTCAGAAATAAACTTTCTTCAGCTGGTTAAACCACACCCCTGCTAGAGCATGAGAGACAATTATAGTTAACAGCTGTGAACAAACTGAAGCCCCCTCATATCCCACACCTAGGATCAAAACAAAAGCATTCATATAACATAACTGGGATTTTTAAGAAACAAAAACTCTTACCACCATGGATTGCTGTGAGAATGTGCCTTCTAGAATGTCAGAAATTATTTTCATAAAGTATCACCAACATGATATTCCAAACATTATCTGAACAAAAATAAAAATAAACTAGCTAATGTAAATAGAGGGGGAAAGTCCAGGAGATCTCAACCCTACACAAACAACTATAGATGATTAAGGGATTATGACAGCAAAAGGAATAGTCTTCCCCTAGGGAAGAGGGTACCAACTGGTTATTCAGTATCAAATGATCAGTCCTGAGAATATAAATACAAATAAAATTATTCTGACTGAACAGGCTGCATTTCTTTGTTTGTTCACCTGTATATGTATGTGTGAAAATCTGTGCCACAAATTTGAAAAGGGAAGTAAAGGTGTATATAATAAGGTAGTAAAGGGAAAGGTAAAATGATGTAATCATACTAAAATCTCAAAACATAAAAAGTAATTTTTAAAAAGTGCATCTTTGTCAATAAGAACTTTATTGCATACATATTTATATTGATAAATATATTAAATGGAATGAACAATATTGTATTTTAATAATAAAATTGATAAATATATAATATATATTATAATTCATACATACTGCTTGCTAAGTGTGAATGAAAACTCTTGAAAGAATCTATGTCTATGACTAACTGATTAGAAGTCAATAATGGGGAAAAGTTGGACTGTTGCAGGACCAGAGCTTAAATAAAAGTTATCTTGGGATATATGTTCCCTGTATTTGTTACTTTTCTACTGTTGTGATAAAATATAGAAGAAAGTTTATTTTGTTTATGGCTTTTTTCATTATGATACCAGTCCATGATGGCAAAATAGAGTCAGGGAGATTTAAGCTGATAATCAACATCTTGAGCTGCAAGCAGGAAGCAAAGAGAATGAATGTAAGAAGGCACAATTCTTTAAACTCAAAGCTTGCCTCCATTGACACACCTCCTTTGACAAGGCAGATACTAACCTCCCCAAATAGCACCAGCACCTAAGGAAGAAGTAAGTGTTCTCTTGTCCAAGACCATGGGACATCTCATTAAAATCAGCATTCCTCTCCGGTCTCTGAGGTGTTTGAAGAATAGATAGCTAGAGTCTCATAGTTAAATTTTGAGTCGTTTAGGAATAGAGAGGGTGTTCTGGATCTAAGAAGATGTTTTTAAAATTGTGATGAAAGTTAGTATGAAAGCTGAGTTAGATATAGAACTTTAAACTCATGGAGATTGATAGTAGAATGTTAAAGTCAGGGGCCAAATAAATACATATGGACTGGACATTGTGAATGTATGTTAAGCCATATAACTCTCATAATTGTGGCCTATTTATTTCTGTTGTTTTGTATTGTATTTATTGTTATAAGAGAAAGAACCATTTGTTGGACTGAAAGGGGGAGGTGTTGGGGGAAAAAGATATACCTTAAACAAAAAAAAAAAAGGGTAGAGGATGGAGTGTTGAGGGGGAAGAGGGTGGAAGGGTGGGACAGGAGGGGGAAGTAGGAAGGGGATTGTGATTGAGATGTAACTTGAAGAAATAAAAAAATAAATTATAAAAATATAAAAATAAAACCAGCATTCCTCCTAATGGCCATTTCTTCTCTACATTTCTGTTGTACCTAATATACTGTGAATAATATTAAAATGTATTAACAGAACAGAACCCTAGCATTCCACCAACACAAGGGCTAAGAATGCTACCAGATAACATCTAAGCACCATAACAAAATTCTCAAAATCATACTATAACCCTCCTACCTGATGTACCCACCAATGTATTGGAGAAAATGTCTTGCTTTATAACTTTTCTTGGGTGTTTTTGTTTGTTTGTTTGGTCTGGTCTGTTTTTTTTTATTTTGTTTTGTTTTGCTTTTTGTTTTTTGTTTGTTTGTTTGTTTTGGTTTGGTTTTGTTTGGTTTTTATTTTTCAAGACAGGGTTTCTCTGTGTGATCATGGCTGTCCTGGAACTGGCTTTATAGAACAAGTTGGCCTTAAACTAAGTGAACCACCTGCCTCTGTCTCCTGAGTGCTTGGGATTAAAGGTACAGGCCATCACTGCATGACTTTTGTTTTATTACTACAAAAATTTAACAAAATTTCTACTTCATTGGAATGTGAAATTTATGACAACTCCTGGGCCATAGCAACTCAAATTTGGCTCCAGAATAAAAACAAATTATCTGTTCCTGCTTTTGATTTGAGAATTGTGCTTTTGTGTTGAAATGGGAAACTTCTGGAATACATAGTAATTATTTGGTGACTTCTCAATTGCATGGAATGAAAAGGTTTTAATTATGCAACAGTCAATGAAAACAAAAAGGGGCCATCAAATCTAAGGAAATACCTGTCTCTTTAATGTATGCATGTGATGCACATCTGTACAATCAAAAACGCATTTGCAGTTTACATTTGTAAAATTGCATGCACATATTTATCAAAAATGCTTTCACCACTATTTGCATCATTTGATAAACAGTGAAATAAGCATAGACAAATTTATAAAATATCTAAATATGGGACTATGATATGTACTATTTCATCTGAATTGAAACAATCCTACTGGAGGAAGAGTCTTTTTTATGTTTATTTGTTACTTCAGGTTACATCTCCAGCACAGTACCCTCTTTCCACCCTCCCACCCTCTAAACCCTATCAGTTCCATTCCACTCCTCTGGAGTGGAGTGTCCCTACATATCAGTCCCCTGCCCCAGTTCGGCAGTCATATGAGGGCTAAGAGCCTCCTCATACAATGGGGACCTAGAAAGGCAGCACCACTAGGGCAAAGAGTCTCACTGACAGGTAACAAAGTCTATGTTCCTGTTCCCTTTGGTACATTGGCTGTAGTATAGTTATCCTGTACTATATGGCTAAAATCCAATTATAAATGAATAGAAGCCATGTGCATCCTTTCTGGGTTAGCTCACTCAGGGTGAGCTTTTCTAGTTCCATCCATTTGGCTGCAAATTGCATGATTTCATTGCTTCTGATGGCTGAGTATTATTCCATTGTGTAGATGTACCACAGTTTTTTATCCATTCCTCAGATAAAAAATGAGGCATATCTGGGTTGTTTCTAGTTTCTAGCTATTACAATTAAGGTTGCTATGAACATAGATGAGGAACGTCCTTGTGGTTTGGTTAGAAATCATTTGGATGTATACTCAGAAGTCATATGGCTGGGTCTTGAGGTAGAGCTACTTCAAGTTTTCTAAGATATCTCCAGACTGATTTCCATAATGGTTGTACAAGCTTGCACTCCCACCATCAATGGAGGAGTGTTCCCCTTTCTCCACAACTCACCAGCATGTGCTGTCATTTGATTTTTTGATCTTAGCCATTCTGATAGGTGTGAGATGGAATCTCAGAGTCATCTTGAATTGCATTTCTCTGGTGATTAAGCATGCTGAGCATCTCTTCAAGTGTCCCTCAGCCATTAGGGATTCCTCCTTTGTGAATTCTCTGTTTAGCTCTGTTCCCGGTTTTTTTTATTGGATTATTTGGTTTCTTGGCATTTAGTTTCTTGAATTCTTTTCAAATTATGGATATTAGCCCTCTGTCAGATAGGGGGTTGGTGAAGATCTTTTCCCAATCTGTAGGTGGCCATTTTGTTCAAATGATTGAAGGAAGATTCTTAAGACTCAGAAAGTGAATAAAACTCACAACATCCTTCTCCAAAGTTATAAAACAAGTAACAATTAAAGGGGATAAAAGATTTTCCCACCACACTGCCTAAAAGTCCTACAAGGAGCTACAGGGACACAGCTTTCATGAGTCATCATCCATGAGTCACCTAGTAACCTCTAAGTCACCCTTCACCTATACTTCTGTAACCTCAATAAACTCACTAGTTCATCATGGTAGATATGAATGTAAATATTTTCTTAGCTTGTCATCAGTTCTCTCTCCTCAGAAAAGTCACACAATAGACACAAATCAAAGATGTCTGATTACAGAATTCTTCTCTCCTAAAAGCACAAATAACTATCAAGGAACACATACTAAGATGGAGTCCCAAAAAAAGATCAGGATGACAAATATCCTCGTTAGTTTCTGTTGTCAAGTTTCCATAATAGAGAACCTCAGCTGAAGAAATTCCTTGGTCAGATGTTTATAGGCCATTTTGCTTTTTAAAAATGATTCACTTGTATTATTTTTTAACTGTGTGTGTGTGTGTGTGTGTGTGTGTGTGTGTGTGTGTGTGTGTGTTGGTATGTGCACAGCCATGCAGGTGTCTCTGGAGACCAGCAACATCAAATCCTCTGGAGCTAGAGTTACAAGAGTTGAGAGCCACCTGATGTGAATGCTTAGAATTGAACTTGAGTCCTCAGATACAGCAGTATAAACTCTTAACTGATGAACCATCTCTCTAGTGCCTATGCAGCATTTTCTTTGTTGCTGATGGATGTTGGAAAGCCCAGCTCAGTGCAAACCATGATGCCTCTGAGTAGATGATCTTGGGTTGTATATAAAAACTGGCTAATCTATCCAGGCGGTGGTGGCGCACGCCTTTAATCCCAGCACTTGGGAGGCAGAGGCAGGCAGATCTTTGTGAGTTTGAGGCCAGCCTGGTCTACAAAGTGAGTCCAGGACAGCCAGGGCTATACAGAGAAACCCTGTCTCGAAAACAAAAACAAAAAAATTGGCTAATCACAGGCCAGAGGGAGCCAGTCAGCAATAAACTAGTTCCTGCCTCCGCTTCTGATTGAGATTTTGCTCTTATTACCCTCAATGATGGCTGATGACTTGAAAGTGTAACCTTAAAAGAACCCTCTCTTTCTCTTAAGTTTTTGGTTGTGAGCCAAGCCTTTAATGGCTGAGCCATCTCTCCAGCCAGAACCCTCTCTTTCTTAAATTGTCCTGGGAAGAGTACTTTGTCATAGCAAGCTATAGCAGAAATTGTTGTGCAGAAGTGGGATGTAACTGTAATGGACCTGGCCATGTTGTTTTGTTGAAGGATTAGAGATACATTTGGAACTTTAAGTTTAAAAAGGTGATAACTGTTCAGAACTCAATAGGATGTTCTGTGAGGGTCTGTAACATAAGAATGTAGAATGAAATACTGATGATGGAGGCTTGCTTTATAAAATTACAGAGAGAAGCTTAAGAGTAGTGTTTCTCAACCTGTGGGCCATGACCCCTTTGGAGTTAAATGATGTTTTTTCAGGGGTTGCATATCAGGTATTTACATCATAATTCATAACAGCAGCAAAATTACAGTTATGAAGTAGCAAGAAAAATAATGGTTGGAGAGTCACCAAAACATGAGGAACTATATATTAAAGGGTTGCAGCATCAGGAAGGTTTTGAACCACTGCTTAAAAGTCTGTCAAAAACTCTCTTAGGACTGTTTCTGTGATATGTTTGAATTAAGAGGGATCAAGAACACCACAAGAAGACCCACATAGCCAATTGACTGAGACACAAGGAGTTTCAAAGAGACTGAATTATCAAGCAAAGAACTTGTAAGGACTGCACCTAGGCCTATTACATATATGAAGCTGACTGACTGCTATGTCCTCAAGTGCATCCCTTAACAATTGGAATGGGGACTATCCCAGACTTAGACAACATTTTCTCCCTCTGGAGCTCATTTTCCTAGCAGAACTATCATATCTTGTCACAATGGAAGAAGAGATACTTAATCCTGATGCAGTTTGATACAACAGAGTCTGTTGGTACTGGGTAGGGGGTAATGAGGGAAGTGAGTAGGAGGGTGGGACCCGATGGAGGAAAGCGAGCAGGAAGGCAATTGGAATGTAAAATAAACAAAAAAAAAATCTTTTTAAAAAGATATTAAATATTTCAACCAAACAAACATACAGATCCTATTGGCATTAAGGGGACATTCATTTTTTTTTACATCTAGTTCAATTTTATCTGAGATAAAAAATACACTAAAAATAAGAAAAAAATAAAGCCTTACTTCCCTTACTCTTATTTTCTTCTCTTCTTGCTTCTCATAAACACTATCCCACACTGTACATTCACCTGTGTTATATTGTATTTTTAGTATACATGTCTCATCTACTACTACATGTGATACTGTTATTTTTGTGAGTAAATGTTTTTAAAAAAAAGGAATCTATGGAAGTAGGACTTTTCATGCTTCACCAGGACAATAGACTTCAGCTGGTACTGAAGAATCACTTATGATTAATAAGAGATCAGCATCACGGAGACAAATCTTCTGGGAAGTATTTCTTCACAATCAGCATATAAATACTGGTCCAGGAAGTGAGGATGAGGCAAGGCTGAATCTCCAGCTGAAGTTGGGATTATCTAAGATTCATCCACATAGTACCAGTTTTGAAGGCATAAAGGAATCTTGAAGAACAGCTTAGGCTGTCACATTGTGGCAGGATTAGAGGCTCTAAAAGACTCTGAGATGTCATTAGTGAAGGTGCAGTCTGTGGAGACCACTGGATCTGGAAAGGGTCAGAATCATGGGAATATGTCAAAGATAGTGGTTGGTGTAGAGTACAATGGTCCTGAGCCTATCAGGTAAGCTGGGTGTGTTGGTGATGGCAGAACTGGAGAGGTGGGGCACCCAAGCCGTTTGGAACCGAAGAGATTAGCAAATAGCACAGTATCAAGTGCTGAGCTACAGAATTTGGACTTAATATGCTGGACTATGGTTTTTCTTCATTGTGATTATTTATATGCCACAGTTATTCTCTTTTAAGTAAGGCATAAGTAACTTCCTTTTTCTACAATTGTGAGATTTTGAACTTTTAAAGAGCTACCAAACTTTTAAGCCATTGAAATTACTAAAGACTGTGGGACTTTTAAAGTTGTGCTGTATTTTATGTTATGATATTAATATAACAACTTGTGAGGAAAGCTTATGGTTTGGCAGTTAAGGCTTATTTTATCAAGTGTTCATAATCAGCTTTGTTTCATAGTTCCAGCCTCTGCTCCTGCTTGAGTTCCTGCCCTAACTTTCCTCACTGATAGACTATGACCTGGAAGAGTAAGTTGAAATAAACTCTTTCCTCATCTAAGACAATTTTGGTCATGGAGTTTATCAGAGCAGCAAAGACCAAACTGTTAAAAAGGATGTTCTGATTATATAGGAAGTACAGGGCCCGCAGCTTCCAAAACTAAGAAATGACATACCAGTGGCTGCCTGGACAGTTCCCATTTTCTCTCCATACATTACAGCATCAATCTTCAGCCGTTGGCCCCATTTCTCTGACAGACATTGATTGTAGAACAGGAATTATGAAGGACTTGCCTACCCTGTCTTGGCAGAGCTAGGTTGTCGACTTACCTGCTTCCAAGTTTTGTCCTTTTTGGACAGCATTCTGTCTACAGTTGAAGCAAGGGGTTTTCCTTGCCAAGAGATAGGCTTGCCACTAATTCAACCATCTCCCACTGGAGATTCTTTGATGCTTATCTTCTACTTGGAGTAGAATATGGGTGCTCTCAGGAGCTGACATGTCTCGATATGAAAAAATCTTAAGTTAAGAAAACATCTTTGACTGCCATTATCCCTCTCAGGTCTCTGAGGTGGTTGAAGAATAAATAGCTAGAGTCTCATAGTTAAATTTTGAGTCATTTAGGAATCAAGAGGATGTTTTGGATCTAAGACGATGTTTTTAAAATTGTGATGTAAATTAGTATGAAAGCTGATTTAGATATAGAACTTTAAACTCATGGAGATGGTTAGATAGTAGAATGTTAAAGTCAGGTGCCAAATACATATGGACTGGACATTGGGAATGTATGCTAAGCCATATAACTCTCCTAATTGTGGCCTATTTATTTCTGTTGTTTTGTATTGTATTAATTGTTATAAGAGAAAGAACCATTTGTTGGACTGAAAGGGGGAGCTGTTGGGGGGAGCAAAAGATATACCTTAAACTAAAAAAAAAGAAAGAAAGAAAGAAAGAAAGAAAAGGGTAGAGGATGGGGGTTGAGGGGGAAGAAGGTGAAAGGGTGGGACTGGAGGGGGGAGTAGGGAGGGGATTGTGATTGAGATGTAACTTGAAGAAATAAAAAATAAATTATAAAAAAGGATGTTCTATTTTACTTCTACAGTTCTCTGTTGTTTCAACTCTTTAATACAAATGCATCTTTCTTCATTTTGTAAATGAAATAAAATTGACATTTTTGTTTTAGGATGCAGGGTGTAGGCATTACAACATGTTCATGGGTCAATGCTAACATTATCACAGGGCAGGTTTTTGCACTTGTGAAACTACTTATTCTCTGTTTCAGAACAACCAGGCCCTAGTGCCAAGGCCTTGGTAAACACCACCTTTTTTTAATTTTTGAGAAATCTATGTCATTTTAGTTTTGGGGAGTGTCTTATTCCACTTATCATTATGTCTCTGAGACTGGTTAAGGGAGTTACACCCATCAGCACTTTGCCTCCTCCTGAGTGCTGTGTGGCATTCCTTCCTATAGAGGTACCAGTTTGCTTATCCATTCACCCACTGAAGTTCATTAGAGCTATTTTACAGTTTGTAAAGAGAGCCGCTATAAGCATTAATATACAGGTTTGCAGAATCACAAATCTTAATTTCTCAAGGGAAAATATTTAGGCATGTGTTTGATGGGCATAAGTAAATATTCAACTTCAAGAAAAACCATTACATTGCTTTCAAGTTGTCATATAATTTTGCAGTTCCACTAGCAGAAGAGGAGCACTCCAATACCAATACAACCCCATCAGCACTTCTCAGTAATAGTCTCAGAATTTCTTTATATTGTTATTGTGTTACTCATTCTGGAAGGTATATAATAAGGTTTCCAGTGTTTCTTTTCACTGAGGCTGTTTTAGTCATTCTCATAAGTGTGAATGAGAATGTGCTATTTTTTAAGTTTAAAATGTGCTTTTAATAGTTTATTTATTAATTCAAGTTATATCTTGATCACAGTTTTCTGAAATACTGCCAAATTGATTTCCAAAGTGACTTTACAAGTTTTCACTCCTACCAGCAATGGAGGAATGTTCCCCTTGCTCGGCATCCTTGTCAGCATTTTCTATCACTTGAGTTTTTTATCTTAGCCATTCTGACAAGTGTAAGTTGGAATCTCAGAGTCATTTTAATTTGCATTTCCCTGATGACTAAGAATGTTGAACATTCTTCAGGTGCTTCTCAGCCATTGAGAATTCTCCTTTTAACTCTGTACTCCATTTTTAATTGTATTATTTGGTTTGTTGGCTTTTAATTTCTTGATTTCTTTATATATTGTTGATATTAGCCCTCTGTCAGATATAGGGTTGATCTTTTTCCAATCTGTACGTTGCCATTTTGTCCTAATGACAGGGTCCTTTGTCTTACAGAAGTTTTTCAGTTGCATAATAAATAACAATTTATTAATTGTTGATCTTAGTGTTTCAGCTGTTGATAGTCTGTTCAGGAAATTGTCTCCTATACCAATGCATTCAAGATTATTCCCCACCTTTTTTTATTCTATTAGGTTTCATATATTCTGTTTTATGTTGAGGTCTTTGATCCACTTAGACTTAAATTTTGTGCAGAGTGATAAATATGGATCTATTTGTATTTTTCTACATGCAAACATCCAGATCGACCAGCAACATTTGTTGAAGATGCTTCCATTTTTCCATTGTATGATCTTGACTTCTTTGTCAAAAGTTAAATGTCCTCCAAAAATTTGCCCTGCCTACAAAATGTGCAGGGATAAAGATGGAGCAGAGATTGAGGGAAAGCCAACCAATGACTGGATCAACATCAGACTCTCCCAATGGGAGAAAGCCAACCACTGACACTATTAATGATATTCTGCTATACCTGCAGAAAGGAGCCTAGCATAACTTTCATCTGAGAGGCTTCATCCTGTAGGTAATGGAAATAGATGCAGAGACACAAACACTAGGTGGAGCTTAGGGAGTCATGTGGAAGAGTTAGGAGAAGGATTAATGGTGCTAAAGGGGTAAAAGACACCACAAGAAGACCTACAGAGCCCCATGGGGGCCCACAAAAATTGAACTACTAAACAAGGAGTATACATAGACTGGACCCAGGCCCTCTACACTGATGGGTAGCTTGGTCTTCATGTGGGTCCTCCAAGAGTTGGAGCAGGAGATGTCTCGGTCTTTACCCTGTGGTCTGCCTATGGATCCCTTTCCCCTTAGCTGGGCTGCCTTATCTGGCTTCAGTGGGAGAGGCTTAGTCCTGATGCAACTTGATATGCCAAGGTTGGTTGGTACTGAGAATGGGGGTCTTCATAGAAGAGGAGAGGGGACTGGCAGGAGAGGAGGGACAGAATCTGCTATTGGATGTAAAGTGAATAAATAAATTAAATAATGAAGGAAAAAACTCGCTATAGGAAAAATAAGCTTTCATTTTTGTGAAGATCTACTCTAAAATAGACATTTTACAGTTTTACCATATCTGAATTTTATCTTAATATTTTGGTTGTATGGAATGAAATATATGAGACTACAAAGTAATTCTCAATTCTTTCATTAATTTAAATAAAGAAATTTTGCCAAGCTACTGTTACTGTAGCTATTCATACAGGAGCTGCTAATGTGCTTTTGACTTTCAAGGTAAGAAGGAATAAAATGGATCTAAGAAAATGGACATGATTTCTGGAAGCAAAGATAAGTAGTGGCCTTTCTATTTCCAAAGAGCTCCTTTCTTGCCTATGTGGAAGAACAAATAAGTTCACTTAGGACTACTTAAAGTTTTATACATTGTTTACAATTAAAGTAAAGATAATGAACCTACCAAAGTGGCCTCTGCTCTCCACATTGTAGGTTCAGCCCAGGACACCCCCTCCTGCGATGAAACCTCTTTTCTCTATGCCCAAGTGATACCCAGTTCTGACTCCATCCTCATATCTCAGATTCCCCTCCTTGAAATCCCTGAGTATATCCTATGGCTTTATGATAACTAATCATACAAAGAAAGCATCAGCTCTGTGTTCAGAGCCTCCTTTAAGGAAATAGCACATGTTAGTATATTCAGTTTTAAAACCAATCTCTGGGTACTTGGCAATTCTCATTCTATAGCTGAAAAAAATGGGATAAGAGAGGTTAAGATAAAATTTGCCAAACTTAACCAGAATATAGAGTTGAACTGTGAATTAGGCTCATACTTATGCAGAAATAAATCTAAGCCATGACTGAATTATGTTGAATTTAGTACAGTCATTTTATAGGCACACATAGATAAGGATATATGGTAAACTTTACATTGAAATGCCTAAACATAACTTCATTTTATTATTAACTCTACTCAGTAACCACATATTAGAGTTACAAATGACTCTATAATTGGAATGAGACTACTGTCTTCTTGCATGGTCGATTGCCCACCATCTGTTGTTGTTCATTCATGTTACATTTCTTTGGACAGTCTTTTTTATAGGTAATATTTTAGTGGAGAACACTACTAAGTCCTTTCTGTTGGACCATGCTGGTAAGGTCGAAGTCTACCATTACTGGATAGCTTCTGAGGTAGGTGCTAAATGATGGACTCCCTTTTCCCAGCAGTGTTTCCTCATCTGCCTGATGCGGGGAATCCTAAAGTCCACACCCTCTATCTGAGGATTGTCATGTACCCCTCAGCGAAGTTACAGACCTAAACTTTTCTCCAGATAAGAGACCTACGGAGTGAGCACCTAGGATTCCAGGAATACCCTTCCTATGCTAATAAGATCTCTTGGTGCCTTGGCTTTTAGTCAACTACCTTTTGCCCATGCCTCTCACCATACCTGGAGTTCTTCCTCCACCTGCACTGTCCATGGGATAATTAAGTACTGTGTTCCCTTCATTATGATGGACTGTGCTACTACATGTAAATGAAGTATCTCTG
>CAJQZJ010012348.1:649599-662601 GCA_907164525.1 Lophiomys imhausi | reverse complement strand
CTATTTTTATATTCACTGAAACATAACACTACTATGTTTTCTTTAGGACAAGATAATCTAGAAGGTTTTTCAAGGTAAACAAAAGAATGAGAGTTAATCTTAGAACTATTTAGTCCATAATGAACTAGGCTGAACATTTTTTGCTTGTGTTTTTCATTATTCTCTAGTAGGTGAAAGTAGAATTCAGAGGAAATGGAAAATACATAGGAAGAGGCTGTTCCTAAGGGAGCTTGCATCTCTATAGTACCAAAGTAATTACTGCACCTGACAGATTCTTATTCTTTATTTTAGCCAAGTTTTAATAAAAGAAGATTCAACATTGGTTTATATTCCATGGAATTGCATTTAATTTCATCAAATCGCAATATCCAATATGAAGACTAACCACATTTCCACTGAAACTGTTCTTTCTCTTAAAGTTCATTTGCAAAGGCAGTCACCAGAGCTTTAATCATTATCTTCAATCTTTCACTTCTAATACACTATGACTGGTAATGACTCTCCTAGGTCCTCCTGAGAGACAGGCAAATTCCCCTTCACCTCAGTCCCAGGTAGTGATAGAGAAAGCATCTATTAGTTAAGAAGAGGAAGGCTACTTCAGCCCTACAAGCTATAAAGGAAACCTTTTGTGCTAGCATCATTCAAAGGTAATATCCTCCCTCCTGCCATCCAGTTTGTATGACCATACTTGGCAATGACAGGCACTCTTGGCATTTGAGAAACTTTACTGAAATTGAGAGTAACAAAATGCTGTCTGTATTTGAGAGCTCAAAACCTTTTGAGCAACCTTCTCAGCATAAAACATGGCACAGTACTTCATGTCTCAAGTACTGAGGTACTATCTTAGTTAGAGTTCTATTGATGTGATAAAACACCATGACCAAAAGCAACTTGTGGGGAAAAAGTTTTATTTCAGGTTGTAACACAGTCAATCACTGAATGAAGTAAGAGCATGAAGTGAAGCAGAGGCCATGAAGCAGAGGAAAATCACTGACACTGTTTATGGACTTGCTTCTCAGCATATTTTCTCATACAAACCATCTGGCAAGGAATGGTACTGCCCACAATGAGTTAGGTCCTCCCACATAAATCAATAAATAAGACAACACCTCCATAGATTTGCCTGCAGGCCAGTCTTAGGGAGGAATGTTCTTGGCTAAGATTCTTGCTTCTCAAATGACTCTAGCTTGTGTCAAGTCAAAATGAAAGCACCTAACACAAGTAACATTGTTTTATTAAACATTTAAGATAACAGAATGTTATATGCTTTTAGACTAAGATGTTCTCAATATGCTACTTTGAACTTTTATTTACTATGACTTATTTCTAAAGCTCTCCAGGTGACAAGAGCCTAAAAGTTCAGTCTAATTTGTGGATAAGACATAATAATGCTTCTATTGCAAAGATAGAAGTCAACCATTAAAATACATTTGACATGTGACAGTAGTCACACAGTGTAATACTAATACTCAAAAAGACTTCATTCCAACATTTTGGGATTTTTTTAGAACTGTATTGACTACATTTTTGTTTTTAAAAGTTATGTAAAGAAATATGACCTACTTAAGCTTTCTAAACCAGGAAGTTGGCTATATTCTGAGGCAGAGTCTCAGATCTTTGTTCACAAATTAGTGAATTAAATACACACCAAGGAGAGAACAATTCCACTAAGATGGTCAATGCTAACAATGTAAATGAACAAGTAAATAAATAGATAAATAAATAAAGCAAACAGACAAATAAATAAAATAAAATCTACCTATTCTAAAGACATAATAATATATATTTTCATGAAATACCAAAAGACAGGAGTGGAAAAACATCCTCTTTTTAAAAAAGTCTGCACAGCAAACAGAGTAAAAGCAACAGGTGACAACAAATGGAGATTCAGAAGAACAAAGAACTGTAAGAAAGAGGGGGAAAGCAAAGACACACTATTTCCCCATTAAGCAATTTGAATGAAAATCCTTCTAAAATCAAAAATGACTTGTCAGATCCCTAAGTGTAACAGAGGCTTAGATTAATAAAGCAGATTAAGCTAATTTCCCAGGGACTCCTCTGAATCTTCATGTAGACACAGATTTCCTCCTTCCTGTGGACTCTCTCAACCAGACGATCAGGCCCATCCTTATTCTTTTGTGACAGCCCTAAATACCGAGAAATACTTCTACTTGGAACTCACAGTGGCTACACTTCACAAGAATTCAGGAGGTTCATACTATCCTTCCTTTGTACATTAGGATCTCCCCATTCTTACCTCAGTCAGGTAACCTGTATATATCCTTCTCTCCCACCTCAACTCCTTCACTGGAGACTCCAACTCTTGGTTTAGTCTCATGATTCACCTAGCCCATTTATTCTTCCCCCCTCCAGATTAGTCTTTGCCTTACAGCAACTTACTTGCAGTCCCCTTTTCCCAGAACAACTTCAACTCTGTGGGGAACCCACCTCCTTATATAGGCATGATCACCTTAGCTCTTTCCTGAATCCCCTATTAGCCTTTTCTCTGGCCAACTCTATTTCTCTCTGTCATCAACTGACCTGGAGAAGCACTCTTTACTAGGCAACCCACAGGCATAACAATTTCCAGTGATCCAGAGGTAGCAATAAAAACCAATAAATGGGATACTGCCCTCCAAAACAAAACAAAAAATAAAAACAGATATTAGTACCTAGAATCACTTCCATCACTTCCATCATCACAACTCCAGATGCCTAGACACCAGACAAATATCACAAATATTAACAGCCAAGACAACATGTTTCCACCAGAATAAAGTAATACTACTAGAGTAGACCCTGAGAAGTGCAACATAGCTGAAGAACAAGACAAAGAATTTAAATTTGCTAATATGGACATGCTCAAGGACCATATATATATATGAACAAATCCCTCAAGGAAGCCTATGAAAACACAAACAAGCAGTGGAATGAAATAAAGAAAACAATTCAAGACAAGAAAGTGGAAATATAATCAATAAAGAAAATTCAAACTGTGATAAACTGGAGAGAAAAATTTTAGGAACTCAGACAAAAACCTCATAAATAAGAATCACCAAAGAGTATAAGATGTGGAAGGGAAATTTGCAGTCTTGAAGATAAGGTATAACAAAGGGATACTTCAGTCAAAGAAAATGTTGTATCTAAAAAATAATCCAGGCAAATAACATCTAGGAAATCTGGGACACTCTGAAAAGACAAAATCTACAGATAACAAGACTACATGAAAAAGAAGAAACCCAGCTCAATGGTACAAAATTGTTCTCAAAAGTCATAGAAGAAAATTTGTTTCCAATCCTAAGTTCTATTTTTGTTCACCCTGGTTTCCAAGGAATTATCTCACTTTGGTTCTACCTTACACAGTGCTCAGTTGTTCTGCTCAACCTTCATTCCTTGCTAACCAGGGTTACAAAATAATCCCAAAAATAAGATTTGTCTAACTTAAAGAAGGAAATGCCTAGACCACTTCTCCACTACAGCCCTTGAAAAGAGCATGAGGGAAGATCTTTGTAGGATATCTTTGTTCCACTGCCCACATTCCTGGATGCCTCTTTAGTGTTACTTTACCTTCACTCTTCAAATTCATTCTTCTCATGCAGCATCTTCATTCAGCCTTTCTTTAGAATAAGCCAAGTGAAACCCTACCTCCCCACCTATGACCAAAAATTCAGACCAGCTCATCTCAGGTTCTCTGCAGGTTCCAGGTGATCATGAAGGAAGTTTTCCCAGACAACCTGGAAGGAGAGTACTCTGTTCATCTCTCTGCAAAAAGATCAGAGAAGTGGCTTTTCCTAGCATACCTGGAGGAAACACCACTTTTCATTTTGTATTGGTTTGACTTGGTTTTTGTTTGTTTGCTTTGTTTTATTTACAAGTCACCTTCTGAAAACGCCTGGTCAAGTATAAACAAAGTGTTTCTTTTTACCCACACACCCAGACTATATAGACGCTCATAGAAATACCTTTCATGCTGAATTCAATCCTAGTTGTGTTATTCTCAAAACCCACTGGCGACTTCCTTGGGTCTGTTTACCCAGGTAGAAATGTGTGCACAATCATGTGGAACTACTAAGATCACAGTATATAGAATGTCCATCATCGAACTGCCGTGACTCTAAATAGGAAGAGAGAATGAGAACTGCAAGGTCCATTAAAAAGGCTTGCTTTCTGAATGAACATGCATGTTTCAGAGAGGAATACCTCATCAAAATCCATTGCCATGACAAAGTGTTTCAAAAGATGTAAAAGGGATAAAACATAAACAGACAAATTATCTTCCAAGAGAGTTTTTACAAAAGCTCTTAAAGAATTGAGGTCCCGAAGATGAGGCAGAGGCAGGAGAGATGAGAAGAAGACATGTAGCTGAAGCAGGAGCCAAAGTAATGAAAAGTCCACAGGGCGATCTGCAAGTCGATCAAGTAACATATCAAAAATGATGACTTCTTATAATTTCTAAAGAAAAAAAAACTTAAAAGACAGACTATGGTGTCAGGTGAATCCAAGATGGCGGCAGACAGCACAGATACATTTTGAGCACAGGGAAAATAACTACAACATTGCAGAAATATAAACAAGCTGAGCAACAACCTGAGAAGTAGGAATCCTCCAGGTTTTACCCAATGAACCCAGGGACTAGGGGGACCCAAGGTGGGACTCCTAGAAACTCAGGGGAACAGACCTACCAGGTGCAGAGCAGAGGCCCGGAACAGGGGACAGCAGTGCTGGGCACAGCCTCGGGGCCCAAAGCAGAGGCAGCGGTGCAGAGCACAGATCCAGCAACCAAAGTGGGGGGCCAGCAGCACGGGGCAAGGTCCAGTGAACAAAGTGGAGGCCAGCGGCACAGAGCACAGGCCCAGGAACCAAAGTGAAGGCCAGCTGAGCAGGCTAGGGGGTCTGGTGTCCAGAGCAGAGGCGGGGCAGAGACCCAGGACTCAGAGAAGAGGACAGTGTGGAGTTGGGTGCAGAACAGAGGCCTTTGTGGAGCCTGCCTCAGAGGCAGACATGAGCCAGGCAAATACTCAACAACAGCTCTAAACCTCAGACAGGGGTATTCACCAGCCTCCAGACCACCCATCTTCCATGCCAGCATTCCATACAGGAGAACTGTGGGTTCATCAATATGTATGTCCACCAGAGCAGCTGTCTGGGAGGCACATGCATAACTGGGCTTACCCAGAAAGGTGTTGGAAATAAAGCTCCCTCTACTGGATATACAATCACATGGAAAAACATTGCACTCAGACAGGACAGGGGGCTGCTCTTCCTGCACCAGTACAGTGTCCCTCAGGTCTGATCACTGCAGGGCCTTGGAAGCATCCCAAACTGCTAAATAGAGGTACTTCCCGGCTACCTGAGTGCCCAGTATTCTGCAACACCCTAAAGATGACCAGCAGTGTCACTGAAACAGTCCAGAAGACATCAACTTAGGGCAACCAGATGGCTAAAGGTCAGTGAAAGAACAAAACTGACAAAAATCAGGGAAATATGACTCCAACAAAATTCAACAAGGTTAACACAGCAAGCCTTGAGCATCCCACCACAACTGAAATACATGAAACCGAAGACAAATCTATACTTAGGAAAATAATGGATCCCTTACAAGAAGAAATTAAATCCCTGAAAGAATATAAAGAATCCTCAATTTTACAAATGAAAACAATGGAGAATACCATTAGAGATCTCCAAGCCAACTCAGCACAACATGAACTGAAAAGAGACAAGGCAAAGAAAGATTTGAAAGATTTGCAGACAAAAACTGTAACCAACCCAGATATCCCTCAACTGAGGAATGGATTAAAAAAAAAAAAAAACAACTGTGGTACATCTACACAATGGAATACTACTCAGCCATCAGAAACAACAAAATCATGCAATTTTAAGCCAAAAGGATGGAACTAGAAAACCTCATCCTGAGTAAGCTAATCTAGACTCAGAAAGATGCACATGGCATCTATGCACTTATAATCAGATTTTAGCCATACAGTACAGGATAATTATATTATGACCAATGCACCAAAAGGAACAGGAACATAGACTTTGTTACCTGTTAATGAGACACTTTGCCGTAGTGGTGCTGCCATGTAGGCCCCAGTATATGAGGAAGCTCTTAGCCCTCATATGACTGCTGAATTGGAGCAGGAGACTGATATGTAGGGACACTCCACTCCAGAGGAATAGGATAGAAGGGAGAGGGGGTATAGGTTGGGAAGGTGGGACTGGGAGGGGTAGAAAGAGGGCAGGTGACAGGGTGATGGAGATGTAACTTGAAGTAATAAATAAACATTAAATATACATATATATGCCTAAAATCAAAAAAGACAAGAAAATTGGAACATGAAACATATAAATGAATAAAATTGTTCAAGACTTGAAATTGGAAATGGAAGTAATAAAGAAAACACAAGCAGAGACACTCCTGGAGGTAGAAAATCAAGGGAAGAGAACAGGAACTACAGACATGAGTATCAAAAATAGGAGACAAGAGATGGAAGACAGAATCTCAGGCACGGAAGATTCAATGGAAGAAATCAGTACAACATCCAAAGAAAATGAGAAAGCTAAAAAAGTCTTCACCCATAACATCCAAGAAATCAAGGACTCAATGAAAAGACAGAACCTAAGAATTATAGGCATAGAGGAAAGAGAAGACTCCCAACTCCATGGTCCAGGAAACATCTTCAACAAAATCATAGAAGAAAACTTCCCAAATCTAAAGAAAGAGATGCCAATAAAATTCCAAGAGGCTTACAGAACACCAAACAGATTATATCAGAAAAGAAAATCCTCTTGCCATATATTAGTTGAAACTCCAAATGTACAGAAAAAGAAAGAATATTAAAAGCTGTAAGAGAAAATGGACAAGTAATGTACAATGGCAGACCCATCAGACTTACACCTGAGTTCTCCTCGGAAACTTTGAAACCAGAAGGGCCTGGGCAGACATCCTGCAAGCCCTAAAAGAACAGAGGTGCCAAGCCAGACTACTATACCCAGCAAAACTCTCTATCAACATAGAGAGAGAAAGCAAGATATTCCATGACAAAAGCAAATTTAAACAGTATCTACCCACAAATCCAGCCCTACAGAAGATACTAGAAGGAAAATTCCAACCCAGAGAAGACAACTACACCCAAGAAAACAGAGGAAGCAAAAAACTCCACTGCAGCTAAACCAAAATAAACAGACAACCACTGCCTACATCAAATTAACAGGAAATAACAACCTTTGCTCATGAATATCCATCAACATCAATGGACTCAACTCCCCCCAAAAAAGACACAGGCTTACAGAATGGATCTGTAAACAAGAGCCATCATTTTGCTGCATACAAGAAATGTATTTCACTAACAAAGATAGACTCTACCCCAGAGTAACAGGCTGGGAAAAGATTTTCAAAGAAAATGGTCCCAGGAAGCAAGCTAAAATAGCTGTCTTAATATCACATAAAATAGTCTTTCAACTGAAGTAAATTAAAAAAGATAGGGAAGGGCACTACATACTCCTTAAAGGAAAAATTCATCAATATGACATCTCAATACTGAATATCTATGACCCAAATACAAGGACATGCACATTTGTAAAAGAAATTCTTCTAAAGCTTAAACCACACATAGATACCCACACATTAGCAGTGGAAGACATCAACACCCCACTTACAACAATGGGCAGGTCATCAAGACAGAAACCAAAGAGAGAAATAATGAGTCTAACAGAGGTCATGAACCAAATGTACCTAACAGATATCTACAGAACATTTCACCCAAACACAAAAGAATACACCTTCTTTTCAGCACCACATGGAACCTTCTCCAAAATTGACCATATAGTCGGACACAAAGCAAGCCTCAACAGACACAAGAAAATTGAAATAACCCTTTGTATCTTATCAGACCACGATGGAGTAAAGCTGGACTTCAACAACAACAGGAATAACAGAAAGCCTACACATTCATGGAAACTGAACAACTCTCTACTGAATGACTAGAGGGTCAGGGAAGAAGTAAAGAAGGAAATCAAAGACTTCTCAAAATCCAATGAAAATGAAGGCACAACATACCCAAAACTATGGGACACAATGAAAGCAGTGCTACAAGGAAAGTTCATACTACTAAGTGCCCTTCAAAAAGAAAATTGTGACAGCTCATATTAGCAAATTAACTGGAGAACGGAAGAGCTAGGAAAAAAAAAAAAAGAAGAAGCAAACACTTCCAAGAGGAGCAGAAGGCAGGAAATTATCAAACTTAGGGCTGAAATTAACAACTTAGAAACAAAAAGAACAATACAAAGAATCAATGAAACAAAGAGTTGGTTCTTTGAGAAAAATCAACAAAATAGACAAACCTCTAGCCAAATTAACTGAAAGGCAGAAGGAAAAAACCAAATTCAACAAAATCAGAAATGAAAAGGGAGAAATAACAACAATGAGGAAATCCAGAGAATCTTTAGGTCCTACTTTAAAAAATCTATACTCCACCAAATTTGAAAACCTAAGCAAAATTGACAACTTTCTTGATAGATTCCACCTACCAAAGTTAAATCAAGATCAGGTTAACAGATTAAACAATTCTATAACCCCTAAGGAAATAGAAATAGTCATTAAAAGTCTCCCAACTAAAAAAACCCCAGGGCCAGAAGGTTTCAGCACAGATTTCTACCAGACCTTCAATGAAGAGCTAATATCAATACTCTTCAAACTCTTCCACAAAAAAGAATCAGAAGGAACACTTCCAAACTCATTCTATGAGGCCACAGTCACCCTGATTCCTAAAACACACAAATACCCAACAAAGAAAGAACTTCCGACCAATTTTCCCCAGGAACATAGACGCAAAAATACTTAATTAAATACTGGCAAACTGAATCCAAGAACACATCAAAAGTATCATACACCATCCCAGGCATGCAGGGGTGCTTCAACATATGAAAATCCATCAATGGAATTCACCATATAAGCAAGCTGAAAGAAAAAAAAAAACTACATGTTCATCTGGCTAGATGCTGAAAAAGCATTTGACAAAATCCAACACCCCTTCATGCTAAAAGTCCTGGAGAGAATGACATACAAAGGCCATACTTAGAAATAATAAAGGTGATATACAGTAAACCATAGCCAACATCAAATTAAATGGAGAGAAACTTAAATGATTTCCTCTAAACTCTGGGACAAGACAAGGATGTCCACTTTCACCATATCTCTTCAACATAGTACTTGAAGTTCTTGCTAGAGCAATAAGACAGCTAAAGGAGATCAAGGGGATACAAATTGGAAACAAAGAAGCCAATATATCCCTATTTGAAGATGATATGATAGTATATATAAGTTTTCCCAAAAATTCTACCAGAGAACCTTACAGCTGACAAACACCTTCAGCAAGGTGGCTGAATACAAAATTAATTCAAAAAAAAATCAGAAGCCCTTCTTTATACAAAATATAAATGGACTGTGAAAGAAATTAGGGAAACAACACCCTTCACAATAGCCACAAACTATAGAAAATACCTGGGGATAACTCTAACAAAGCAAGTGAAAGACCTGCATGACAAGAACTTCAAGTTCTTGAAAGAAATTGAAGAGGACATCAGAAGATGGAAAAATCTCCCATGCTCATGCATAGGTAGGATCAACATAATAAAAATGGCCATCCTACCAAAAGCAATATACAGATTCAATGGAATTCCTATCAAAATAGCAAAATAATTCTTTACAGGCCTGGAAAAAACAACTCTCAACTTCATATAGAATAGCAAAAACTCCAGAATAGATAAATCAATCCTGTACAATAAAAAAACATCTGGAGGAATCACAGACCAGTGGATCAATGGAATCAAATTGAAGATTCAGAAATGAACCCACACACCTATTGCCACAATTTTTTACAAAGGAGCCAAAACTGTACAATGGAAAAAGGACAGCATCTTCAACAAATGGTGCTGGTCTAACTGGATGCCAACATGTAAAAGAATGAAATTAGACCCATACTTATCACCTTGCGCAAATCTTAAGTCCAAGTGGATCAAAGACCTAACATAAATCCAGACACACTAAATCTAATAGAAGAGAAAGTAGGGGAAAGCCTCAAACTCATTGGCACAGTTGACAACTTCCTGAACAGAACACTAATAGCTCAGGCTCTAAGACCAACAATCAACAAATGGGACCTCATGAAACTGAAAAGCTTCTGTACAGCAAAGGACATTGTCACTAGAACAAAAGGGCAACATACAGATTAGGAAAATTACCAACTCCACTTCCAACAGAGGGCTAATATCCAAAACTTATAAAGAACTCAAGAAATTAAACACCAAGAAACCAAATAATCCAATCAGAAATGGGAAACAGAGCTAAATGGAGAATTCACAATGGAGGAATCTCTAATGGCAGTGAGACACTTGAAGAAATGCTCAACATCCTTAATCATCAGAGAAATGCAACTCAAAATGACTCTGAGATTCCATCTCACACCTATCAGAATGGCTAAGATTAAAAATTCAAATGACAGCATATGCTGGTAAGGTTGTGGAGAAAGGGGACCACTCCTCCATTGCTGGTGGCAGTGCAAACTTGTACAACCACTATGGAAATCAGTCTGGTAATATCATAGAAAACTTGGAATAATCCTACCTCGAGACCCAGCCATAACACTTCTGGGTATCCACCCAAAGGATTCTTCACCAAACCACAAGGACATTTTCTCATCTATGTTCACAGCAATCTTATTTGTAATAGCTAGAAACTGGAAACAAACCAGATGTCCCTCAACTGACCAATAGATTAAAAAAAATTACGGTACATTTACACAATGGAATACTACTCAGCTATCAGAAACAAGGAAATTATGCAATTCACAGCCAAATGGCTGGAACCAGAAAATCTCATCCTGAGTAAGCTAACCCAGACTCAGAAAGATTCACACGGCATCTACTCACTTATAATTGGATTTTAGCCATATAGTACAGGATAACTATCCTACAACCCAAAAGATCAGGAACATAGACTTTGTTACCTATCAAGGGGACAATTTTCGGTAGGGGTGCTATCATGTAGGCCCCCAGTGCAAGAGGAAGCTCTTAGCTCTCATATGACTGTTTAACTGAGAGGGGCTGAAATGTAGGGACACTCCACATTGGAGGAGTGGGATGGGAGGAGAGGAAGGAGAGGGTGGGAGGGTGGAACCAGGAGGGGTGGAAAGAGGATACTATGATAGAGATGTAATTGATGTAGTAAATAAACATTATTAAAAAAAAAAGAACTGAGATCCCCAGTAGATTGGCCTAGGGTGTGTCTCCAGGATGCCTACATGATGTGTCTGCTCAGCTTTTCCTGCTCAATGAGCACTGATTCAACTTAGATTTTGAATACAATTAGAATGCTACATCTTACAAATCTGGATGCTTTTTGTAGAAAGGAAACACACAGACCAGCTTTTCTGCATTTTATTATAGAATAGTATCTGAGGGTTTACACATAAACATTTAAACACTACATTCATCACAGGCCAGCCAATCTATGCTATACAGTAAAAGATCATCTTGATCAAACCTATGTTTTCTTGACTTCATAATTTTGTCTCTCTTTTCTATTTCAAAGAAAAGTCTTTGGAGCCACTAACTACCAAAATTAGTAATGTGGATAACTTGGAGTATTGGGACTTAATTTCAGGGCAGAAGTAGATTATTCATCTGATCTACACTCCTTGATGGTGACTGAATGTTAACAGTTTGGCCTGACTTCACATGTGCCCTTAGGCATATTATGGGTCCCTTGATTCCTTGTTCCTTTATTAACAATGAAGGTACATAACAAAGAATTCCCCCTTCACAGGGAGTAATAACAAGTCATGAGTCCTTGGGTCCTCACACTCCACACTTGGGTCACACTACACAGACACATGCACACTTGAATCTCATTATACTTACACTAGGATCCCACTGTGTAGTCATATATTTGTTCTCATTATACAGTCACATTCATAGTACAACCATACTTTACAGTCACACACTGGAATCACACTATACAGTCAAACCCACACTCTCATCCAATATACAGTCATACTCAGATTTGTTCTCATTTAACACCTAACCCATATTAGATCACACTGTATAGCCATACCTACATTGGGATCACACTGTAGTATCAACAGGGATTCCTGGAAGGAAACTGAGTCTGCAAAGACTGACTGACTTATTAGAAGCATAGTGATGTGAAGAATTTGGAATGTGTCAGGTTCAGAGGCTAATTACCATATCTCTAGCTAGTTTTAGCACCCTGATTAGCTATTTATTGCCCAACTCTCTGTCAGAACTAATATCCTATGACTAAAAGATAAATCTTCTTGGAATCTATTAACTTAAAAGACCCCTAGCTTTCACAAACCCAAAAGCTTAGATTGACATTATATACTTAACAAGTTCTATAGAAAATTTTCATCCATTTTGCTGTCTGCACCTCCCTGTCATACCTACCAATATTTTTTAAACTTGCCTTGACTTATGATATTCTTTGTTGTATAAAACTTCATAAAACTGCTCCCATGTTACAACATGGAATTTGGGTGTACTGGATAGTTTTATGATAACTTGACACAAGCTAGAGTCATTGAGAAGCAGAAACCTAAACTGAGAAAATATCCCTACCAAATTGGCCTGTAGGCAACCTGTGGTGCATTGCCTTCTTGACTGAAGATTTTGGGCAGGGAGGGCTCACCTCATTGTAGGCAATGCTACACCTAGGTTGGTGATCTGGGTGCTATAAGAGGGCAGGCTGAGCAATCCATACAAAGCAAGCCAGTAAGGAGCCCTCCTCCGTTGCCTAAATCTGTGTTTCTGTACTATTGTTACTCAAACTTGATTCTAAAATAATCTCTTATTCCCTTTCAAGTGAGAGTTGTTGGGTTTGTTTGTTTGTTGCTTGTTGTTAGTTTCATTTGGTTTTTGGGAGTGGGGGTTTTGGGGGTGTGTGTGTGTGTGTGTGTGTGTGTGTGTGTGTGTGTGTGTGTGTGTGTG
>CAJQZJ010012348.1:599001-636648 GCA_907164525.1 Lophiomys imhausi | reverse complement strand
GACACTAAGGAAATCCAGAAAATCATATGAACATACTGTAAAATACTTTCTCCACCAAATTAGAAGATCTAAACAAAACGAATAATACACTTTTTTGTTGTTGTTGTTGTTGTTGTTGTTTATTACTTCAAGTTATATCACATTGCCATCTTTCCACCCCTCCCGGTTCCACCCTCCCACTCTCTCTACTCCCTCTCCCACCCTCCCATGTGAAGTGTCCCTACAAATCAGCCCCTCTCAGTTCAACAGTCATATGAGGGGCCTACAAGGCAGCACCACTAAGGCAAAGTGTCTCATTGACAGTAAAACAAGTCTATGTCCATGTTCCCTTTGGTGCATTGGTTGTAGTATAGTTATCTGTACTCTATGGCTAAAATCCAACTATAAGTGAATAGATACCATGTGCGTCCTTCTGGGTCTGGGTTAGCTCATTCAGGATGAGCTTCTCTAGTTCCATCCATTTGGCTGCAAATTGCATAATTTCGTTGTTTCTGATAGCTGAGTAGTATTTCATTGTGTAGATGTACCACAGTTTTTAATCCATTCTTTGGGTGAGGGACATCTGGGCTGTTTCCAGTTTCTAGCTATTACAAATAAAGCTTCTATGAACATAGTTGAGAAGATCTCTGTGGGTTGGTGCAGAATCTTTTTGGATATATGCCCACGAGTGGTATGGCTGGGTCTTGAGTTAGAGCTATTCCAAGTTTTCTAAGATATCTCCAGACTGATTTCCATAGTGGTTGTACAAGTTTGCACTCCCACCAGCAATGGAGCAGTGTTCTCTTTTCTTCAGAAACAATGAAAGTGATCTTAATTAAGACTCCAAGTAATGGGGGATACTGACTCTCAACTGACCATTTTTATGGGACTTGTAACTACGTGAAAGAGTGGGTCTCTGTCTTTATTGTCTGCTTTTAGGACTTTTCCTTCTGTTGGGTTTCCATATCCAACTTTGATACAAGAATATTTGCTTCATCTTATCCTATTTTATATTCTCATTATTTTGTTGCTTTCTTTTAGAAACCAGTTCTTTTCTAATGAGAGGCAGAAAGAGAGTGGATTCAGAAGAGAAGGAAGGTGGTGAGGAACTCGGAAAAGAAGAGGGGAGGGGAACTATAATCAGGATATACTGTATGAGAAAAGAATCTGTTTTCAATTTTTTTTTATTTTAGAGTAGTTTATTCCAAGACATATTATCCAAATGCATGAAATAAGAAGAAAAAGAAACATCACAGGACCCGTAAAACAAAACAAACACATGATCAGAATTTCAGACACACTGAGAACTGATTGCATAGTTGTAGTTATAGTAACAAAAAAAAGAATTTTTCCTGAAAATTGTCAAGAAGAAATAAATAGAAAATTATAGCAATCAATACATTCTGATTATCTTTGAAAATAAAGATATAATAGTATCTTTAACAGAACTTACACATCCAAGTCACCTGCCTGCCGTTCCATTTGATGCTACAAAAATTAAGAATGAGACTAAGGACATTCAAATTCTTGGGAGTGCTACCACATCATATTTTCAATTCTTTTTTTTTTTTTTGGTTTTTCAAAAAGAGAAAAATAAGAAGATATAGGAAAGACATTGCACTCAGATAAAGTAGAAATGGAGGTTGTTGCTAAAAGTAACTGAATTTTTTTTTTTTTACTGAGCAGAACTTTTTAACCATTATCTCCTTCTCTACATTTTTCAGAATTTAAATTTTAAGTCCTAATAAGTCCATACTCTCTTGTGTGGTCAATGAAGTTTCAATATGTCATTGGGTCACAGTGCACTTCAACATGACAAAAACAATTACAAATCACCTGAAGCAAAAACAAGTCCATCTCTCTTTATATGCTTCCTCATAGAAACACAAAATCTAAAATCAAGCTTAATATAGATTTAAAAACAAAACACAGGCTATAAGGCGTCATGTTTAACCTCTAATGAATGTTTGTAGCCTAACAGCAAATTCTTCCCAATCAATATTTCTAATGGGAAATTGATATACTTCTAACCAAAGAAGTTGCAGTGCACCACTCTAATAATCTATCTCTCTTTATTGCATTTGTTTTTAATGATTATTTTCCCCATGCCAATCTAGGCTCTGCTGCCAACACTGGAGCCCAGAGGCCCAAAGAACATCATCTTTATGCTGTACTGCCACCTAGTGATGCTAGTGAAGACCTCACATGGTGCTTTAATAGGTAGTGCATCCTTGAGTTACTGAAAATGAAAGCAGAATCTTCCTTCTATAGAGGAAATTATTCACTCAGTGTTACCTGCACACAAAGGCAAATGATTTTAGTAAACATGAGAGATTTTAGAACTAGGAACATGCATTTCATGATGATTTTTTCTCAAAAATATCAATACAGTGAACACTGGTCTGAGAAAGATCATTTGGGCAGCCTTTGGGACAACAGTTGTTAACTGTACCTGAGATAAGAAATGAACAAAATTGTGAGACAAAGTTTTATCATGACCATTTACAATAAAAAACTATTTACAGAAATCTTGTCACATTATAAGCCAAATGATGTTGGGCTCCTGTTTGAATTTTGGATCACATATACACTCTGTATGACAACTGTGTTATTCAAACTTTTTGTTTGAATAATTTCTTTGAGATTAAAAGATGTATGTGTAAAGAATAAAGGAAAAAATATAAAAATTGCTAACTATTTTGTAGAATAAAACTCTTACTGTCCATGTAAGTACAGAACTCAAAATTAAGTAAGGTAATAAAGATCCACATTTCCCATTTCTGAAATGAATGAGGATGAGCAAATCTTAACCACCACTAAGGTAACTGCTCCCATTTTAAAACATTTACTATGGTTCTAGCACTATTTTAGGGCTTTGACTAACTCATGTAGTGGATACTGTAGTGTCTCCACTTTACAGATGGGATTATGAGGCAGAGAGGAAAACAGCCTGAGTCCAAGCCTAGATTGTGTTCCTTTAATAAACTCTAAGTTTAACAGAGTCTCACTAAATAACACTTTCCATGGGATGGCCCAAGTAACAAGTATTTCATTCTGTGTCCTGTTCAATATGGTATCACTGTTGCTGCTGTCTGAGCTTTCTTCACTTCTTAAGTGACTATTGAGATTGGATAGCTTTTGGTAGTAGTCATAACCTTAATTAGTGTTTGGGACACAACAGCCTTTGCCTCTAGATTGCTCTCTGATTGAAACTGAACCATCACTCATCTGTCATTCACTTTAAAAGACATTTTTTTTTTGGTTTTTCGAGACAGGGTTTCTCTGTGTAACAGCCCTGGCTGTCCTGGACTTGCTTTGTAGACCAGGCTGGCCTCGAACTCACAGAGATCCACCTGCCTCTGCCTCCCAAGTGCTGGGATTAAAGGCGTGCACCACCACGCCCGGCTAAAAGACATTTTCTTATCTCATCTACTGTTAAATGCAACTCTCATTACTATGCATTGGACAAAAGTGAGTTTTCTGAGGTCAGTCTGAGGTATATTCAATAAATTTTTGAATAGGATAATTGAAATCAGTTCTGAGACATAATCAAACCAAAGTCTTTTTGATATTGATGAGGTTTTTGGACAGAATTTCTAACCTCACCCAAGATACCTGGTGGCAGATAATGGTGTGCAGAGGCCTTCTTTTTTTCTCCAAAAAATGGCTTCTGAGAAAATAAGAAGTCTGGAATACTTCAATAATGAGAATCTTACTGACAAAAAAGAAAAACCTCTCAGCCAAGGAAAACAGCTCAACTGCAATAGTTGTTAAATTAAGTATCTGCTTGTTATACTTGGCAGAACTTTCTGGAAGAAGCATGTGAACAGAGATCACTGTAAACCATCCATCCCACAAAATTCTCACTGCACATGCTATTTATTCACCTGGAAGACAGCACAAATCTGAAATTGGCATAAATGAAGTTCATGGCAAGGCTGTACTGAACCAATAATCTCTGTCATAACTTTAGGATACCTGGATTCCTGTCTCATCTAGATCTAGATGAATTATAAACATGGGGCCACAAGAAGCAAAAAGCCTTTTAGGGGAGGTGGAAGAGGACAGTAAGTCTTCCTTAGTGGATAAAGCATGGTGGGTATGGCCAGTATTTAAGAGACCTGAAATATGAATGAGGCATTGAAATTTTATGGTGGCAGAATGATTAGAAAATATGTCTAAAAACAATCCCTAGTTGAATAGTGTGAGTGTTTTGGGGAGGTGACTTTAGAAACACTGATGTAGATTCCTCTGATAGGGATTCTTTCTGCTGTGTTGCCTTTACTTCACCCTATTCACTTCATTCTGACGTTAAAATGTCTTCAAAATTAAGAGTTTATAAATATTAAATTGTCCATTAATAGGCTGGTAATTTTAAAATTCGATCACCCCACTGAGAGTTTTTGACGTGGTGGAAAGCATTGCAAAGAGACAATGGTAGCATGCACAAGGCCTGCACACACTCAAGTCAGATGAAGTCACAACACTGAGAAAGGGAAGAAGACACAGGCTCCCAACCCTATCTGGAAGTTATCTCAAATTGGTATCTACTGGCAAAGGGAAAATCAATACCCTCCAATGTAGTCTTACTGGATATGTTAACCAAACTACATGGTAGGCCTTGTGTCCAGAAGTAGTTTGTCAACACAAAACTAACATGGATACCACTGAGTTTTGTAAACTCTTGTCTCATTTTTGCTTAGACTATTTTTTGTGGACATATTAGTCCTTTGCTTGTTTTGATTTCTGGTTTTATGTATTTTTGGATTTTTCTTTCTATTTCTTTCTTCTAAAAGGGAGAAAATAAAAAATAAACCACAAACTTGGCTGTGTAAGGAGATGAAGAAGACCTGGGAGGAATTGTGTCAGAAAAAAACTATGTTCAACATATGTTTCATGTTAACTTTTTTCAATAAAATAAAGTTAAGAGGCAATCAATAAAAAATCTGCAGAGATATTTGTTCCCTTCCCTGGTTATCAAATTGCTGGATCAATGAAACTCCTCAACCTGGAATTTAGCCCAGGAGTCTCATTCTCTAAGGACAAGGTTGCAGCCAGGTGCCAGAAGAACTTGTCTCTAAGAGGGACTTGACACAGTACTGATACCTTATCAGAACACTTTGCACAGAAAACAGGAGACAACCAGGGTCCTCTGGGTTAAATGATGGACCATATCTTGACAGGACTACTTAATTATATATACTACTCATAATCAGTTTGAACCTAAACATGTCAGGACTCCAAGATGGATATGTGTGGTTGGGAGTGGGGGGGGGTCACTGGATCATGTTATTCATTACTCTTCTCAATACTGCCATAGTAAATAAATCTCCTTTCTCAGATTTTCACTGTTATTTGTCTTTTTATAATTGTCTTATTGAAGACAGGTGTTGAGTACTAGCGTATTATGGCTGGGCAAGTCCAGAGTTTGACCGTAGAAATTCTGGGAACATCATTTACTATTTTTTTTCACTTGAAGGGATATGGAATGGGTTGAGTAGACAGACACTCCTTGAATGGCTAACAGGCCTGTGTGGAATCAAGCAGGAGTCTGAGGCAAAGCAAAAGAGACAAGAGTGAAGGTAGACATGCCAGGCTTCATCCCACACTAACTGTATCTATAAGTGAGAAGATTATGCTCTCAAGCAAAAGCAGATTATAAATTAAGAGATATAAATTAAAGAAGGCTGAGACCTCTAATCCCTTGGAAAGAACTGGTCAGATTGTTTCACTGCTAAATTTACAGATGTTATGGACATTGTCTCATGATTTTTAGTAAAGTGCATGATGACCATAGGCATATTAGGAATGTAATTAGACATTTTTGTCCCTCTACTTTAAATAAATTATTAAAAGATATACCTTAAACTTTAAAAAAAAACAAGGAAGCAGATGAGGAGTGTGAGGGGGAATAGGGTGTGAGGGTGTGACCAGAGGGGGGAGTAGGGAGGGGACTGTGATTGAGATGTAACTTGAAGAAATAAAAAATAAAATAAAATTTAAAAAATAAAATAAAAATTAAAAAAAAAGATTTCCATTTTCTCCTAATTTCTTTGAAATGTCAGGAAACTGAAGTGGCAGATCTTTAGACTCAAGTGATACTGCTACTATTTGTAACATTACTCAGGAAACATTGGAGCTCAGTAAATGTTAATTGATTCAATGATCAGTCAATGGACAGACAGGATCTAGGACACAGAGCTAGATAGCATGCTGTTTTCTGGATTTTTGTCTACAGAATTACATATATGTTTCTTGAACAAATAGCAAAAGGCACCTGTGGAAAATTTAAGAATATTTATTTTGACTCTAAAATCACATTAAAACTGTCCATGAGACTTTCTCCAGAAGTATCTTTATCCCTATCATGGTGTGGCACTAAGCTAGGAAATGTGCAGAAAAACACTGATAGGAAGATATATAAAAATCTAACACCTGAAGGTGATAAGGAACTCTATGAACAAAAACCACAGCTGGTCACAAGTTCTGTGTGGAATATGCTCAAGTAGATAAAAATAAACCTACCATATTCCTAAAGGACTCAACATCTTACTCTACAAATACTTGTTCAGCCATTATCATTGCTGCTTTTTGCACAATTGCTAGAAAATGAAAACCATCAAAATTTTCCTCAACATTTTGAAAGTTTGAAAAAACTTCAACAGTCTTTTGTTGTGAAAATGTACTACATATACATTATGGAACACTACTCAGCTATAAAGAAAAATGAAATCATGAGCTATACAAGTAAATGAACTGGAAAAGATCATATTGAGTGAGGTAAGATAGTGCCAAAAAGACAAACATTGCATGTTCTCTCTCAGTTGAAGCTCCTAGCTCCATATCTTCATATATGAGTACATAACTTAGCATAACAAAAGAATCCAGGAAGCAAACCAGGACGATTGCCAGGATAGGAAGGTTGCAGATCATGTGAGGGGAATAAAAAGGTACAAGTGTTTGATCAGGGAAATGGGAACTGGGGGGTTCTTTAGAGGAGGGAAAGGAAAGTAAATACAGAAGGGAGGAAGTTAAAGACAAATAGGATACAAGTTATGTGAAAGGGAACGTGTGAAAAGGGGAGGTCTTTAGGGAGAGGGAAACAAAAGTATGGAAGGAAAGGATATAACAATATGTATATCAAAAGTCATAAGCAATCACACTATTTATTATTATAATGTTTATTTATTACATCAAGTTACATCTCCATCATAGTGCCCTCTTTCCATCCCTCCAGGTTCCATCCTCCCACCCTCTTCTCCCTCTCCCATCCATCCCACTCCTCTGATGTGGAGTATCCCTACAAATCAGCCCCTCTCAGTTCAACAGTCATATGAGGGCTAAAAGCTTCTTGCTTTGGGGGGGCCTACATGGTAGCACTCCTAGGGCAAATTGTCCCATTGATAGGTAACAAAGTCTATGTTCCTGATCTTTTTGGTGTGTTGGTTGTAGGATAGTTATCCTGTACGATATGGCTAAAATCCAATTATAAGTGAGTAGATGCCATGTGCATCTTTCTGAGTCTGGGTTAGCTCTATCATCAGAGAAATGCAACTCAAGACAACTCTGAGATTCCATCTCACACCTGTCAGGATGGCTAAGATCAAAAATTCAAATGACCGCACATGCTGACAAGGTTGTAGAGAAAGGGGACCACTTCTCCCTTGCTGGTGGGAGTGCAAACTTGTACAACCACTATAGAAATCAGTCTGGCGATATCTTACAAAACTTAGAATTTCCCTACCTCGAGATCCAGCCATACCACTCTGGGTATCCAGCCAAACAATTCCTCACCAAACTACAAGGTCATACCTCATCTATGTTCATAGTAGCTTTATTTGTAATTGCTAGAAACTGGAAACAACCCAGATGTCCCTCAACTGATGAATGGATTAAAAAAAAATTGTAGTACAAAATGGAATACGACTCAGCTTTCAGAAACAAGGAAATCATGCAATTCTTAGCCAAATGGATGGAACTAGAAAAGCTCATTCTGAGTGAGCTAACCCAGACTCAGCAATCACACTATTAACTATCTAATAAAAACTATTAATGTATGTAATTCTGTGTATTAGTATACGTACATAGTTTTAATAAACTTTTCTCATCTGAGTTAACAATGTTCCCTCCAAAATCGAAAGATTAACTTTAAAAATGGTCAATTTTACACACAAGAAGCTTTTTTTGAGTTGTTGGTCAGGGATCTCTAAGAGACTCCCAAAACATATAGCTCATTACTATTGCCCATGGTTTCCCCCAACCCAAGAAGTCGAAGTTACTATTGCAGAAGAAAACATGCACTCCAGAAATAGATCTCAGAGGCCCTTGAGCTAGAACTGACCTGAATATGTGTCCCTGGAGAACAAGTTTTCACAGTACCAGAAAGGTCATGCAAAGTTCCAAAGGAGGTAGATAACAACAGTCTGACCCAGCTATGATACTTATGAACCACATCAATAAGTAGCATGGAATGAAAACCGTAGGAGTGCAGTAGTGGAACACATACTGTAGTGGTTTGAATAAGAATGGCCCCCACAGGCTCACATATTTAAATGGTTTGTCATCAGCTGGTGGACCTACTTGAAAGGACTAGAAGGAGCTTTGTTGGAGGAAGTATGTCATTAGGGGTGGGCTTTGAGGTTTCAAAAAACCCATGCCAAGCACAAATTTCCTTTCTGCTGCCTGTAATCAGGATATAGAACTCTTAGCTACTTCTCCAGCACCATGTCTACCTGTGTGCAACCATTTTTCACAAAATGATGATAATGGGCTAAATCTCTGAGACTTTAACCAAGTCCCAAATAAATATTTTCTTTCATAAGAATTGTAGTGGTCATGGTGTCTCTTCACAGCAATAGAAGAACGACTAAGATACACACCCTCCACAATAAGGAAACTGCCTGGTACTAAAAACCTAGTTAACTGCTCAGTAACAGTGAAGTCCTTATTGGAAAATCTACAAGTACTAATTTACTAAACCAGCATAATTCCTAACTACACTCTAAATATTTGTCCTTATACTCACTGATGTGTACTAATAACGTCATCAAGGAAATTTCTCTTTGCAACAGAGATCACTAGAGAAAAACAATCAAAATGCATATTCCTGGAGCCCTCTTCCAGTAGACACCTCTACAAAATACTCCCATTCCCAAGGCTCAGGAAACATTACAGAAGAGTGGGAAGAAAGGTTGAAAGAGCTAGAGAGAATCATGGTGTTTGCTGTGAGATTGCCTCCAATAATATCAGATACCACACACAAAATATTCTCACCAATGTGACTGCCTAAAAAATAAGCTGAACAAGAGCTTTACCAATAGACATGCCAAAGTGGACAGGGAAAACTCCACAAAGTCTTAGCAATACACAAAGAACTATAGGAAACTAAGAAATATTAGATCAGAAGGAATAATCTTTCCCAGAGAAGAACATAACAATTAATTATCCAATGCCAGAGGTCAGCCCTGAAAACATACATACAAGTAACATTATTCAGACTGAGCAAGTTATATTTAGAAATTAGTCAGCCTCGTCTCAAACCCATGGTGATAGTGCTTCCCTTTTACACCCTCTGAACTTTTCCTCATTATTGTTTCTCTCTGTAGTGGAAGTTGCACATATAATAAAGTCATGGCTGCTAAGCCTTGCATTCTTCTTCACTTGCAAAAACTTAACTCAGAACAGGTTCATCATTAGCAACATGTAGATTCCTTACTGTAATACTAAGTGCAGAGTTGGAATTATGAAACAGAAAGTTGTCCCTCATCTGTCCTTCTTGTCCCCATCAATGTGGCTGATGAATTATCTGAGAAGTCACAGTTAAAAAACTTTGAACTAAATTTTCGTTCTACAGAAAAAATTATGAAACGAATTCATGAACAAAACTGACAGGTAAATGAAATAATCTGCAGAAAAATAAAAAAAATTATTCCTAGAATTTTAGAATGAAAAATTTTAGTCCTGTAATTACATGTATTTTGATACTCCTTTTTTATTTACATATAAGAAAATACAGCTTCGATGCTTATCTTCTACTTGGAGTAGAATAGGGGGTGCTGTCAGGCGCTGATATGTCTCGATATCAAAAAAATCTTGATTTAAGATAACATCTTTGAATGCCATATTCTGCAGATCTCTTGGGGTTTTTGAAGATGCCCTATCCATCTCTTGTATTTAGATAAGCAAATGTTGCTTGTCTCTTAGCAACTTGATTACTGGGTAGTTTAGAGAATATCTGTGATAGACTGGAAGAACCTCCACTGTAAGATGGTTGAATTAGTGGCAAGCCTATCTCTTGGCATGAAAAAACCTCTTGCACCAACTGCAGACAGACTGCTGTCCAAAAAGGACAAAACTTGGTAGCAGGGAAGTCGACAGCCTAACTCTGCCAAGACAGGGTAGGTAAGTCCTTCATAATCCCTGCTCTACAACAAATGTCTGTCAGAGAAACAGGACCCAAAGGCTGAAGACTGATGCAGGAATGTATGGAGAGAAAATGGGAACTGTCCAGGCAGTCATTGGTATGTCCTTTCTTAGTTTTGGAAGCTGCAGGCCCTGCACTTCCTATATAAGCAAATATATTTATCCCTCTCAGGTCTCTGAGGTGGTTGAAGAATAGACAGCTAGAGTCTCATAGTTAAATTTTGAGTTGTTTAGGAATCAAGAGGGTGTTATAGATCTAAGAAGATACTCTTAAAAGTGTGTTGCAAGTTAGTATGAATGTTGAGTCACATATAGACCTTTAAACTCATGGAGATGGTTAGATAGTAGAATGTTAAAGTCAGGGGCCAAATATGAATAAACTGGACATTGGGAAGGTATACTGGGCCATTTAACTCTCATAAATGTGGCATATTTATATCTGTTGTTTTGTATAATACTTACTGTAATAAGAGAAGGAACCATCTGTTGGACTGAAAGGGGAAACTTCTGGGGGGAAGAGGGTGGAAGGGCGGGATAGGAAGGGGGAATAGGGAGGGGTTTGTTACTGAGATGTAACTTGAAGAAAAAAATAAAGTATTTAAAAAAATAATAATAATAAAAAAGAAAATACAGCTTAAGATAAAAATCTGAAAAGAAAATTATTATTTGAAGGATTGCAAATGATATGTTTCTCTGGGAATCTACTTCTTTGTTAATTTTTCACTATTTGATGTAGTATAAACATAAAGATTACTTTCCACACATTAAACCCCACTATGTACCAGATCTTTCACTGTCTTACAGATTTGAGGGCTGAGCCAAAGTGGCATCATTTTCTTAGTCCCTTCACTGCTTGATCAGTCACATGACAATGGGTATCTAACCTCAGGAGTGATTTCATTCATTTCTTTCCATTCTGATTTTCAAACCTTCATTTTCCCTAATAATTTCCTCCTCTTCCATTCCTCCCTATACCATATCCTATAGAGTATGATACCCCAACTTTGAGTCATGTGAAACATCAAGAATGCATGCATAAGAGAAACAATTAACGGAAGAGATAGTCTTCCATATGCTTCATTTCCTGTGTCATCCAGAAAACTTACAAGTTCAATTATCCACTGCTGCAGAACCTCTGGTACTAAACCAGAACAAGCAATGATGCTTAAGATTTTAAACTGAGATCACTGTGTCATGCACTATTCCAAAGAATTATATACATGAACTCATTTAGTTCTCATGTCAACTCCATGAGAAGGGTCTGCTCTCGTGCTTATCTCACTAATAAAGTTAGATAAGCATTTGGAGCATCAGCATAAGGAATTTGGTTACCACCTAGAACTTGTAGGTAAGCCCTATTGCTGACGATACCAAATAAAAATAAAAATAAAACAGAATGTAATGTTTATTTAAAACAAAACAAACAACAAAACCAAGCTATCAGGGGCTGGAGAGTCAGCTCAGTACAATGATTAAGAGCACTTGTTGCTATTTCAGAGGACTGGTTTGGTTCCCAGCACTCTCATGGCAGCTCACAAACATCTATAACTCAGTCCAAGGAGACTGTCTACATTTTTTCTGACCTCCTCAAAAAGTATTTGGAGAAATTCAGCAGGAACTAACATTAGACTCTTTCCTAAGGACTAGGCCTTAGAGTATCCAAAGGTGCTATAAAACTGTCAACTGAGAAAAGTAATGAAAGATTCTACCCAGCCTAACATACTCAGGCAATGACCAGCACAACAAGAATATTTTAAGGATGCAATAATGGCAGTTATATCTTGAGGTAACTAACATCTGACTAATTGGACTTGAGTACCACTAATGGCTGGTACTGTAAACCTAGCCAAATACTTGCAATTGGTAAGGTCCTAGACCCTAGAGGGGAGACTATCTCCATGTTCCTAAGCCAGTATAATTCCCAACTACCTTCTAAATACCTATCCTTATATTCACACAGTATACATCTCACCCTTCATCAAAGCTTTTCATGGCAGATGGAAACCATGACAGAAATCCTAAACAGTTTATGACAACTAGTAGTAAAAGGCCGAAACATCACATTTCAGTTTTTTTCTTTACCTCTTAACCCTTCCATCCCATTTCTCTGGGGTGGGGTGTCCTTATATAACAGTCCCTCATCTCAGTTGAGAGGTCGTATGAGGGCCAAGAGCCTCCTCATTCATTGGGTGTCAACGAAGCAGTACCATCAGTGAAAAGTGTCTCGTTGCCCGGGAGAGAGAACTACTAAACAAACAAACCAATAAGCAGACAGTAGATAAAAAAGACTAAAAAATAGAAAAAAATAGAAAAAATATATAAAAATTAAAAATAAGAAGTCTATGTCCAAGTTCCCTTTGGTGTGTTAGTTGTAGTATCGATACCTTCTACTATATAGCTAAAATCCTACATAGATGCCATATGCGTCCTTCTGAGTCTGGCTTAACTCACTCAGGATGAGCTTTTCTAGTTCCATCCATTTGGCTGCAAATTGCATAATTTCATTGTTCCTGATAGCTGAATAGTATTCCATTGTGTAGATGTACCACAGTTTTTTAACCCATTCTTCCGTTTAAGGGACATTTGGGTTGTTTCCAGTTTCTAGCTATTACAAATAAGGCTGCTATAAACATAGATGAGGAAAATTCCTTATGATTCCGTGAAGAGGCATTTGGGTGTATACCCAGAAGTGGTATGGCTGGGTCCTGAGGCAAAGCTATTCCAAGTTTTCTAAGATATCGCCCGACTGACCTCCATAGTGGTTGCACAAGCCTGCATTCCCACCAGCAATGGAGTAGGGTACCCCTTTCTCCACACCCTCGCCAGCATGTGCTGTCATTTGAGTTTTTGATCTTAGCCATTCTGACAGGTGTGAGATAGAATCTCAGGGTCGTCTTGAGTTGCATTTCTCTGATGATTAAGGATGTTGAACATTTCTTCAAGTGTCTCTCAGCCATTAGCGATTCCTCCTTTGTGAATTCTCTATTTAGCTCTGTTCCCCATTTTTTGATTGGATTATTTGGTTTCTTGGCATTTAATTTCTTGAGTTCTTTGTAGATTTTGGATATTAGCCCTCTGTCAGATGTGGGGTTGGTGAAGATTTTCTCCCAGTGTGTAGGCTGCCGTTTTGTTTGAATGACAGTGTCTTTTGCCTTACAGAAGCTTGAGGTCCCATTTATTGATTGTTGATCTCAAGTCCTGAGCTGTTGGTGTTCTGTTCAGGAAGTTGTCACCTGTGTCAATGAGTTCGAGGGTTTCTCCCACTTTTTCTTCTAGTAGATTTAGTATGAACAGCCTTATGTTAAGGTCTTTGATCCACTTGGACTTAAGTTTTGTACAAGGTGATAAGTATGAGTCTACTTTCATTCTTTTACAAGTGGACATCCAGTTGGACCAGCACCATTTGTTGAAGATGCTGTCCTTCCTCCATTGTGCCGTTTTGGCTTCTTTGTCAAAAATTAGGTGGCCATAAGTGTGTGGGTCTGTTTCTGTATCTTCAATTCGATTCCATTGATCTACTGGTCTGTTTCTATACCAATACCACGCTGTTTTTGCAACAATTGCTCTGTAGTACAGCTTGAAATCAGGGATGGTGATACCTACAGATGATTTTTTTTTTTATTGTACAGGATTGATTTAGCTATTCTGGGCTTTTTGTTGTTCCATATGAAATTGAGGCTAACTCTGTCCAAGTCTATAAAAAATTGTGTTGGTATTTTGATAGGAATTGCATTGAATCTATATATTGCTTTTGGTAGGATGGCCATTTTTATTATGTTGATCCTACCTATCCACGAGCATGGGAGATCTTTCCATCTTCTAAAGGCCTCTTGTATTTCTTTCTTCAAGAGCTTGAAGTTCTTGTTGTACAAGGGGTTATTTCAATTTTCTTGTATCTGTTGAGGCTATCTTTGTGTCCAACTATATGGTCGATTTTGGAGAAGTTTCCATGAGGTGCTGAGAAGAAGGTGTATTCTTTTGTGTTTGGGTGAAACGTTCTGTAGATATCTGTTAGGTCCATTTGTTTCATGATCTCTGTTAGACTCATTATTTCTCTGTTTGACTTCTGTCTTGATGATCTGTCCATAGTTGTGAGTGTGGTGTTGAAGTTTCCCACTATTAAAGTGTTTGGATCAATGTGCGATTGAAGTTTTAGAAGCGTTTCTTTTATAAATGTAGGCGCCTTTGTATTTGGGGCATAGATATTCAATATTGAGATGTCCTCTTGGTGGATATTTCCTTTAATGAGTATGTAATGCCCTTCTCTGTCTTTTTTTATTAACTTCAATTGGAAGTCTATTTTGTTTGATATTAGGGTGGCTACTCCAGCTTGTTTCCTGGGTCCATTTGCTTGGAAAATCTTTTCCCAGCCCTTTACTCTGAGATAGTGTTTATCTTCAATAGTGAGGTGTGTTTCTTGTATACAGCAAAAAAGATGGGTCTTGTTTACAGATCCAGTCTGTAAGTCTGTGTCTTTTATTGGCGAGTTGAGTCCATTGATGTTGATGTATATTAGGGACCAGGGGTTGTTATTTCCCAGTATTTTGGTATAGCTGGCTGTCTTGTGTTTCTTTTTGTTTAGTTTCTGTGGAGGTTTCTATTTCCTCTTTTTTCTTGGGTGTGGTTATCTTCTCTGTGTTGGAATTTTCCTTCTAGGATCTTCTGTAGGGCTGGGTTTGTGAGGAGATATTGTTTGAATTTGATTTTGTCATGGAATTTCTTCTTTTCTCCTTCTATGTTGATAGAGAGTTTTGCTGGGTATAGTAGTCTGGCTGGGCACCTCTGTTCTCTCAGGGCTTGTAGGACATCCGTCCAGGCCCTTCTAGCTTTTAAAGTTTCTAAGGAGAAGTCAGGTGTGATTCTGATGGGTCTGCCATTGTATGTGACTTGGCATTTTTCTCTTACAGCTTTTAACATCCTTTCTTTGTTCTCTACATTTGGAGTTTCTATTATTATGTGGCGAGAGGAGTTTCTTTTCTGATCTAATCTGTTTGGTGTTCTCTAAACCTCTTGAATTTTTACTGGCATCTCTTTCTTTAGGTTTGGGAAGTTTTCTTCTATGATTTTTGTTGAAGATATTTCCTGGACCATGGAGTCGGGAGTCTTCTCTTTCCTCTATGCCTATAATTCTTAGGTTCCATCTTTTCATTGAGTCCTTGATTTCTTGGATGTTGTGGGTGAGAGATTTTTTTAGCTTTCTCATTTTCTTTGGATGTTGTACTGATTTCTTCCATCTACTCTTCCATGCCTGAGATCCTGTCTTCCATCTCTTCCATCCTATTTTTCATACCCACATACGTAGTTCCTATTCTCTTCTCTTGATTCTCCATTTCCTCTTTTAACTCTGACTGTGTTTTCTTTATTGTTTCCATTTCTATTTTCATGTCTTGAATGGTAGTGTTCGTTTTGTACATTTCCTTCTCCAGTTTGCTTGTTTTTGCGTGGAGATCTTTCATTGTTTTGTCCTTTTCCTGTTCAAGCTGAGTCACCTTGGCTTGGAGCTCTTTAATGGTGTTTGTTGTTTTGATTTGTAAAATTTTAGCTGCTTTGAATTCCTTCATAGTTTTAAGTTCTTCTTGAAGGGACTCTATCACTTTCCATAATGTAGAATTGACATCGTTTTCATGTGTTTCAGTTGTGGTGAGGTGGTTTCTTTTGTTGGAGACATTTCACTTTTTTTTTTGGGGTCTGGGGCCTCTGGCCATGTGGAATTTTTTTGCTGTCTTCTGGACTTGGGTCTGAAGGGGGTGCTTTGGTATAAGATTCAAGTTGCCTTACTCTACCCCATAAGGTGAGTCATTCAACCCTGCCTCCCAGGTGGAAACCTAACTAATCCAGGTGGCGGGGCTGTGTATAAGTAAGCTCTGGTTTCCTGCCTAAAGGGCCCGTACTAGTACAAAAGTCCGATATACGACAGTTTCTCATATCTCACAGATTGCCTGGGGTTGGTTCCTGTAGCGGGTAAATATGCAGTTCAGCTCCAATAGCCTTGCGGCTCCTGCAGCTTGTAAACTGGCCAGTTTTGTCATAGACTGCGATCTGCAGTCTGAAGGCACTTTGCAGCCGAGCGAGCTTGGCTCACTTCCAAGGGTCGCAACCTTTTGCCAGATAGTTGGATTGTCTGTGTCTGTGTGAGACATGGGAGTGCCCAGCAGGGTGGGGATTATCTCTGCGTGGGATCTGAATCTGCTTGCTGGGTATTAGGTTGGAACTTACCGGGAGTCTCTCCTGTTGGGGGATGGGTGATCCCGATTCCCGGGTCCAGCGGCTTCCTTGCGTGTCCAAGAGTGGGAAGGAGAGTCCTGCCCAGGCATCTTCCGTGGTCCCTGGTAGCTGTGTGAGATTTAGAAGGGGTTGTGCCCTTTGTACAGCGTCCTGCAACACTTGCCGCCTTGTGACTGTTAACCCCGAAATCAAAATACGTCCGCGCAGGCCGCTGCCATCTTGGATCCCCCCTGCCCACTAAATCTTAATGCCAATGTCTCCTGAACAAGATTGACACAATGACACCACCAGTTGACATCCCAGAGTGAATGGGGAAAATCTCAAAAGGCCCTATCCATAGATTAAAAGCTATAAACAATTAATACCTCTTGAGAGAGAAAGATTCAGTCTGCTGAAGGGATGAGTGTAAAAAAAATATTAATTAAACTATTTATCATTATTTATATTATTGTTAATTGTTTTGGCGGCTGTTAATCCTTAACCAGACGTTATAAATGAACACACAGACACCATGTGGATTTTAACAAGCCCTGGCCTGAGTTGTGCAATCCTGGCCCATCTAAGCTATCTCTTAATTCTATTACCCAAATATGACCCCATATATGCATATGTCCCCTTGGACTGTCATTTTCTATGTCATGCCGATGTTCCTGGTCATGTGGAATGAGGTTTTTTGTTTTTTTTTTCCTAACCCATGGCGTGTGTCTTTCTTCCTGCTGCTCATGGCTGGAAGCACATTCCTCTGTCTAAAGCACAGGCTTCCTGTCTTTCTCTGTCTTTGCCCAGTCTCAGGCCTCAGCATTTATTTTAACCAATCAGAGTCAATATAAGTAACAGACAGCAAGCAGGACCAATTAATTAACATTTAGAATGCTTAACACTACCCCAACAGATGAGTCCCCTGAACGGTTTTCCAGTACCAAGTGTTCAACCCGAAGAATGTGTATACAGACAAGCAACACTACACAGACCCGGCAGGAGTGTGTGTATGTGAAAATAATAAAAATAAAAGAGTTTGTTGGGGCTAATAACATTGCTTCTGATAGGCTTATTTCAATGCTGAGATCTAGTTACCTCCCCTTCTGAGGCATTCTCTTGATTGGTTAATAAATGTCACGGATAGCCAATTAGCTGGGCAGAAAGAGTATAGGAAGGTGGGACTTCCTGAGATTAGAGCAAGAACCCTGCCCTTTACACAGAGGATTAGCTCTTTCTGCTAGGAGACATAGAAGCCTACTAGACAATCAGCTGGAGAAGGAAGGAGGACAGATGCCATGGCTTAGAGAAAAGAACATCATTCCACATGGCCTGGAACATCAGCCTAGCATGGAGAATAGCAGTCCAGGGGATGTATGTATATTATATGGGGCTGTATTCAGAAATAGAATTAAGAGCTAGTTTAGATGGGCCAAGATTGCTCAATTCAGGTCAAAGCTTGTTAAAATTCTTGATGTCTCTGTGTGCTCACTTATAATGGCTGGTGAAGGATTAACAGCTGCTAATCAATTAAATATAAATACTAGTAAACAATTTTAATCATTTATTTATTTCTATAAAAGTTCATGAAAGTAGCCATGAAGCAGAAAGGATATGGGAGGAGTCAAAGAGAAGAGAGGTGTAATAGAAATGTGAATGCAGTGAAAATGTGTAAAAAATCTTTTAAAAAATAGATAGAGCCATTCAATAATGTTATTATAAAAACCCTACTATTGGTCTTCCTGTGTCCTCAGTGACCTCCTTGCTACCCTGTGCTGAAAAACCAACTGCTACACATGCATTCATTCTTTTCTCTCACTGCTAGAATGGCAAGACCAGAAAAGAGTCGTGCTAAGGAGCACTGCCTCCTGCAGACACTGTGGAATCAGCTGCTTCAGAATATCCAAAGGAAAGCTCAGGAAACTGCCTAAAGGCCAAAAGGACACTTTATTGCATTTATAAGGCACAGATTTTGTAGCTTCTTAGATATTTGCATTGCTATGCAATTATACTTTATGGTATCATTATCAATGGTTTGAAAAGATATAAACAGTATATGTGAAATATAGCTCAAACTGAAAAATGTAAACCATATAAATCAAAATCATATAACAGTGACTCAGTTCTCAGTTGTGTACCTGTCATATACATAAAGAATGGTATTCACCCTTGCATATAGACGTAATATTAAGATTGTATTGGGCTACATAGGCATTGATCTTTGTATATTGATACATAATTAAGAGTATATTTAACCACAATTGAATAGATATTTGTATATTGATACAAATTTAAAGGTAATGCTTCCTAATGGTATCATACCTAGAGATACTTAAAAATAAAATGTGAAGCTCTGACCTCTTGATACCAACCGTCTAAAATGGTCTAGGATAGTTAAGAAAAACAAACTCCTAGTCATGTAAACATGTCACTTTGTTAGCTATTATGACAGTCTATCACAGATATTCTCTAAACTACCCAGTAATCAAGTTGCTAAGAGACAAGCAACATTTGCTTATCTAAATACAAGAGATGGATAGGGCATCTTCAAAAACCCCAAGAGATCTGCAGAATATGGCATTCAAATATGTTATCTTAAATCAAGATTTTTTTTTGTTATCGAGACATATCAGCGCCTGACAGCACCCCCTATTCTACTCCAAGTAGAAGATAAGCATCGAAGAACCTCCACTGTAAGATGGTTGAATTAGTGGCAAGCCTATCTCTTAGCATGAAAAAACCCCTTGTACCAACTGCAGACAGACTGCTGTCCAAAAAGAACAAAACTTGGTAGCAGGGAAGTCAACAGCCTAACTCTGCCAAGACAGGGTAGGTAAGTCCTTCATAATCCCTGCTCTACAACAAATGTCTGTCAGAGAAACAGGACCCAAAGGCTGAAGACTGATGCAGGAATGTATGGAGAGAAAATGGGAACTGTCCAGGCAGTCATTGGTATGTCCTTTCTTAGTTTTGGAAGCTGCAGGCCCTGCACTTCCTATATAAGCAAATATATTTATCCCTCTCAGGTCTCCGAGGTGGTTGAAGAATAGACAGCTAGAGTCTCATAGTTAAATTTTGAGTTGTTTAGGAATCAAGAGGGTGTTATAGATCTAAGAAGATACTCTTAAAAGTGTGTTGCAAGTTAGTATGAATGTTGAGTCACATATAGACCTTTAAACTTAAGGAGATGGTTAGATGGTAGAATGTTAAAGTCAGGGGCCAAATATGTATAAACTGGAACATTGGGAAGGTATACTGGGCCATTTAACTCTCATAAATGTGGCATATTTATATCTGTTGTTTTGTATAATACTTACTGTAATAAGAGAAGGAACCATCTGTTGGACTGAAAGGGGAAACTTCTGGGGGGAAGAGGGTGGAAGGGCGGGATAGGAAGGGGGAATAGGGAGGGGTTTGTTACTGAGATGTAACTTGAAGAAAAAAAATAAAGTATTTTAAAAAAAAGACTTTCTTACACATATAAACAAAACAAGCCTATAAAAACAATATTCTGAAGATAATCATTGTAGAAATATGAAAAAATTCATTACATTAATTTTATCTTCAGAGGCAGGAGGATGGTTTGTATTTATTCAAATCACACCTACTATTAAATAATCAAATATCGTATAACATTGTATAAAGCAAGAAGAAAAATAAATTATGAAAGCAAACAAGCCTAGGACTTAGCAGTGAAAAAATGCCTACTTCTCCAACATTATTTTCCATAATGAAATAAAAATATTATCCAATGTGTTAGAGTGTATTTAAAAGGAGTATGTAGTATCATTGTGATTTTAACAGTTGTCTAAGGAAAAATGGATGCAAAATAAGTTACTTGCAAGAAATGTGTCAATGTATCAAAGTAAGCTTAAACAGGAAACTTTATTTTGTCTTTACTTAATATACACTTTAAATTTGGAAACACTTTCGAGAAATCATAATATGGTCTCCAAGAAAATTAGCTAAAAATAATTTTCATTAGTTTTTTCTTAAACAAGTTTATTCAACAGAGATAGAAGTTTCTGAATATTTTACATTCGAATCACTGAATATATTGGTTTGTCGATCAAGTCACTTAGACAACTTTCTGCTCAATGGAGCTGTTCTGGCCCCACATCTAGAGGCAAAACTCCATGTAGAATTTTTGCATTAACAATACACCCTTATTTATAGAATGTAGAATACAAAAGGACCTTGGGGAAAATAAATAGAGAGAACATTGTATGAATGCTAACAGAGTCTGCTAAGTGAGTGCCACACATGTGCCAACTGTCGATATGTACGACTCAGCCTCATCTAGGATCCCTACTTCTTAAGGTGGACATTAACTTTAAACTTCTAACTGCCACATGTTACAAAAATAATCACAACTCCCACCTGCCATCTGTGTCAATTTCTCACAAGTTATTCTTTCTGACCAGAAATGTGACATTTTAACTGAGGCTGCAAACCATTAAACATAAAGTAGTCATTTCTATTTCTATGTAGTTACTGAAGGTTCAATTTTATTGTTAAAATTCAAGGGCCCTTCAGTAGGGATAAAATATGTGGCTTATATTTATAACTGTACCTACTCAATTCCCATTTCGGGAAAAAAAATGAACCTCAAAGTATTTAAAGTTTTGTAATAAAAATCAAAATCACAAAAGGGGGTTATTTCAAGGAAGTGTTATTTGAAAGAATATTTACTACTCTGTGTATGTGTGCACACATATCATGTGGTCATGATGACCTGCATGTGAAGGTCAGAGAACCACTTCCAGGAGTCAGTTCTGCCCTTGCATTGTGGGTTCAGGCATCAATTTCAGGTTGGCAAGCTTGTACAACAAGTACTTTTATTTCATGAGACACCTTGCCAGCCCAAAGAATTGTTTTAATTCAACAAATAGAAGTGTTTGAACACACATTATACAACTTCCATAAGTAACAGCTATTATTTGTTCTGGGTAAGCTATTCAAAGCCTAGATGTATATGAACCAAGATATTTAAGTCTCTTCCTGAAAATAAAATAAACTAATTGGTTCAGGGTACTAGAAACCTGTTTTTGCTGACCCATGCTGGATCAGATAGTGAGGTCTTTGGCTCTTAAAGATATTTGGTCAGGAGGAGTGGGAGTTACTGCAGGTTCTAAGAGAAAAGCAAGATTAGTCATGTCCTGGTTGATGAGCAGTCACAACTCACATTATCTGAAGGACAGACTCAACTTTTTAAAGGCTAATCCTCTTTTAAATAAAGCATTTTCCAAAGCCATGTCTAATAACAATCCTCCATTGTTCACTAAGCAGGAAGTTAATGCTTGAAGTTAGGCCCTGAGGGACTGGCATTATGCTACAAATAATGCTCTTAATCTAAGGATAGAGTAGAATAGCAATAATATATTCATTTGGAAAAATATTAAGTTATTTTAGGTACCATTGTATTTTCCATTAAACATAATTCACATCTGTGATGGAAGTTTTGATTTCTTTAGAAACATGGTTGTGTTGATGAATGCGTTTTTTGTTTTGGTCTCAAGTATGGGAGGTAGGGGTACTTTGTACACCACTGAAAAACAGATTCATGAAAGGGGCATACAAAACATTATGACAAAAGAGCACATGATGTTTTGCCAGCTGGAAACTGTCACATGTGAGGAACATGCATTTTTCTGGAAAACATCCTTGGATGCACAGATGCCTTGGAGAATGCATGATCTTGATCAACAGAAACTACCTTGTGTGGAGGGCATGAGGTTGACCAATTAGAAAACGTCCTTGTGCAGATTTCCATGGAGGTAAAAATAGAAACCCCAGAAACACAGGGGCGTTTGCTTGGCATTGCCTCTCATCACCTTTCATCGCTGCCTCACCTCAAAATATTCCAGACAATGCTTTGCCAAATGCTGCTGCTGCCGAGACTTGCTGCCAATCGAAGCCCAGGTCTCACTGAACCCAGGTTGGGCCCTGTTTGGGGCTAAGAGCTGCTTCTTGTTTGGCTGGCTGTCCTTTCTAGTGCTCCCCAAGACGACCACTGGTTTTCGGTTAGCTGTGTTCCTGTTGCTGCTTCTACCTATTCCTGTGTATAGTAGGTATACTGATTTGGCTGGACTGCTGAAGAATTGCCCCAAGGACCTATTACTAAAGAGGTTTATACACTGTCTCTAATAATATCCTTTCTCCCATACCTCGGGTTGGAGGATTGGAAAGTGTATAGAGATAGTAATCTAATAATGAATAAATAGTTCAAAAGTACACTTTCACACATTCATAACACTTACTATTTCCAAATACAAAATTTGGTGGTTTTTACCCAAAATTATACCGCTACTGCTGCCAGTCTTATTCCAGGAGACTGTGGCCATTCTTTTAAGAGGGAACATGCCCACTGGCCATTAGTGTCAACTCCCTTATTCCATCAGCTCCTGGCAGTCACTAGGTGGGACACATTTCTGTGTCATTGCTCTTTCAGAAGTATGTGTTATACATACCTTCACAACAATTTTTGCATATGATTTAAACCGCAGACTTCAAACATCCTCTTGAAATTATATTTTCTTTGTTATATACATTTTTCAAACATACCTTCTTTTTTTCATACAAGTGGTTTTTATTTTTGCTGAAGTGTGAAATATCTCCATTTCCTCAAATAAATTCTATTCTCACTTCAGAAATGTGAAAAACCAATACTTCAGTATCAAAAGGTGGGCTTCACAGGGTCCTTAGCAACTGTGGACCACTGCACCCTTCCTGCTTCTTAAAATGCTACAGAATCTGAGAGCCCCTGGAGATCAGCTTCCTGGTTTTACAGAGGGGATCAAATCTAATGTGGCCTGGGCATGCCCAACATTGTCAGGCTAGTTAATGGCAAAGCTGATTTGCCAAATTAAAATATTCATGCTATCTTATACTACCCATGGTTTAAAGCTGTAATCCATACTATACTGTCAGTCCCCTTGTTCTCTGTATTAAAGCACTAACTTCTATAATACAAATGAAGTTTTATGCTCTTTTGTCAAAAATTTTAAGTAAACACTGTCACAGGTTAACTACAAATTACAGGTTTTCTTATGAAGCAATTTTATAAGTGGTTTCTCAATAGCCTTGATCTGAGAATGGTATTTTATTTTACTTTGTTATATTAAAAACATTAACATATTTTGTCTTAGTGGTCTATAGGTCCAGACATCCCAAGTAGCTCCCTGAGACAAAGCAGAGAAAGCCTGAGGTTCCTGAGAACAGGCAAGAGCAGCAGAATTTGCCAGGCTGTGATTCTTCGTAAGCCAGTGTCTTATGATGCACCACTCCATTGAGAACCAGTGTCCCATAGGCAGGAATCTGAAAACATGGACTTTATGAACTGCAGACAGTTGGTATTTAGCCATTGCAACAGTTCTTCATCTGCAGTGACTTTCTGGAATTGGACCCAACTAGACTGGTGATGGATCTGCTGTCATCATCCTCTGTCCTTTTCTTCACTTCCCTGGGAGATGGGAGAAAATGATTACCAAAAAAGTAAGCTACTTGCTTACTTGCCCACGGAAATTGATTACAAGGACAATAAAAAATTAACACAGTTTGCAAATGCAAAGCCTTGGTCACTCTATCATCAAACAAGTGTCCCATCTATGCCTAAATTGCAGGCTGTCAGGAGCTCTGAGGCAGAGACAGATATCTAGATAAATAATGACATGGTCACAAGTGTGCAACTAATATGCATATGCAGTGTCTTGTAGGTACCAAGGTGCCTCTAGAGGATGCTGACACTAGAAGAACTTCTGTGGTTGTTTGAATTAAGTGTCCCCCATGTTCTCAAGCATTTGAATACTTGGTTCCCAGTTGATAGTGCTGTTTAGGTAGGTTTCAGAGGGAAAACCTTGCTGGAGAATGTCACTCAGAGCAGACTTTGAGTTTCAAAATCTGGGTGCCACTCCATGTTTGCTCTCGGCTTCCTGTTTAAGATTTGACACCTGAACCCTCAGCTCTGTTTCCATCTCCAGTCACCATGCCTGACTACTGCTACACATCCCTGCTGTGATGATGATAATGGTCTCTTAACCCTCTGGGACCAGAAGTCCCCAAACCTCTTCCTTCTATGAGTGCTGTTATTATAATGTTTTATCACAGCAATAGAAAATTAATTAAGACAATCTCTTAAAGAATTGATGTTTCCCTTCTCTCAGCAGCCACTGATTACCTGTACCTCTTCATCTTGAGGTGGGATGAACTCCATGACACATTATACAATCCCTAGTGGTCAATACTAAATATATCTACAAATAAGCAGTACTAAAAAGGCTCAGAAGAGGTATGTGTGTGTGTGTGTGTGTGTGTGTGTGTGTGTGTGTGTCTGTCTGTCTGTCTGTCTGTCTGTCTGTCTGTCTCTGTATATATGAACATATATGTACATAAAAAACAAACTGAAGAAGTCATGGACTTGAGAGGGATTCAGGAGAATATGAGAGGAGTTGAAACAAGGATAGGGAATGGTAGAAATAAAGTAAATGAAATATTCAAGTATGAAATTCTCTAAAAACTATTAAATTAATTTTTAAGTGACATTTACCTGCTGTCACTTCAGCAGGGAAACCACAGGTTCAGAAATAGTATGTACAAAGCAAAGGCCAAAAAGAACTTGGACACCAAAAAAGCATGTATGTACTGGACCTAGGCCCCCTACACATACATAGCTGATAAGAAGCTTGGACTTCATGTAGATAGCCTAGAAAGAAATGGGCCTGTCTCTGACATGGACTCTGATGCCTGTTTGTGGATCACATACCCTAGCTGGGTTTCCTTGTCTGGCCTCAGTGTAAGAGGATTCTCTAAGTCATGATATGACTTGAAGAGCCAGGGTGGATTGATGGGGGGGTCCCCTTTTCTGAGGAGAAGGGGAGGGGTGAAAAGGGAAGAGGGTATGAAGGTAGGACCAGGTGGAGAGGAGAGAGGGGGCTGCAATAGAGATGTAAAATGAATAAATAAAATAAATAAATAAAAGAACTTTGACATTATTAGACACAAGGTTTGCTCCGTCTTTAAATTATTCAATTGGCAAAAAAAAAAAAAATAGATTTAAGTAGAGAGGTAGGTGAAGAGAGTCCATGAGAACTGCTAGGCACATGGGAGGAGCTATACTTTACATAAAGTGCAAGGTGGGGACTATGAAAAAACCCAGAAAGTGCAGTTTTATTTATAAACGTTATACTGGGGCTATGGTATATCTCAGTGGTAGAGAGCATACCTAGCCCATAGAAGGCCCATCCCAGCACTGGGAAAAAAATGGAAAAGCAAAATCAGGCAACCAGATAAACACATGTACAGTGCCTAGGGGACGTACAATGAACAGATGATGGAGAAAATCTGAGCATAACATTTGCACCCAAGTAGGAAATTGTAATACTCAACTTAATTCAAGAGGAGGAGAAAGTAAAGTAAAGATTCAACAGACATACAAACACTAATCTATTGACAGTTCTCAGAAGTCACTGGTAGTGGAGTCAAGATTGGCCTCTGTGACGGGGCTTTAACTGAAGCTGTATACTATGGCTCCAAGTTATACCCTTTCATTTTATTACCTATGATGCTAAATACAAAACTGGCCTTCTCTTCACTTGATATCTTACCGAATCTAGTACAGGACTGAACATCCATCAAGTTCTCATGATATTAAACCTGTAAATAAGTATTAGGGAGGGACATACACACCCAAAGTTTTCATCCAGCCTTCAGTTTCTTAAATCTACCAAAAATGCAGGCGTGTCCTATGTTGAGGACACATTGATAATAAAATTAGAAGTCTAAACCAAGTCATAATGCAATAAAAGTTACAACAACAAATCCTTTGGAAGTGACTCAAGAAGTAATCTTACTTAATAGCTTAAGAGTCTACAAAAGAGCTGTGGCCTGACTGTCACATGTCTGAGATGACCTTTCCATCAAAATGCCTTTGCCCATCAGTTGTTTTTAAAGACTTACTTCATTTTCTGTGTATGAGTGTTTTACCTGCATATGTTTGTACACCCATGTTCCTGGTATTACTAGAGGCCAGAAGAGGGCATCAGATCCCCTAGTACTGGAGATACAGGCACTTGTAAAACATCAGATGTATACCAAGGTCATCTAAAAGAGCAGCAAATGTTCCTAACCAATGAACTATCTCTTCAGCCTTGCACACCAGCTTTTTTTTTTTTTAAGTAAATAAGGCTAATGTCTAAGCTACCCTGTAAATAGCAATTCACATAGGAACAGACAAACAGCAACGGTCATTCTATCTTTACACCATAAAAAGAATTAATCCTATAGTTTGGACGTGACTAAGGTATTTTATTCATGTGACTTTACTATGGTCCCATAAGACAACTGACCACTATTTAATAGAATGTAGGCTATTACACAGAGAAATTTAGGCTTCTAACATTGGAAAGGACCTTTGAGATCATTTTATCCAGTCCCCTTTCTCAGAGTCCATACTGGAGATATCTATATCTATAGTCAAACAGAGATGTGTGGATGACTCCACGACTACACAGTGTTTCACTTAAGAATGGACTTTGAAAGCTAGTGAGATGGTTCAGGAGTATAGCACCTTCCATACAAGCCTGAGAATTGGTTTGATTCCCAGAGCCCAGGCAAGAGTGAAAGGAGACACCCAACTCCACATGTGCACACCATGGTATATGCATGCTCGCACTCACAAACATGTCATATGCACATGTAAATATAAGCATGTATGACACACAATACATAATCATGATGATAAAGCATTAAAAAAAAAGAATGAACTTTTAAGGCTTACTTTGCTACTCCCTTTTTATATGTAAACAACAGCTTGTTGCCACATACAGGGTGAGAGTATTTCTTCTCTGGATGCTTGTGCCCAGAAGTATTTCAGATTTTGGAGTTTTGCATGTTTTGGAATATTGCATAAATTTTACTAGATGAGCACCCCAAATTTAAAAAAAATAACAATAACAAAAGAAACAGAAAAAAAACCTAATCTGAATACTCCAAAATTAAAAATGCTTTGATCATCATGACAACACCCCGTTAGTGTTGAACCTAAGACAAAGGACAGTGCCAGCTCTTACAAAACATTGGCTGAGCAATTCTATAAGACCTGGGGGTTCTTTCATACTCATATGTGTTCTGGATGATGCATTATCTTTGAACACAATCATTTAAAAAAGTGAAAACATGCCACCTGCAATGAATAAGATGCAAATACTCAATTTTGTTGAAATTCCTTCTTCAGTTTATGTAATTTGTTTGACAAAACAGTTGATGCTCCCAATAGTGTCCAAAGCACATAGTCATCATTTGACTCAGATAAATGTGTATCAATGGTAACTTTCTGCCAACTGTAACATTAGTTCAGACCAAAGCAAAGCAAAAACTGGGATGTTCAAATGACTCTATGTTTAAATATCTGGATTTTGGCCTATTCTAGGTTACATGTAACATCAACACTGCTTCGCTTTAAGCAAGTGTTTTTCTTGGCAGAAGAGGGAGTCTTTGGATTGTTGCTAATGCTGAAACCATTCAATAACACCAAGTGTGAACCCAAGACACCTGCTGTTTGCCAGGACACCTGTTGTCATAAATAGATGTTCCTTGGACCTCTGGAAGACCTGAGGCCTGTTTCTTCATTTTTTTAAGTCAGCATAGTCATCTATTCCAAGACCACACTTCAAGTCTGCATTCTTCAAATAATTACACACTGAGCAATTCAGACAGTAATGTCAACTGGTATGATATGCAATTTGTGTTTTCGGTTTTCAATGTCCTATTTAATCAGAAAAATATCCTAACATATAGTTAAATTAATAACAGGCTGTTGTGTTTAAATTTTAATTTCAGGATATGACTCTATAAGGCAATTATTACCTTTCTTGGTGACATTTTGTAAAAAGTTTAAAAAAGAAAAACACTGTAGCTACATCTCTTTTGTTTGGTAGGAAAAATATTTAGCCAATGTCCACAATGAACAAGCAGAATTATTTGATTTAACAGTATCCATATGTACTACTGTTTTCCTTACCATGACTATAGAATTATATTCTACATTAGATATTTTAACTGAATGATATAATTAAGGAATTTGACATATCCACTATGTAGGTGAAAATTTAATTTGCACTGAGTTTTCGAAACACTAGACAAACTTTACCGAGCAAGATGAAGAACAGCTTCCACCACATTGGAGCCATCTTTGGCACTTGTTTCACAGAATAATGCTCCATACGTCTACAGAAAAGAAACATACACAATTCAGCTTTGATTAGATTTTCTGAAATTTAAGTTATTACATTTAAAACTTTTTTTTTTAGCCAAGCATGGTGACATACACCTTAGTCCTTGCACTTGGGAGGCAGAGGCAAGATGGTATCTGAATTCGAGGCCAGCCTAGCCAACAAAGATGAGTTCCATGATACTCAAGGACATGCAGAGAAATACCATCTTAAAAAAATAAGTACATATGAGTGTGTACACATACACACACACATATTCTATAGAGAATTTTAAGAGTAACAACTAAGAAAAGTAAACTCCAGGGTTTCAAGACTTGTAAACACACACACAAACAAACAAAAAAACACTCTGACTGTCCAGATGTAGTGGAACATGCCTGGAATACCAGCACTAGAAAGTTGGAAGTAGACATTCATATCCAGCCTGATACATGAGAGCCTGTCACAAACAAACAAACAAGGCCAATCTAACTATACTAATACTAAGACTAGTTTCTAATCAGAAGATTTCTATTTTAAATCTTTAAAATACAAAATTTCATTTTGAAGATGTTTACTTATAATAATCAAGCACATATATTCTCTTCAACTATTTTGAAACAGATGAAAATGACAGTTTAAGGTAGCTATTCAAGAATTATATATCTATCAAAAAGATATTTGCAGTGTTGGGTTGGTTGTAAGTCTTAGTAAGCATAGCCTTGACTACATAGCAAGATCTGTTCTCGATAAGGGGATAAAGGGTGTGTTTGCTTGGCCCAGTGGCTAAGGCTTCCTCCTTCATACTCTCAGCTTCTCCCATCACAGTACAGGGCTCCTGTGTTGCTGGAGTAAAATATTTCAGTCCATGAACAACCATGTGATTGCCAGTGTATAGTTGTCTACATAGTTGCCTATGTATAGTTGCTTATATTGCTCCTCTGCTTCTAACCTTCTCATCCGTGCTGAAGTAATATTAAAGGGCTTTTCCACAGTCAACAAGACCCTGCTTAATGTGGAGTTGAGGTAATCTTCCACTTACATCTTAGATCATACTCTTTAGCTCATAAACCTCAAAGTGCCTGGTCCTTTTCTGTTTTTCTTCGGTGGCCTAAATACAAACGGATCTCAGGATGTTCACACCTGCCATTTCTAATAGCTATGTTGCCTTTACCTCACTTCAACTCCTATTTTTTTTTTTTTTTTTGGAATCTTTGGTAATCATTAAGTTGTTTGTTTGTTTTGCTTGTTTTGTTTTGTTTTGAATACATTTATTTATTCAAGTTACATCTCAGTCTCAGCCCCCTCCCTTCTTCTGTTCCAGTCCCTCCCTCCCACCCTCTGCCCCCTCTCCCACCTATCCTACTCCTCCATTGTTGGGGGCCTCCACATATCCGCCCCCCTTAGTTCTTCAGTCACATGAGGGCTAACAGCTTCCTCTTACTCTGGGGCCCAACTTGGCACCTCCACTAAGGTAAGGTGTCTCATTAACAGATAACAAAGTCCATGACTGAGACCATCCCACCCCTACTCGTTACAAGATCTGTATCAGGACCAAGTTGCCTATCTTCTATGTTTGTATGGGGGGGGGTCTTGGTCAAGTCTAAGATTTTTTTCTTATTTTAGGTAGAGCTCTGGGAATTGTATGTAAGAGAGGGAGAAGGAATAGAGAGACCCAGAGGGGCCAAGAACAACATATGATGATCAACAGAACCAACTTACCTAATTCCCTAGAGGCTTACAGGGACTGAAACACTAACTAAAATAAGAAAAAAAAAAACATTAAGTTGTTTCTAATTTGAAAAGTATCAATCAGATTGTCCTGTAATAAAGCCTCCAGGTTGTTTGTTGTTGTTGTTATTGTTGTTTTCTGTGCTTGTAGCAATTCTAACAGTTATTTTTGCATGCCATTGTAAAAAAGATGAAGACAAATTATTTTAATACAGGACAAATAGGTGTTCAACAGTCTTGGATAAAGATTAAATATTTCCATGTAGTTCAAAGGAAAATTTTGGTGGCTATTCTATAGCAACAAAGGAAAAAAGTTGGCAATAAGAAAAGATTCTACCAGGTTTACATAAGCATACTGACAGAAAAATTTATACAATTCACAAATGCACATTTACAGTAGAAACTGTACTATGGGTACATGTATGTATGACAGGAAAGACAGGAAGAAGTAAAGTAAATCTTGAGGATTACAAGAATAAGTCATAAGATACTTGATGGAGCAAGTTGAGAACTCAGATTGGAGCTAGCAGATACCAAGCCTAGGTCCTAGGTCTGAATGAGGCTAAGTGGAAAACTCCTGGTATATGAACCAAAGAGGTAAATATCATATTGAAGAACAAAATGAGTAAACTATGTAATAAAAAGACTGTGCTCCCGAGAGTAAAATATACAGGCAGAGCATGAGGACAGTGTCAATACCACCAACTCCAAGCTCAGGACTGTCTTTAACACAATATAATACACAGTGGTGAAGAATACAGCATAGTAATCTACAGAGGTAAGAACTATGTCCAACTCCACATGTTTGACACAGCCTTCTACTACTGTGTATTAATAAACAGGGCAAGTACTGACTACAACACCATCAGCTACAAAGGATAAAGACTGTATATAATACAGTCAATTACACAAACTAAGAATTGTCTCATCACAAGGTGAGGACAGTCTATATAACACAGGGACTCTCTGAAGCACAGTGAAATGCATAGGGGTGATAACTGTTTCCAACACAGTGAACTACACAAACCTAGAACAATCTCCAACATACTGAAAAACACTCAGTCAGGACTGTTTCTAACACAGAGAACTACAAAAGGTTAGGCCTATGTCCAGTATGGTGGAAAAAAATACACAGGGTGAGGATTGTCTCCACCATAGTATAGTAAAAAGTATGATTTTTCTCCAATACAGTAAACTACACAGGGTGAGGACAGTCTCCAACACACTGGACTACATATACAGAGTAGGTGACTCCGATACAGTTAGCACAGTATGAGGACTGTCTCCAACACAGTCAACTACACAGTCTGAGGACTGTCTCCAGAAGAGTCAACTACACACGCACAAGTACACGCACACATTCATTCAGTGGAGAAGACACCAGTACAATGCAATTCAGAGTACTGGAGTTTTGTTCAGCCTCTTTTTTTTTTCTTTTTTTTTTTTTAGTGTGTAATAATGAAGTATTTCCCATATAGTATTGCTCTTCTGTGTCTAGTTTTGGTGATTGTCACATTTAGCATTCATTTCCTATTATCTACTACACAACTCTTTACATTCTCATGATTATTTGTCCCTATGAACTCTTTGTTTTGATGATAACAGGAGTGAATATAATCATCAAATCCCATTTTGACCAGGAAACCTAGTTTGATTCTACTACATGGCTTCCTAGCATGAGTCAGAAGAGTCAAGAGCTGTTTTATCATCTTTCAACAATAATAGCAATGACCAGATAACATTAGCAGTAGGAATAGGAGTATAAATCTCTCCACAAAATAAATAGCTACAAACAATTTCAAACAATTCCTACTAAGTACAAACTCTTAGAGAAAAGAACCAAGTCTTCAAATTCCTTGCCATCAGCCAAGATATTGCTACACTTCTACCATTGGAATGACAACTCTTTGGAGCCAGTCCTCTAAAGATAACTTTCTCTTTACCAGGATTCTTATACTAGAGAAAGATTCCCAGAGTCAAAAATCAAGAAAAATGGGGGAACATTATGCTTGATCTTCAGTAATGTCAAACACTAGGAAAACAGTGATGGGGTCATCTGTCCTTCAAATGAATTCTTCATTACAGTTAAGCAGAGTTAGGAAAATCTATTGGTAGGAAGATCAAAAGCCCTATCAGACAGAGTATAGATTTGTCACACGCTTTGGCTCCTGATTCTGAGAACAATGACCTACCATAATATTGCCTCATTTTGTACAACTTCCACTCTTACCATGGCGAGTTTTTCTCCAAGATATGCTGATATACACTTTTGTTTCTCTGCAGTAGCAATATCACGAAGATCTGCCTTGTTTCCTACTAACATGATAGGAATAGTTCTGTGGGCTCCATCCTACCAGGAAGGAAAACAAATGGACATACATCAAACACTGAACCAACCATGGTCCTGTGAACAATGGTACCAGTAGCTGCCATTGTTGAGTTGTCTCAATGTGCCAAATTTACTATTCATAATCATTTACAGTTGTAGAACAAAATTCATAGCTACTTTCATTGTCTATGTCGTAGTGCTAATTGCAAAAATTAAATTGCTTAAATTTAAGATAATATTTTTAAAACTCAAGGTGTCTTGAAGCACAATCACCCTTCTTAAGTCATGAATTCCAAAACCACCCAAGCAGGGTGCACAAACATCCACATGATATCAAAACCCCTAGTGGAGCCAGAGACCCTTGTCTAGAGGTGAGGGTCTCATTGGGCATATATCACTTTGTCATGCTATGATGTAAATAAAAGATGTGATGCACATAACAGAACAGAAAGACAAGTTTCTGGTTCCTAGCCAGGATAAGCAGTAGTCCCACCACAAACACACATGGGAATTAAACTGAAGTACTTAAATGGCATGTTCACTCAGTTTGGTATGTCTCTCATACAGAACCAAGACATGAAGCCAAACATAAGACTGTATTTGACTTTCTGTCTTTGACATAAGCCATTTACGTGTATTTAATGCAAAAGGGAGCAAACACACACGGCTCTCCTCCACACTTATTGTTCCAGAAATCAGATGCTCATGAACTACGTTCTTTGGTAATCTTTCCAGGTTTCATAGTGAAGACAAACAAGTAATTAGTCACGTTAGCCTAGGAGTTGAGTTTCTAAAGGGGTTCCTAAAATCTTATAAACAGAATGTTTTGCCCTTTCAAGTACTGATTTAAACACTGCTTTCTCTGTGGCTCCTTGTTCTCATTGACTCATCAAAGGCCTGGATTCCACCTTCTTTACTCTTCTGTAATTCCTGTCATTTTCTGTCATGCCATTTCTTTGCTATACTTTTCTTTTAGACTGACATCTTCTCCATGTCTTCCACTAGCAATGGCTTCACTGAGTACATTTTCTTAACAATCCATAATGAGGCAAATTAATTTATTTAATTAATACAGACTCTTAAAACTTCAAGTCCTCACCTTAGAAAGAGCCACAGGGAAATCTCTTTCTGACTCTTCTTTTCTACAGTGAAATCCATTTTTCAATCCAAATTTCAATGTGACACCTACTTTCTCTCTAATAAGAACTGTAAGAATTCATCTTCTTTTCTTCCTTTTCTGAGCCCATGAAAAAAGAATATGGATGACTAAAAAGCTCACTTGTAATATGCACAGACAGTGCTTCACTTAACATGAGGACATTTTCCTCATTGGCTGACCTTGCCTTTGGAATTGTGATTTTTCTGAGCATTGTCTTCAGCATACACAAAATCTGAAAATGGAGAATGAGCCCCAGATATTTATGGTAAAGGTTTAGCACAGGACTCAGAGCTCTAGCCATCTGAAATCTATTCTATAGCAGAAGACTCTCTAGCAGTGATAGCACTTTTAGGGTTCCTTTAGTTTCATCAAGGCAACTGCTATTCATTTGTTACTCACTCTTGCACTTTACCAGAATAATAGCTAATGCTGAGTCAGGAGATTGTAAGCACTGTTCCATCTCTACATACTAGTATCATGAACTCAAGCAAGTGCTACATACTTTCTATGCCTCAGGGTTCTCACAATATGTAAAAATTGCTTGTTTCTGTCTTACATAATTCAGATGTTAGAGAAATAAATGTAATATATGAATAATTTTATCAAGTAAAATATTACAGAAATGTGAATAAGTTAAATTGAATTTAAAGTGACTTTAAAATATGGTGCTTTGCTATAGCAAAGGGCATATTTATGTTTCACCATCAAAAAATTATTTCAATCACACAGGATCTTTTCCATTAATTCTGTAGTCAAACATTAATCCACAGGCACATTTGAGATCAGACAGTATTTGTCTTCAGCCATGACTGTAGCTGAATATGTTTAAAATACAGATGATATACTTACTTGGGAAGTTGTATTCACCACTAGCTTATATTTCCAAGAGTGTACCCTATTGTTTTTAATGCTTGTTAGGAATAATTAGCAGTACACCTCCTACTTTTAAAAATTCTGACTGTGAAACCAAGTGATATGAAAGATCCCTAAACGAGACATAGCCATCTTGACACTGATGTCACCCATTCCACATGTTAAAAATGCCAATTCCTATTTCCAAGGCATTCTGTGATGTCTGAAGATCCCACATTGTAACCAGAATAAGCTTAGCTTTTGCTCTTTTTTTTTTTAAAGATTTATTTATTATGTATTCTGTCTGCATGTATGCCTGCAGGCCAGAAGAGGGCACCAGATCATATTATAGATGGTTGTGAGCCACCATGTGGTTGCTGGGAATTGAACTCATGACCTCTGGAAGAGCAGTCAGTGCTCTTTACCTCTGAGCCATCTCTCCAGCCCTCTTAGCCCATGCTAACATCACAGTGGTCTCTCAGCTTTTTCTAAAATTCCTAACCCACATCACATCCAATCCCACTATTTTTATGTTTGTAAAAAATGCTCTTTTAGCTACCTGTGTTTCCACTTTGTTACACAGGGTTTCTATATTTTATTTGGCAAAAAAATTAAGAAGTTGTATCCAGAAGCTTCTTGCAGAAGAATTTTTAACTTTATAGAACACCTTGGGAAGAGACAAGTTTTCCAAGTGCCTCTGGAAACTGTCAATCTTAATGAAAGAAGGGGTCAGCAGTTCCTAATAATGTTCACTCTAGCAAAAAGCAGTAGAATTTCTTAACAGTCCATTACTCCCTTTCATTATTTTTTTTATTTCCTCATTATAATCCTTACCTGAACCATATCCACCCATTCTCGCACATTAAGAAAGCTTTTATCACATGTAACATCATACAGTAGTAAGACACCATCTGCTTTCCTGAAGTAAGATTTGGCGATACTTCTGAATCTGGAAAAGACAAAACAAAATCTCATCACCATCCTGTCCTCTAGTTACTGTCGTGCACTTCATCTCTATGATGCCCTTCAGTTTCACTTTCTATAACCTATTCCAACAAATAAAAGCTTTAGTAGTGAACATCACTGATAAACTTCTTTAAGTCCTCAGAGGAAGCCCATCCTCTTCTCAACCAGGCAATCCCAAGAATGACTGCTAATCCCAACATTAGCCACAACAAGGGCGAAAGCAAAATGAAAAGGAAATTCAACCCCAGAAACCACCTCCAGACATGTGGGAAATCAACGATGCCTGTCTCAAAAATGTGGCAGAGAATGACTGAAAAAGACATCTGATATTGAGCTATGACCTTCACATGCATAAATGTACATGTATATATATATATATAAATGTATATGTATGTATATATATAAATATACATACATACATACATACATACATACATACATATACCCAAAAACACAAATGGCAGAATGTCCAGTATGCTGGCAAGCTGTGTTCTGAAAGGAGAGGAGTAGGTTTTGTTTGTTATGTTTTGTTTTATACATGAAAGAAGACAATTTATTAAGGAACAGATAAAGAGGAACCTGGATGTTAGCTGTATCTTACCTATACCCTGTCTCCAAGAGGCCAAAGAAGTGAAAAGGAGTGAGGTGAAATATGTAGTGACAAAGGGTAAGAATTATGTCCCCATATTCATCACTGAATCTTACCACAATGAATAGAACATGGTACAGGTATCTCAAATACTCACTGCACAGGTGAGTAAATTTGACCCACAAAGAGATAAAGTTGAAACTTATGCTTTAAATTTCTGGTCATGGGCAAGAAATCTAACATGTGGAATCAACAGAAGTATGTCAGCCACATATCTGGTGTTATTGCACTTAAATCAAGGATATTTGACAGGGAATATTCAACCATCATTTACTGCTTTAACACTAGGAAGCCCTCGAAGTGACATTGAACTCAGAAATGCTGCCTCTTCTCCACAGAAAAGTTGAATGTCCCAACTAAACATCAGCTTAATGGAAGCTCAAAGACTCTCTTCTCATACAACTGATACATATGTATGGGAGATGTTAGAAAGATGAGATTTATTGATATTGCATATATATTAATAATATAAGTGGAATAAATTATAACACACAGTAATATATTGTGAATAAAAATAGTATAGTAAACCCTATGAGGCTTGCCTTTATATTCTTTAATCCAAAACACTATGAAAAGCACTTGCCTTTCTTGCCCAGCTGTATCCCACAGTTGAAGAACTGTTTGTTCACCATCTACAATCAGAGTTTTCATTTGGAAATCAACTCCTGAAATAGAAATACCACAGGTAATTCTAAAACTTTTTGATTTAGATGATAGAAAAACTAAAGCAAAAGTAGAAACAAGTATACTTAGCTTTCAAAAATGGAGCTTCAAATAAGTTAGATCACATATTATATATAAATGTATTATCCACAGCAAGGCTACTTCTAGGAAGTACAGACTCTATGGAATAGAGAAAGCTCACTTCTTTTTTCCTAGATGATTAAATTCAGAGCTATATGCGTGCATGCAAAACTGAGAGTGTGTATGTGTATGGACATGGATATATATGCTATATGTGTGCTATTTATATATTGTAAGTATATGTATGCATGTATCATTGGATGTATATGCACATTGATGCTCACATGTGAGCACTGTGCACACATACATATGTATATTTATAAAATTTTGTGTGCATATGTGTGTATTACACACACACACATACACACACACACACACACACACACACACACACACACACACACACACA